>JAEVFN010000085.1:66507-609723 GCA_030449075.1 Murraya paniculata | reverse complement strand
ACTGAACAAGATCATATCATAATAATAATAATATATCAACCAATGTCGGCCAGAATTAGTTTAAACATGTGACGAAACATCAAACCTTAAAACCTAGATGACATTGACAGGGTTACTAAACCCCACCAATAGTAATATTACTTTACTAAACACAAGGACAATATTGAAAAACTTGAAACAAAAATAAGCATCAGCAAAAAATATTGCCGTGCAATTTCACCCTTGATGTCCAGATGAAATGCTTACAGCTTGTCCTCAAACTCCGATAGTGGTGTCATTTGCTCCTTCAAGCCCTTCCTCTTCCTGATATCAGCAACAAGCTGGGCAGCCTGGGAACCAGGCTCCATTGGATCGGATGACATCATGTCCCAGTGATCAAACACACATTGTGGGAAAGCCTGTCCTGAGGTTGCAGCTCTCAAAGTGCCGGAGAATCCAAAGGACTCAATGACAGGGAGGTAAGCCTTGATATTGTAAAGTGGGGTACCAGGTCTCTGCATTTCCTCAAACACGTGACCACGTTTCTGATTGAGAACACTGTAAATACCACCAAGGGCCTGCTCGGGAGCCTGGATTTCGACCATGTAGACAGGCTCAAGAAGCCTGGGCTTGGCTGTGAGCTGGGAAGCATATATGACCCTCCTAGCAGTAGGAATGACTTGACCACCACCTCTGTGAATGGCATCAGCGTGAAGAACAACATCACATATTTCAAAGCAGATACCTCTCATGTTCTCTTCAGCCAGTGCACCTTCTTTCGATGCCCACTGGAAACCAGCAACAACAGAATCCTTAATTTCATTCAAGTACTGAACTCCCTTACACATATCAACAACCATGTTAGGGCCAATGGTCTCAGGACCAAAACACCAAATCTTCTTAGCAAGATCCTTATCCCAACCGAACTCCTCAGACAAGATCTTAGATCGAGCCTTGGGATCATCCCTTGGACCAATGCGGCCATCGTCTATGGCCTCAGCAAGACCTTCTTCCAGAGGTCGGGCTTCCATGTAGAGACGATTATGCTTGTTGGGAGACTTGCTCATAACAGTACGGCAAGACTTCTCAAGGACAGTTTCACGGAAGGACACAACAGGATCAGATTTGATAATTTCAGCACCTCCCATGAAATCCTCCTGCAGATCCTTCAAACAGATCTCAAGGTGAAGTTCTCCTGCACCAGCAACAATGTGCTCGCCAGACTCCTCAATTGTACAGACAACCATAGGATCTGACTTGGCCAAACGCTTAAGACCTTCAACAAGCTTAGGGAGATCAGAAGCAACTTTGCACTGGACAGCCACACGAACAACAGGTGAGACAGAGAACTTCATAGCACGGATAGGATGGGCATCAACTTCCTTCTCATTAGTCAAGGTAGCATTTTTGGTGATGAATTGATCAAGACCAACCATAGCCACAGTGTTACCACAAGGCACATCCTCAACAGTTTCCTGCTTCTTTCCCATCCAAATAACAGTCCTTTGGACACTCTTAACATACAAATCTTTCTTCTCACCAGGAACATAATTTGGACCCATGATCCTGACCTTCAAACCAGTTGATACCTTACCAGAAAATACACGACCGAAAGCAAAGAACCTACCCTTATCAGATGCAGGAATCATCTTAGATACATAAAGCATAAGAGGACCATCAGGATCACAGTTCCTAATAGCATTAGCATATTGATCATCAAGAGGACCCTCATACAAGTTCTCAACACGATATTTTTGGGCCTTGGAAGGAGAGGGAAGGTGAAAGACCATCATTTCCAAAAGTGCAGTACTTGCAGGAAGCCAGGTCTGCATGACACGTTTCATCAATGCCTTGCCCATCAAATCCTTCTCCTCTGACTTCATCGTGACACCGAGCTTTTGCAACATGGGCCACAGCTTATCTTTCTGATCATTCATGCAAGTGTTGATAATCTGCTTGATCGGTTCATAGCAGAACTGCACAAAACCACGCTTGCACGTCGCACTACCAGTGTTCTTGCTTGTCCACTTCTTTGTGGCTGGGTCAAAGTAGTTCTCACCCCAGAGCCTCTCCATCATCTTAGACTCATCAACTCCAAATTTTGAGGCATACATCTTAGCAAAGTTGGTCAAAGTAAAAGCCCAGCCATGCAAACCAGCTGAGAAAGCAACTGTTCCTTTCTCAGGGTACACTTGAACATCACCCAGGAGTGGATCTTCATAGGTAGCCATAATGACATTAGCATTCTCAATCACTCTGGAGAAAGTCTGGTAAGCCTCCTCTCCATCAACCTGGAGCTCAAGAAAGCACCTATCCATCTTATTCACAGTCAAGACTGGCCTAATCCTCTCACCCAAGGCTTGTCTAAGCACAGTTTCGGTTTGCACGCAGACACCCTCAATACAATCCACCACAACAAGGGCACCATCAGTAATACGAAGAGCAGCTGTCACCTCAGATGAGAAGTCAACGTGCCCAGGGGAATCAATAAGATTGATCAGGTACTCATTCCCATTACGTTCTCCCTTGTAGCTCTTCAAGGAATCATTAGTCATCTCATAGTACAGAGAGATACCAGTAGACTTGATTGTAATACCACGCTCAGCTTCATCAGCACGAGTATCTGTCATACGCACATCACCAGCAACCTCTTGTGCAATGATACCGGCAGCAGCCACAAGAGAGTCTGTAAGAGTTGATTTCCCTGTAGGTGAAAACTGCAAGTTAGCCACTGGACCAATAGAATCAAGAGCAAAAATATATCAAAAAACAGTGAGGTGAGAAAATTGAAGAGCAACACTACGAACTGCATACAATTTGGAACTTGTTCATTTATAAAAACTAGAAAATAGAAATTTTCACTCTTAACATCAAATGGAAATCAAAAGACAAACAACAGTATGAGGTGTTAAAATAATCCCACAACAAAGCATATGCTACAAACAGAAATTGTTAAGTATTTCTACATAATTAATTCAACCAGACACCAGGTTAATTGACAACAAATTCAAATTTCCAAAAAAATCTAAAATGGAAAACTATACAGTTCATACCATGATCGACATGAGCAATCACAGACATATTACGGATGTTATGTTTGAAGTCCATAATCCTACGAAGCTCCTCTGCTGTAAACTTCACCTGTAAACATCAACCATATTCTCCATTAAACAGTCTGAAAAAATTTTCAGTAAACCTTCAAAGAATACAAATCTGCAGAGCACTTACCATCTTGACTTGTTAAGAAAACCTGGCAACCTGAACAACAAAACATAAGAAAAATTGTCAAAACATAAGAAGAATTAAAAAAAGAAATATGTGACATACAAAATAACACTATGCCCGTATTCAACAGCAAGCAGCATAATATATCAACCAATATATATATATATATATATATATATATATATTCAAATTCTACAGCTTGATTCTAATCAGCAGATTAATTATCTGATTGTCTGATCGAGATAATGACAAAGATTTCAATAAAAAAAAATAAACAAAAAATTGAAAAATAAAGTGCCTTTCTTCCTCAAATAATTTCGTTTAATATATAATTCAAGCAACTCAAAATCAACATACAAGCTCACAAATTCACACAGATCGATCCGCATAATAAAACATCAACTAAAAATAAATAAGAACGCCTATATCTCTTCCATAAAATTCATTAAAAAGTAAATAATAATTAATTAATTAAATTTAAACATAAAAATATGATAAACTAAAATCACCTAAAAACTATACAAAATCTAATCGTCCGAGTCACAACTCATATTTGGCAATGAATCACGTCAAAGCGAGCAAATCAGAACAATTAGTAACAATCGATCAGGGATGAATGAAACAACACATAAAAAAAAAGTTCAAAATCAGATCTCCAAAACGAAAAAAAAAAAAACAATTAGTGTAAAAGCAATATAATGAACAGACAGGTTTGAAGAGCTAACCTTTTGTTTGTTTGTTCGTTAGTCTGACAAGAGGAACGGGAAAACACGAGAGGGCTCTGTTTAGTCTTGAGAGCTCTCGATAGATGAGGCACTGAAAGTGCGAATATTTATACTTGTTAAAAGACGCGCTATATGTGGAATGAAACCCTATCCCTAGGGTTTCTTATTGGGCCATTGTGCCCATGGGCTTGGCGCATTTTGGGCCTTTACGAGATTTTTTGTTTTGGATCTTTTATACTAAAATGTTGACAGATTCACGTCGCTCATTATATCTCATCAGTCTCTACTAATTACTTTTATACTAATATCTATTTTATCTTCATGTAAAATAACTTAGCAGATAAAATAGCTTTAAGTGTATTCATGTGATAATTTTTTTATTAATATATAATTTAGCTAATTTAACTTCTTAACCCCTAATTTTTTTAATTTTTTTAATTATTATCTCTTCTCAAATATTGTATATTCTAAAATAATTACTTTTGTAATAATAAAAGAAATTAATTTACAGTACTCAATAGAAGATTATGAAGAAGTATCAAATATTGTTTTTTTATGGTTATGGTAATGGTGGATAAAACCTTGAGAAAGAGAGAGATTGTAGTGATTACGAAATTCTTTTTTTCTATTTAAAATAGATTTTATACGTTTTATATGGTTGGGGCTTGGAAAAAAAGATAAAAATCATAATAAGGGTAAATTCGGGATTATGTGGGGTATGTTGAGAGATAAAAATTAGTTTAAATTTTGTAATGGGTTGATTGGAAAATGTAGGTCGGTGAAATATAACGAGGGTTCAAATATTCCATTCATATTGAAAATATCTTCTCTCTCTCTCCCCCCCCTCCCTCTCTCTCGTATTAAAGCATTTAATAATTTAAATTTTTGAAAATAAGATAAAATTATTATAAGATTATAACAAACGATGTCTAAAAATTTTATTTAATATTATAAATGTCCTCACAATGACTAATTAGGAATAGGGATTGAGATCCTCTCCTTATCTGAGCATTCATGATCTTTTACAGATCTTCTGCCACCTGTATTTTAGTAGTAGTGTATGGAAAGGATTCAACTACTTTTTCTTTTTAATTTATTAACCACCAATAAAATTTGCTCAGAATATGTTCAGATCATGAGAGGATTATAATCCTTAGGAATAGATTTCACAAGAATGCATTTCTACAACTATTTTGTAACTCTCTTTAAAATACTATCAACAAAGAGACGACAATGTTTTATTCAAAATAGACTTTTTTTTTCTTTTTATAAAAATAGAGAAATCATAGGTGAGACAAGAAAGTTTTGAGAGTAGTATTAATAAAAAAAATGATAAGGGTAATATTGTAACTCAATTACCAAAGTGTAAGGCAAATATTGCAATAAAACAAAAACTATACTAGTGTTTTCTTAATACAATGGCACGCATGACGGTTAACAAAGGCAGCCAGTGCAACAATCGCTCATACGAGTAATTGTTGTTAGCACTATTTAAATACAACAAATATAAATTTTAATACATTGAAAACTGTATTGTTTTATTTATTATGAGCATCCTTACTTTTAGAAAGTGAGGATGCCCTCTATACACACACTCCAGAAATATCTAATTGTAATGCGTAAAATAAAATTTGACTATGGCACAAATTATCTTATTATTTTTATGGTTACCATATTATAAATAATAGCGAAATTTTATTTTTTGTTTATTTACTCAACTGATTTATGAGTACAATGTTGCACTCTGCCAGTGAAAAATTTTCAAATTTCATTGGTAACTTTAAAAATGTGGGTTCTTACTTCCTAAGGTAACTTTCAAAATATCGGTTCCTATTTTCTAACACATGGTACAATATTAATTCAAGTGTAAGATGTCAACAATGAAAAATTGGTCGTATTGACGATGGCAATGATTCGGTAAATTATCCCAGTGTGATTAAGGTTTAATGCGTTTCATCGTTCCAAGAAATAAGTGTAATACTTTCAATTTTGATTGGATGAAAGCAAAATTGTGAATTGTTCAATTGAGAATATGCATTATATGTTCTTTTTTTTTTATTTGAATTTGATGTATTAAGACTATTTTAATTTGGCAAATGATGCCAATACGTGACGAGACCTATTGGAGTAGATATTAAAAATAATTCTTATAAAAAGGAATAATTAACACTATATCTTGGAACTAGAAGAGTCAGCTTTACTAGTTTTAGGGCTTTTAAAAATTTATATATTATTTTAAAGAAGTTTAGTCATATAAACTTGTTTTTGTCTATCTATTTTTTTTTTCTTTTTCCTAATCTAGTGTAGCATTGAGTATTTCTCATTGCGATTTTTGTTAAATTTTTATGGGATTTTTTCCAACAATATTAAAAAAATCACAATAACGTGTCAGTCAACGTTACATGGTATTAAGTATACTCGTTGGGGACATATTTAATAGAAAAATATAAATTATGTCCTCGGATGTTTGTCTTGGACAATAGGTTGGAACTTGGAACGCAGCGTTTTTATATGTATAAACTGTGGTGACACCCCCAAGAAAAAACATAGCATAAGCCCACAAACACCATCTATACTGTCTTACAAACTAACTAGATGCCTGATTATACATATCATACGGATTTTATTGGGTGGGTCATCCCCTCTTTAATCCAGTGGGGTTGGACTTTTATAACGTTATAACCCATTTACAAAATGGTCCACTCTTGCCCTACGTTATTGAATGGCGATCTAACGACATTGAATGGCGATCTAACGACGTTAATTAATTACAGTACTAATTCTCTAGCTACTATTGACTGCACATGATTTGCCAATGCGGCGAGTGCAACATCAACGGCATCTTCAAACTCACCCTCGTCGCTCGCATTCGGATGCTTGTACGTTACTCTCGGAATCAAGTCAATCACTTTGTTCCTCATCCTCTCCACTCGCTCCCTCGGTATCTTCATCAACTCATCTTCAATTCTCTTCCTCCCCGAATTATTCCCCTTCTCGCCGTTAATGTAAACGGAATATTCCTCCGCATCCTGAGGTAAATACCACGCGTACTGAGTGTACGCCGTGTGCGGCGAAAAGAACACAGGAATGCAGCCCGCCAGCACCGAGTCAAACGTTGACCGCCGAGTAAATGAATCGCCCGGTGCTTGCAGACAGAACTGAGACTTGCTCATGACTCCAAGTATTTCACTCGGGGAATAACACTTATTGCTTCCTCCTGATCCGTTACTGCACGTTAACAGTTTGCACCGAGTTGACTCGCCGCATTGCTTTATCAACTCGTCTCGAATCGCTGCTTTTTCTAAACCCTTCCTCGGAGCTCCAATAAAAGTGAGAAGGTGGGGCCGCTTGGAGAGTCTTATTTTCTGCTGCCACGTCAGCATATGGGATGACGTGGACGGGTGGAAGTAAGAAGGGTAGGGGATTCCGTGTTGGTTCGATCCGCTCCAGGGGTTTCTCTCGACAGTCAGCACCGACACGTTCCGGACACGCGGCAAGTTGAGGAGAGTGTTCGCTCCAAAGTCGGGCCCACTCTTTGTCCTCATGAAATCCCATGCGGTTCTCCCCAGCACAACAAAATGATCCTTCCCGTTATTCCGCTGCCACCACGGCTGTGATTCGAGGAACTCGCTGAATCTAACGGCTAAGTCATCGCGAGCGGTCAGATTAGTCTCCCGGAAATTACTGGAGGCGTGGAGGCCGCCGTAGAAGGGTACATAGAAGAGGGTGGCACGTGACGGGTCCCACGTGCGAAGCGGGTGATTTTCTAAACGTGCATGGAAAATCATCTCGGCTATGAACTGGTGAGTTGCAAACCAGCAGCCAGGGCTAACGGCGTCAATGTGCTGAAGCGGCTGGCCGAGGCCGTGATTTGCAACGTGGGGACACATGTCGGTGTAGACATTTAAGTGGTGGCAATTTTTGACGAGGCCGACGTTGAATTCAGAAGGCAAGTCGTAAATGTAAACGGAGAAAGGTTGTCGGCGTATGTGATTGTCGATGATACGGTTGCTGATAAGATGATGGGTTCTATGAAGATTAATGTGTTTAGGGTTAGTGGGTGGGAGCCAGTAGAAGAGGAAGAAAAACCATGCAGTTAAAAAGATGATGAGGAAGAAGGAGGGTTTAAAGGAGGAGTTGTTGATGACGAAAATTGGGAGCTGTGGTTGCTTTTTGGAAAGCATGATTCAAGAACAGAAGAAACTGGCGATGAAACTGAAGAAAAAGAAGCACAAGAGGAAGAAGTTAATGAGGAAAAATGGGGAAAACGAAGGTTGGGTGGGAAGGTGGGGACCGGGGACAGCTTAAATAAGACAAAGACAAAAGGAGTGTATGCCGGCTCAGATGTTACTGCACATGTGATTAAGATACGTGGCGTCGTGTAATAGAAGGACTACAGAGAATTATTAAAAATGGTGATGACAAGTGACAACGATGATTTAATCTGAAGTTTGAACGAAAAATTTTACAATACATCATAATTAATATAATTAATGGATACATATGATACATATAATTGAATTTAATGTAATTATTATTTATATAATAATTTTTTAAAATAAATATACACATATAATAATATTTATTTATTATATGATTGACATAATACCTTTGATGTATTATAAAATTTCTTTTGTGTTGAACTAAACCATTAAATATTATGTGAAAAATGAATGAGAATATTGATACTGTCATGCACGAAAATGTCTATGCCGGCACATGCACGCTAGTCCTTTTTGGTAATTCTATTTTGGATAAACATAAATTACGCCTAAACACCACAATCATATTAAAAATATGGACGGAATATTGACATTAACATTCATGCAAATGTACTTGCCAGCACATGCATGCAAGGACTATGGGACAAATTATTTTATTATTTTTATAGTTATTGTCTACATGTAATGGCGACATTTTCTTTTTTTATTGTTATTTCTTTTTTGCAACTACAATATTGCACTCTCCCCGTAGAACTTTCGAATTTCATTGGTAAATTTAAAAATGTTCGGTTCCTAATTCTAACTTGCGATATAATATTACTAAGGGTGTCAATAATGAAGAATTGGTCGTCATTTATGGTAAATAATCTTACTATGAATAATGTGTAATCCTTTTTATCGTCCCAAGACAAAAAATATAATCCTTTTAATTTTAATTGAATGAAAGCAAATTTGCGAATTTTAAAATTGAAAATATGCATTAGGCCCATTTTTTTTATTGATTTTGATGTATTGAGCCCATTTTAGTTAAGCATTTGATTTTAACTGCGATGGAACTTATTGAAGAGTCAATTTTAGAGCTAAGAAGAGTCAATTTTAGTAGATTTAGGGCTTTTGAAATTTTGTATTATTTTAGAGAAGTTTAGTCTAATTAATTTTTTTTAATATATATAATTTGAGCTATTTTATTGTGATGTTGTGTGGCATTAAGTATTTCCCATTGCAATTTTGTTAACTTTTTAATTTATTTTTTTAACATAAAAAAAAATCATACTAACGCCTGTCAACATTACATAGCTTTACTACTTACTAATTTTTATTTATTTATTTTTCTAAACAAAGTAGTAATTTCTTCTAATGGGATAATTGGCCAGAAGCAAATAATACAACAAGAACAGGAATATATAGTATAGTAGCCTAATCAGTTAAGCCATTATTCACTCAGTGACGAACAGAGGGATGATTTTCAGGACCAATAGAAGAAACTCCCAAGCTCTTTTACAATAAGCTCCACCATCATAATTGGTTCTTTCGATTGACAAAATGACGTGCTGTCTGTTGAGATTGATCTCTCCCAAATTTCTGAATCTGAATTTAGAGGACTTTTTTAGATTTAGAAAACAACTCGCCACAGCACCAAAAAACACAAGAATCCAATAAAGCCACTACAGACCACAGTCTAAGTAGAAGAAAGTGCCAACACAGACAGGAGGTTGAGTGGAAGAAAAGCCACTGCACACCTGAGGCTGAGTGGAAGATTTGCTCTTCCATGGAAAGAAAGGTAAGAAATGATAAAAAAGAAGGGAAAAAAAAAGAAAAAGAAAAAGAAGCCTCCTCCATAGTGGAGAGAATATGAGACGAGGTTGGTTGCGATGAGTTTCAGATGAGGGCGATACTACCTACCAGTTAGGGGGTATATTTCAAAAGAATTATGTCGTAGGATGTTTGTCTGGACTGTAGGTTGGATCTACCGACAAAGAATTCATAGTGCGTTTGTATGAGCAAAACTTAGAATCCACAAAAATCGGATTAAAATTAGAATTAAAAATGTAAATTAGAGTAAGCTATTTACTTGAGCCGCAGGAATCAGAATCGGAATTAGTTATATTTTTTTTGATATATTTATCTTGTCTTGTAATCGAAATAAATTGTTATAAGTTATTAAAATGTCTTTAGTCATAATTATTTATTTGTTCACTATTAATAATAATAATAATAATAATAATAATAATAATAATAATAATAATAATAATAATAATAATAATAATAATAATAATAATAAATAAAAATATAATATAATAAAAAATAATGACAATTATTATTATTATAAAAATAATTATTGTTAATTTTATTTTAATTACTAATATTATTATAATAATTATTATGTAATATTTAAATGGAATAAAAAGAAGAATTTTAATTTTGTTTAAAGATAAAAATATCAAATCATTCCTATTCTCATTCTCTATTTTTATTTTCACCTCTTCATAAAAATGAGATTCTCATTCCTCATTCATAAATTTGTAAATCCCACCTAAAAGCCATTCCTATTCCTTAATATTTTTAGCAAATAAACACTTTCTCATCGCGTAATCTAAGAAATAAACAAACCATCAATGTCATGGACAATAGGTTGGAACTTGGAACTCGGCATCTATAAAAATTAAAGTGAAAGCCCGAAGAAATAATTCAAATAACAAAACACAAGCCCACGCACTCCATATATATATATATATGAATGAATTTTGATCTAATGCACATCATTGTGCATCTTATGGTATGAGACGGGATATATGTCATGATCTCATTGGCGGGCTGTATTGTGGACCCTATAGCCCCACAAATGAGATTATGAAACACGATTCCGTCACACAACATAAGATGCTCGACGGCACAAGTCAGATACAAACTAGCTACCTTCTTTACTTACTACTGAGTGCACATGATTAACAATAATCAAGTATACATCGTGTGTGTATATAAATAGCAATCAAGTATATATTAATTACATCGTGTGTGTGTATAAATAAATAACAATCAATTATAAATTAATTACATTGTGTATTCGTGTGTGTATATAAATAACAATCAAGTGTATATTAATTAGAGTACTACCTCTTTACTTAATACTGAGTGCACATGATTTGCCAACGCGGCAAGTGCAACATCAACAGCATCCTCAAACTCACCATTGTCACTAGCATTCGGATGCTTGTACGTAACTCTCGGGATCAAGTCAATCACTTTATTTCTCATTCTCTCCACTCTCTCCCTCGGTATCTTCATCAACTCATCTTCAATCCTCCTCGTCGCATTCCCGTTCTCATCGCTAATGTAAACGGAATATTCCTTCCCATCCTGAGGTAAATACCACGTGTACTGGGTGTAGGCCGTGTGCGGCGTAAAGAACACAGGAATGCATCCCGCCAGCACCGAGTCAAACGTTGACCGCCGAGTGAATGAATCGCCCGGCGCTTGCAGACAGAACTGAGACTTGCTCATAACTCCAAGTATTGCACTCGGTGAGTAACACTTATCGCTTTTTCCTGATCCGTTTCTGCATGTTAGCAGTTTGCACCGAGTTGACTCACCGCATTGCTTTATCAACTCGTCTCGAATAGCCGCTCTTTGTAAACCCTTCCTCGGAGCTCCTACAAAAGAGAAAAGGTGGGGCCGTTTGGAGAGTCTCATGTTATGCTGCCACGTCAGCATCTGGGATGACGTGGACGGGTGGAAGTAAGAAGGGTAAGGGATGCCGTGTTGGTTCGCTCTTGCCCAGGGGTTCCTCTCGATAGTCAGCACGGACACGTTCTGCACACTTGGCAAGTTGAGGAGAGCGCTCGCTCCGTAGTCGGGCCCACCCTTTGTCCTCATAAAATCCCATGCAGTTCTTCCCAGCACTACGAAATGATCCTTCCCGTTATTCCGCTGCCACCACGGCTGTGATTCGAGGAACTCGCTGAATCTAAGGGCCAATTCATCGCGAGCCGTCAGATTAGTCTCCCGGAACTTACTGGACGCGTGGAGCCCGCCGTAGAAGGGTAGATAAAAGAGAGTGGCTTGGGAGGGGTCCCACGTGCGAAGCGGGTGATTTTCTAAACGTGCATGGAAAATCATCCCGGCCGTGAACTGGTTAGTGGCAAACCAGCAGCCGGGGCTAACGGCATTAACGTGTTGAAGCGGCTGGCCGAGGCCGTGATTTGCCACGTGGGGACACATGTCGGTGTACATATTTAAGTGGTGGCAGTTTTCGAGGAGGCGGAGGTTGAATTCTGAAGGCAAGTCGTAAATATAAACCGAGAAAGGTTGTCGATGTATGTGAGTGTTGATGATATGGTTGCTGATGAGATGATAGGTTCTGTGAAGATTAATGTGTATAGGGTTAGTGGGTGGGAGCCAGTAGAAGAGGAGAAGAAACCATGCTGTTAAAAAGATAATGGTGAAGAAGAGGGAGGACTTGAAGGGGGAGTTGTTGCTGATGAAAACGGGCAGCTGTGTTTGCTTTTTGGAAAGCATGATTCAAGAACAGAAGAAACTGAAGAAAGAGAAGCAACAAGAGGAAGAAGTTAATGCAGGAATAAGAGAAAAATTAAGGTTTGGTGGGAAGGTGGGGACAGTTTAAATAAGAAAGACACCTAAGGCAGAGACGAAAGTGTTGCCGGCTGGCTTAGGTGTTTCGGTGCACATGTGTGGTTAAGATACGTGGCATGATGTAATAGGACTAATGAAAATCAAAATCGGTGATGACATGATCGGTTGAAGTTGAGCCATCAAATATTTTGTGAAAAATGAATGAAATGATGATGTTGCTGTCATGCATACAAACGTATATGCTGGCACATGCATGCTAGTCATTTTTGGTATTATTATTATTGTAAACATAAATTTCACCCCTAAACAACACAAAATTTTTTTTTTTTTTAAATGAATGGAATATTGATATTAACATGCATGCAAATGCGCATGCTAGTACAAGCATGCAAGATTCTCTCTTACACGAATTTTATACGCTAAATAATAACGGATGGTATACAAGGGTAGCCCAATTTGTTTGACTATTGCAGTGTAAGTCAAGAGGCTACGCGGGTTTAATTCCAAAAAGATACTTTAATTATAAAATTTTATGACTTAAATTATAAAACTTTATGACTTAAATTGCAAGATTAAAACCCATTTTACCATAAACCGAAAAAATGACAACCTTTCCAATGAGCTAGAGGCTGCGATTACCAAACCCCATGTTACCATAAACCCAAAAAGATGACCAGGTTTCCAATGAGCTGGCGACTGCAATTAGCCTAGCCCTTTTTCTTTTTTTTTTTTGGGTTAATTGAAATTTCAGTTGCTTCTTTTGGCCAGAGCACTAGAGTACAAAAATCATATTTGTTTACAATAAGCTGCTCTGTCTTCTCAAGTAAGGTAAGAGGTTCGAAACTCAGCTTCAGCTCTTATCAAACGTCATAAATGTTGGTAAGGGGCCATTGTCACCGGCTTCCAGAAGGGCCAGGTCACCCCCTAAGACCATCTCATCGGCAACTTTTAGCAAGAGAGATGTCATGTGACAGACGTAGATTGCCCAGATGGGAAACGTAACTGAGCCACTGCTGTGGCACTGACCTTTATGGCCTACCCTGCAAAAATGTTTAGGATTTTGTTAGATTAAACTAACACAAGAAAACAAAGTTTTGAAGCAAATTTGCAAGCACATATGCAGGCAAACCTGCCATGAATCCATTAGTATGTGAGAATATAGAAGAGCTAAGTCAAACAATTCAATATAAAGGATATAGCTAGAATTCACGTTCCATTTACAAAAGAATCGAATCAGTTCCCTGACATTTTTTTTTTCTTTTTCAAATCAGTATCTCATCTCTGCCTACTAATGGTCTTTCAGCCAAATGAAAATTCAAACTAAGCAAATTCAAGAAGGAAAGGAGAAAATGATGTAATTCCTGTACTTTCAACTCTGGTAAGAGCACAAGAAGACCATAATAATGGTTTACATTTTTAATAAGCTACTTTGCCTTCTTAAGCATGTTAGCAGTTTGGAACTCAGCATCATCCCTGATAAAACTCCACCAAATGTAGGTAAGAGGTATAGTCGTCGCATGCCAGATAGCATGCGCATCCAGGAAACCATAATATGGTGGGAAATCATAGATTTCTAGGAGCATTGCAAGGGCACCTCCAAATACCACCACCCACAACTTCCAGCGAGAAGCATGCCCAGTGATACCAGCCCAAGTTGCCCAGATGAGAAGCTGAGCCACTGCCATGACAACACAAACTTTCATGTTCCATCCTGTAAAATGTCGAGGATCTTGTCAGATATACATTGCTCACATTACATTACTAGATGTTGCAATCAAAAGGGTTAAAAAATAAAAGAAAATGATTTTATGGTGTCTCTATGTGATATCGGTAACTGCTAAAGCAATAGCACTACTTTATACAGCATATCTTTACCATATTAAACAAAAAAGGCATGGGTTGTGCTTGTACAAACTGATCATTATGTGGTTAAGACAACCTTCGCTCTATGAGACCTGGGGTAAGGACGTAATGTATCTACTAAGATATTTTCAAGGCTAATGATTGGCTTAAGCATCAATCAGAAATGAAGTATAGACAGAGAGATCCGATACCATAATCTAGTTTATAGAAATTCAGGTACAATATATGGGTTGTCACAAAAGCGAGCAGTGGAGCAGCAACCATGACTCTAGCAGCCTCATCTCTCACGTTGAAAGTTCTTAGTATCGCCAGAATGAGTGAGAACCCAAGTAAAGCCACAGCAGATGAGTAGTCAAACTTCTCTGTCAAGTCCACATCTCTGCATTCCAATTAGACATCACTATAATAGTTAGGAAATACACTAGAAGATGAACTTCCTCCAAATATATATAGGAAAACAAAAAATAAAAGGAAAATGAAATCGCTGCACAGATTTTGGGCAGCAGCATAGGCCCTAGTATAGTGGTGAAAGTTTTGAGTTCCCAAGTACTAGGTCGGGGTTTGAGTCATAAAGGAGTTGAATATATTAAAAATTCCCAAGCTTATATCCTCACAAGGTGTTCACCTGCCAAATACCTTATTTTAATATGACCAACTATGATTTTCCACATAACATGATATTGTCTACTTCAACACAGACTATATTTTTCTTACGGGGTTTTAACCTTAAAGGCCTCATACTTCTAACTTGTTGGGTAGATCTACAGATGGAGTCCTTCAGTGACCATCACTAACCAAATAATGTGGAGCTTTGACACCACATTCTAACTCACCTCACATCAACTATCTTTGACTTTTCTGCATCAGGAGTTGAAGATCTTGAGTAGAAACCTCTCAGAACCATATGTCAATAGTATAAAATCTGCCCAACATCGTGAGGTAGATTTGACTATAACATCAATTTTAATAATCTATTATTCCAAGATATTCTTTAAGCTTTATCTTCTCATTTAATTAGTTAAAAGGACAAAAACAGATACATTAAATAAATCCAAATACCAATGACAACAAAGAACTCCTACTCTTGGCAATTTTAATGTGGTTATCTAGTCTGCACCAACCTAAATACTATGACACAGTTTTACAATCTGAGCTAGAACAGGGTGAGATACCAAACAGGTAGGTTGAGGACAAAAAAGAATTGAATACCCTAATAATTTATCTGTCGTGCAATAAGCCAACCAAAACAATCTTGCCCAGTGCGATTGAGTGGCAAAACTGGCCTCTGTACTAAACCTTTAAACTTGTTACAAGTACAGATGGCCAAATGCAGCTGACATACAACAGTCAATAGAATCTGTCACACAAAACTGCAAAGCAGTAAAAAGCTTACCGGCTGTGGAAAACTGCACTCCAGAACCAGGAGTTCATTGATAAGAACCCATAGATATGCCACAAAGGGGAAAATTCATAGTATGCCTTCTTATTTTGTTTCAGAGGCAACTTGTAGTACAGAAGGATGAAAAATGACAGCCAACCATGGAAATGCATTGCAAGGTTGAGAACGGAGAAAGCCACAGAAGCAGGCTCCTGAGTAAACAAGTAACAAGCCAAAATACTTCAACTGTAATGAATTTGTAAGAAAGCTCCAAAAGTAAATTTTCAATGAAGTAAAAAGCTAGTAAATAGCGAACCTGTATCCCATATACACGCACGAATGGCCATTTACCATGATATTTAACAGGTCCCTGACCGAGTGCACCTCTCTGCATCTCTCTGTCAACCATACAATTGTAACGGCAATCACTTTTACAATCCCATTTCTTCCACTGCAAGTAAAGAGGTTCTTGCATGTACCATGGACCATCGATGGAGGCACCATCTGAAGAAAATTTGCAGTGTGGGAAACACTTCTGCCCAACACATCCAGTTTCTTCACATTCTTTAACACATGCCCTGAAATTGAAACATGCCACAATTAGATTTCTAAAATTCTGCCACAATATGAAATTATCCTCGTACCAGAATCTCAAAAATTGAATTATAAGAGAATCTGGCAACTGTTAGTAAGAAATACAATAAATTAATTCCAGATGAAGAAAGCGCATAAAACAACAGAATCCATAAGAAATGCACGTAGTAGAGTCACTTGAAAAAAATTACTTGTAAAGACACCATTACAACATTATGATATTAGGCATAAGAACAAGCATATACGTTTAATTAAGCACAGAAGCAAACCAGAACTGATGAAACCAAGAATTAACATTGAAGTATTTGCCCAACCACGGATTGCCTTCAGAGAAGCTGCACTGGAGCATAGCTTTCGGAACAAGGATGCAAAAACAAGAAGTAACATTACCATGTGTTAAGCATACCCATCACCAATCACAGTAATTT
This sequence comes from Murraya paniculata, assembly GCA_030449075.1. Lineage (NCBI taxonomy): Eukaryota > Viridiplantae > Streptophyta > Magnoliopsida > Sapindales > Rutaceae > Murraya > Murraya paniculata. Next base: position 592,718 of record JAEVFN010000085.1, on the reverse strand, counting down.
AATTACAAGACAAAGCACCTAGATATATACTCGTTCTCACTCTGTTTCTCTAAAAGAAGGCTGCACTAAAAACTCAAAACTACAAAGTCTTCTCAAGATACATGTGTAACAAACAGGGATTTCAAAGATTAGCAATTATATCCACAAAGCACCTAAATTCACTACTGCTTCCACTGAATTATAGGCGAAGCAAATCTAGAATGTGATGGATACATAAAGTTTTCATTTTTCCACTGATTCATCTCTTTTATTGATCCCTATACTCCAATTTTTTAGACTTAATTCATCTACACAAGGCAATAAGGGAACCATACAAAGAGAAAAATGAAGCACAAAATTCTCGAAATTGAAAATGAGAAAACAGAGTCACAAGCACAAAACCCTCAAACGAAATGACTTACACTATAAAACATTACTCGAATAAAATTACAAGAACATCAACAACTTTACCTGTAAAAAGGATCAGCATCACCAGCACTGGCATCCAAAACACCAACAAGAAATGAAAGCACCACAAACAAATCAACCCAATTTCGATTCGCCATCTGATTAGCAAAATGACACAAAATTTTGAAACTTTGAACTTGATAATTAACAAGTAAAATAACTGAAGTTTACCCACTTCGTCTAATGAACAGGGCAATGCTAGATATACTTGAGCTATGCATTCAGTAAAGTAATATGAGAGATTATTGGATCTTGAGTAAGTAAAATTGCGGTTAAGAAAAGATTAAAATCAAATGATTGATTGATTCAATGTCATTAAAGATGATAAAGAACATACGGTATTACATGCATTAAATTTCAGCTATCGGCCAATCAAATCTTCCAGCTACAAGCCCAGGCAATGGCGAAGAGAGAACTTTTTTTTTTTTAATAATTTCAATTTTTTCTGTTGAACCTTTTTAGATAGTCATCGTTGTCCTGAAGAAACAGTGAGATACTTAAAAAGAGTGACGCATCTCGTAATCTTTTCAATTTTGGATCGCTTGGTACCGGAATGACTAATATACCCTCCAAAATGCTTATCATGCTGTTGGTAACCCAAATCGGCGAAGGTATGTGTGTTCTCCGAAGTGTAAACTTCAGTTTAATCCTCAGCAAGACAGCAATTGTCGACTTGTTAAGAGATAAAATGTGGTCAATAACACGACACGTTCACTCAACCAAAAAACAAATAATTGTTCATTTGAGTTTATTAAAGAGCTTCAAATTTTGCTTTTAACATTTTTACCAACTGATAGCAACCCTGCTTGTATAGTTTGAGAAGGAGTTTTTATTAATAAAAAAGATGAATCTATTTCAACCGATATGCCCTTAAATACGGCCATACATAACATAGAATGTTTGCTACTGATACCAATTCTGCATTGTTCATGGCAAAGAAATGTTGATGGGCATAATTTGGTGACATATTTTCCCTCTAATCCTATATTTATTAGTTTATTTTATTTGTTACTTTAATTAATTAATTTATTTTATTGAAAAAGACAATTGGTCAAAGCTTGGAGATTAAAGCTGTATTTGTTATAGCTTTTCTAACAGAGCTTTTACAAATAAAGATTTTATCCCAAAAAATTTTAGTTATTTAGTTGTCAATGAGAGTTTTTACTACAAATTATAAAATTACTTTAATAGGTAAATTTTTTAAAGTTATATTATGAAAATGATAAAATAAAATAATTAAATAAGTAGAGAATATTTAGATATTTTAACATTAAAAAAAACTTTTTAACTTTTACTTCGAAAAGCTTAAAATTTGAGTTTTTACTAGTAGAAGGAAAATAATTTATTTAATATTTTAAAACTTTATTAAAAAAAGAAAACCAAATAATAACAAAATTTTTGTTAGAGCTTATGGGATTAAATAATTATTTATATCTATTAGATAAGCTATATCAATATATTACTAAATATGCACAAAAAGAATTGAAATGGAAGAGAAATAAAAGAATTATTGCAATAGTGGCTAAAATGCTAAAAGAATAATTTAACGGCTGCTTGTGCAAGGCAATTGCAACATAAATCAAATGGGCTTGATGCTTGGATTTGGGCTGAAAGAATCATGATTGTCAGGCATGCTTTGTCTTAAAGATTGGTGGCCGAGCAACCTATGACGGTGTTTATTTTTTTTGTCTAAAATCTGAATAGATTTGAATTAATTTAAATTTTAAATATCTGAATTTAAATAATATATTTATTTTTTTATTTGAATCATTAAAAGTAAATATTAAATTATTTTTTAACTTAAGAAATCTAAAAATTAATATTTTTACATTTATACTCTTACAAATTATAAATATTAAATAAATAATAAACATATCAAAGAATATAAATAAGATAATATATTATCATAATATAAATCATATTCAATTGAATACAACTCTTTACTATTCTATATTATATATGTTAATCAATTTTATTATAATTTATGATGTTTTTGTAAGAAAAATATTCATAAAAAATTATGAAGATAAATAATAATAAAATAAAAAGATAAAAATAATAATAGTTTACTAGTATATATTATCACAAGTTATATAGAGATGGATAATAATACTAATTATTAAATTTTATTTAGGTAAACATGAAAATAAATTAATTAAATAGGGATATTTTGGAAAATATCTTTTAGTGATGTCATTTAAACTTTTTAGATTGAGTAAAAAACTAAAAAAAATAGCTTAATAACTTAATTGCTGAAAATTTTTATTAAGTTAAAAAAAACAGACAAACTTAATGAATTAACTTATTATAATTAAGTCATTAAGTAAAAAAAAATTATTACAAATGGCCCCTGAGTCTACAAGGATTGGATTTACTTGGAGGTCGGTGGCGTGGTTGCTGTATAACCTAAGCTTTGGCTTTTGCGCAGGGGACGAATAGAGGAGAGGGGGAATCGAAAGACAGTGAGAAGAATTAGAGGCACGGGCAGTTATGGGTTTTATTGATTTTATTATTCTCAATCTCCCTATGTGATTATTGTTTATTCAATTAATTCCCTACACATGTGCTTTAATAGTTATGATTCTTGTTTCACATGTTTAGCTGGATATAATTAAATATTTTTCACTAATAATGTCATGGATTATTAATTGTTAAGATTAATATTTGACTAAATTTATGCTTGGATCCATAAAAGTTGTGTATGATTATCTTCGATTCTGTGACTTTTATTAAACTGTTTACATAGAGTACTTAGGAAAATTTTAACTCTTTGTTATTCGATATGTTTATATGGACCAATCTCATTCACTTGAAAATTAGCAACTTTCTAATAAAGGGGTTAGTGCCGCAGCTCTGGAATGCTCAAATATCATACTATTAAGCGAAAAAAAACCTATATAAGATTAATTTTAATTGGACTTAATTATTATATTTATGAGTAAACATAGATTGATTTCGAGTTAGTACTCTAAAATTGGAAATTGATTGGTAATTAGATAATTATTAAGTTGAATTGTGATGGATTCTAAAACCCCGACAGCCTCAATCTCTTGAATTCTTGTGTTAATTTACTTGTTTTAATTTTAATTGCATATTTAGTTTAAATACTTTCAAACAAAATATTTTCTTTTCTAATTATGGTAGAAGTATAATTAGCTTATATCAGATTTTGCTTTCCTAAAATTGACAGTCGTACCCCTCATGGGTACAATCTCGTTATTCATAGTCTATATTTCAATAGACTCGTATGCTTAGGAGTAAATTAAAATTTTCACGGCAAATGTCAATCCCACCTATTGAGAGTTATTTATGGGTGCTTAACTAATTAAATTTTATGCCAAATAAATAACATGAAAAAACTAAACTTTACTGTTCAATAGTGTGCATTTTGGTTGCACTGTCAAATCCTGTTCCAAAAAACTCCAATCATATCAACATAAAATCTGAATTCATTTTAAATTTATATTTTTAATACAAGTTAAATGATTTAGCTGATGCAGCCGAATCCCAAATAAGATCTGATTAATTCTACTCGGAATGAGATGATGTAACTTTTAATTCACATTCAATTTATAAAATGAAATGACTAACTAATGCCAAGTATATTTAAATAGATGGATGGTTAATAAACATTAGTTAGGAGCAAAACAGTTACGGAAATATTGTAAATGCCCCATATCCAAAACAATCTCAACAATAAAAGCATTTCAACTTAGTTTTTTTTTTTTTTCAAAAACACACATATATACGATGTACATGTTAGTTTCCAACTCCTAAGTATAAAGTTCGTCCCAACAAACATCATAATACAATCCTATGCTTAACTTTAGTGCAAAAATTATATAATCACACGAATATATATATATATACATACAACTGGGAGGACATACACCCCCCTCTTTAAATTCGATAAAGAGATAATAACCAGAAAAATATAAATAGGAACATAAAACAATGCATAATTTTTGTGGTTGTTATTGCAACTAGTCTCGTCCGGAATTAAAGATAAAAATTTGGACATTCGAGTGCAAATTCTACAACCGACCTAAGTTCATCCCAATTCTCCTGAGAGAACAATTCATGACAACCATTTCCATTTGCATTAGGGTGGCTTGAAGATGATGCCAAGGATTCGTGAGGATTAGTGGCTATTATGCTACTCAACTGCCCTACACTACTAAACTGGCTCCTGCCGTTGATTTGATGGGCGGCGGCGGGTTGTAGATTATCGATATGATGATGAATCCCAGGATTTTCAAAACTGATGTAAGCTTCTTCCTGATTGTTAGATTCTGTACTATAAGTAATCGTAGCGCTTGGTAGTTCCTTTACTGATGACTGACGTTTAGCAGATGATTGCTCCCTCCAATTTGTGTACTTTCTGGATGGCACATTTCGCTTGAAAATTCTGCAGATAGTCCACACTTCCTGAGATCGCATAAAGAAATTAACATCTGAACACTTGATGGAGTTAATTAATCCGGTTACGAATTAAAACTTTCAACTTACCGCTTCTGGCAAGGTTGTTTTGGCATTGGTAACACTGTTGTTGCGGCTGTGATCTTTAGAAGGAAGGCGAAACTCGTTCATCATCCAATCCGTTTTGGTTCCTTTGCCGGCGGTTCCACGGTAGTATACAAGCGTTTTCTTGAGCCCAATGCAGTCGTGGCCTTCTCCTCTGTCCGAGTATACAGGCTTGTCGATGCCGGTTGCCTTCCAAAATCCAGACCCCGTCACTCTATTCGGCCTCACGCTGTTTCTGTATTTTCTCCCTCTTTTGCAAAAGAAGTATCCTTCGTTGTCAGGTGTAGAACTGATTTCTGCATGATAATGAACACGCTTATGAGAAAACGAGAGCAAAATAGATGGTTACAAAAAATATCCTGGACAGTCTGATTGGAGTGCATGAAAATGCATATATGCTCGAACACAAAATGAATATATATAAATTTAAGATGGGGTTTCACCAAGTAAATGAAAATTTCTTATACGTGTTAAACCCTAATTAAGTTCTAGGTAAGTGAAGGATTTGTATATATATAATATCCACTATGTAAGTTCGGTTGATAATCTAATTATGCTGGTAAATAAGAGAGCAGATTTGGATGAATCTTAATTCCTCGAGCTTTTCTCTTTGCAAGTTCGGCAAGAAAATTGAAAATCTGGAAATTGGAATCACCAGAAAATAAAAAGAAGAAAGAAAAGAAGCTTCGCTTAAAACTTAAAAGTGATGATCCACTGGTCAGAATTTAATCATTGTAATTAAATTTCATGTGAAAAACCAAAAGTTGCACTCAAGAACTTAATTAAGCAAACTTATTTCCATTCCTTTAAAGGAATAAGACAAATAAGCTCTAAGTTAATATCAAATAAATTCTCAAAAACCCATTTATAGCTTCATTTGACGGAGATTGATTGAAATTTAAAACACATTAAGGGGCCGGGAAAAAAGAAAGAGTAGAACAAACACTTTTAAGCCTTTAAAAGCCCTTTTAAATTTGATTAAAAAAAGAAAAAAAAGAAAAATGAGTGTGTAGTTCATACTTGGAAGATCCCAAGGATCATGCTTGTAAATATCGAACTGTTTGATCAATTCGATGCTGAGCGGTTTCTTGTCAACTTTTCTTCGAAGATAAAACCCAACAAGTTCTTCATCTGTTGGATGAAACCGAAACCCCGGAAGCTGATGATCATCAGCTTCATGATCATCCCTGTAACTATGATGATCAGTCTTGATATTTTGGCTGTTCATCGTTGTTATTGTCTCACGTAATTGTAACCCCCTTCTTTTGGTTCTGCAGTATATAAGACCATTGGCTTGCTTGAGCATGAAAGAAACATTAATTGCTTTTTAACTAAGTCGTAGGAGAGTTGGTTGTTTTTGTCCAAGTCCAAGTCGTTCGCCTTGACTATGTAGCTATTAAAAGAAAAGACTGTATGAATTAAAATAGAGCCGAAAAGAATATTAGAAAAAGTCTTACATGTCATCCCACTATATATATATATATATAATAAGTAATATTGATGAATTTTTAAATCGTCAAAAAATATTTTCTGTCGAATCTACTTTGTCAGTCTTTAGTATTTATTTAGCTAGGTGTTAAGGAAGCAATTAATTAATTAATTTATTATAGCAATACTTCAATTTGTTTTTCTCTGTCCCTTGGATATATATATCTGAACTAAAAACGGTCACTCTTGAGTTCTTTGCAGTATCATCATATTATATATAATTAGAATATCATTTATAATAGTTATTTTTTTTTTTGTTTGTCTGCGGCAGGAGGCACAGTAGGGACCATGAACATATACACGAGAAAAATCAACTTGAATTAAGGACCAGTTGTCAATATCGTTGAAAAATGCATTCTCTCTCTCATTATTATTTTGATTATTTAATCAACTTGCTTCGTCCTGCTGAGATTTTGCACCACTCCAAAAATAGAGAAATTTTAAATTATATCATAAGTAATATATGTATAATTTGTGTAGTTTAATTTTATATAAGTACCAAATACATGTTGCTTCTTCAAAGTAAATACATGTATATTATAACTTTTTTTTTTATTATTGTATGGCTGACGTAGTGCCTCAGAAATATTTTAAAATTTCTCTCAAAAATAGTTTGACATAATTAATAAATCACAAACTATTAATATACGAGTCTTGGTTAGATCAAAAGTGCCATAGCATATATATATTTATGGTGTAACAAAAATTGTTATCAAATAGTCAACATTAATGCTTTCTTTGTTTATTTTTATCTTGTATCAGTATCACAATACGTAACTTGTATTAATGATTGTGCATGGGATTTAATTATTTAAACGTTGTAATTTATTAACGACTAGGAGTAATTAGTGATATACTAACAAAATTGAGATACTAATTTTACATTATGATGATGTGGCACATGACATACCGTTCATTTATTGATGCTATGAAATCAGCTCACATCGCAGTTAAAAGTGCTAAAAACAATCACAAATACAAACCACTAAAAAGTTTTTTATTATATATGTGATGAATATGATTAGATCATTTTATTGTATTTAGTGTAGAGAAATTTCTTAAGTACTCCTAAAACACTGTTATTCTCGGATTCACTTTTTGTTTTATCTATATATATATATATATATATATGTTTCAATCAATTGTAATATACATGCATGCGTATCGAGCAGTGAATACATGAATGAGGAAACATGGCTCAATAATTTTAACTAATTTGTAATTAAGCGTATATCATTATAATATATGAAGCAAAGCAAGAGTCTTACCAGTTACCAGGCACGTGCTTTGAAAATCTCTGTTATAATTTGGCGGCTATATTGTATCGAAGATATTGCAGTATGCTTAGTCTACGTCAAGAAGAAGATCTTCCATCGTTCACGAAAGTAAAACTTGCACATGACAATTTTGGCATAGATGTTTGTCTTTTGTGAAATTAATTGTACTTCATTTATTCCAAAAGAAAAGAAATATTTGACTAGGATTATTCAAAGCCTTGAAACCGTAAATTGTTTATATTAACATAATTTGGTGCTGTAATCATGTTATGATTGAAAATAAATATCATCACATTTTGTAGTGGCTAATTAATAGGACCATAAGTCTTTCTAGAAGTTATGTAGAATAATTGGCCCAAATTCAAGGAGATTTGAGACTTGGAAAACGGCAACTCAACAGTTTGTGATATTTTTATCTTATTTTTAGTTTATAAACTGTAGTTTAAGTTAATTAATTAGTTTTATATTTTTTAAATTGCCTAAAACGCCCTTACGGTAGGTATTGGATTGAATCTACCTTTTTTCAGTTTAATATTATTTATGACTTATATATGACAAAAAATTTTATAACACCGTAATGAAAATTACGGCATCGATACCGTAATAAAAATAAATATTGTAAATTACATATAAAATTAATAAATGTAAAGTAAAATTAATAAATTTATAGAAGATGATTAATTATTTAAAAAATTAACATTATTTCTATACGATTTTAGGGAAAAATATTTTATTCATTTACAAAAAAATATTTTCTTTAATTAAACAAAGAAAAAAATTACTCATTAATTAAACAATAAAACTATACTGAAAAAAGTGGAATAAGTTTTAATGAATTGGTTTAATCATAAATTCTATATTTATTCCAGGATATTTTTATACTTTTTTCCCATTTTCTATAATAATATCTATTTATTACACAAGTTAATTAAGAGCAACTATTTATCTTGATGTGAATCAAGCAAAAAAAAAAAAAAATTATTATATTACTAAATACATAAATGATATACCAATAAAATTAGATTTGATTTTAAGTCTTACGAATATTTCATGTAGTTTTAAACTTTTTACTTATACTTACAGACCATTTAGGGTTGTTTTCAAAGAAGTGTATAAATATACAAAATAACCTCATCTTACAATAATTATGAAATATACTAAAATAATTTTTTTTTCAAAATTCGATTTTGAGAATAATTTCATCCTTAATAAAAACATCATATGTATTACATAAATACAAAACTAGCATTATTTAACTTAAATAAAAAAAATCAATAAATATAGAGTTGGACTATCAGCACCCCTTAATTGATCTTATAAAACCCCTATTATATTATAATTACATTTAAGAACAATTACACAAAGAATTAACTGCTTATATTTTTTTTATCTCTCCTTTTTGTCTCTTTTCTAGTCCCACCTATACAATTGGTTTGCACAAACTTAAAACAACAATCCTTTTTTCTTTGTTTTTTTATAGGAATTATTTTTACTAAAGTTTTTTAGTTATGCAGAGAGAGAAAGTTTGAGAAGATTAGGGATATCAAAACTGCATAATTTTTTTGGGCATAAAAGAGGTTATTAAAAAGGGGTAAAAGGAGTATTTTATATTAAACAAAGCAAGAAAGCTACAACATATTTGCAATATCTGCAGAAGCTTCCTCCAGCCACACCAGGTGTTCACGAAAGGAAATTACAAGCTTGGCAACTGCATTTCTGTCAGTTGAAGTCGCTAATTTCATCAACAGTCCAGCATCTTTAGCCATTTTGGCTCTTCCTAAAATCGTTTCTAATTCTACAAATTCCACATTACTGGTACAAAATTTCCCACAAACTAATGCCGCCATAAATTTAAACTCTCCTGGACCAGTGACTACAACTCCAGTTTCCGTTAAACCTTCTGGACCATTTACAACAGCATCTATACTTAGCTTGTACCAATTTTCTTTTGGGGAAACTATAGCATTTCATAGCAAAAGAATTTTAAGTGTGAGAAAATAATTGTCAATTGAAAGATTTTTAAATGGGGAAAAAGGGGTTATTTAAAAAAGGGGTATTTTTAGCAATAACTGAAGTATAACTGAAATAGGGCTTTTAATAGGACCTTGAAGGGTGCCAATAGTCCAACTCATAAATATATAAGGTAATAAACATTATAATGAGTTTTTATTTTACAATTGTGATTTTTTTTTTTGGTAGTAACTCTTATATTACTTAATTTATTTTATATTTTATTCATAAGTTTTAGGTATAATCTGCAAAATTTACGTTTCATTTTGTACTTAGGTTGTGTTTGTTTTTTTATCTGAAATCTGAATAGGTCTGAATTTAGCTGAAATCTGAATAGATCTGAATGACATGTTTGTTTTTTCTTTTTTAACATCTGAACAGGGAAGTCTAAAAGTTAGTAGTTTGACATAAATATCCTTTTAAATGGTACATATATTTATTCTTCACAATTTATAGTTTTCACAAGTTGATTAGTTTAATAACATTAAAAAAAATATTTTCATTGTTAATCTTAATTTAATTTTGTAATAAAAAATGTAATTATAACATCAACCTTTATTATAAAGTCAATATTGTTGCTTTAATTTTGATTAATCACAATGAACATAATTTGATTTGTTCAATATTTTAATTTAGTCAATGTTACAATGTGAATAAAAATTTTAAGCAATTATAGAAAAAAATAACTTCAAGGATAATGCAAAAAATTAGGTTTATACATAATATTAGAAATACATGAATTATTAAGGGTATTTTTGAGATTTAAAATTAAAATTTTTCATTTAGATTTCAGACTTCAGATAAAAGTAGACTTTTTCAACTTTTTCTATGAAGATAAAATTGTCTAATAATAAGTGATAAGTTAAAAAAACAAACAACCTATAATAAGTAAATGTATGAAAAAAAAGTTAAATTCAAACTTCAGACTAAAAAATAAACAGCACCTTAATGTTGATTTACTTGTCTTATGTTATAATTGTAAGTTTTTGTTTTATTTATCAATAATAGATCAATCTACCAGTTTTATAGTAATTTATTTATTTTACCTTCATTTTACAAGTCTTATGTTTCATTTCTAAAATTTATATTTTATTCTACAGTTAGTGTTGATTTACTAGTTTTATATTACATTTGTAAGTTTTTATTTTGTTTACCAGTAATACATTAATTTACTAATTTTATATTAATTTATTTATTTTATCTTCCTTTTACAAGTCTTATGTTCTATTTCTAAAATTTATGTTTTATTTTCAGCTTAATGCTAATTTACTAGTTTTATATTATATTTGTAAGTTTTTATTTTATTTACCAGTAATACATTGATTTACTAGTTTTATAGTAGTTTATTTGTTTTATCTACTATTTACAAGTCTTTTGTTTCATTTTTAAAATTTATATTTTATTGTACAGTTAATGTTGATTTACTAGCTTTAAGTTATAATTGCAAGTTTTTGTTTTGTTTACTAGTAATACATCAATTTACTAGTTTTATATTAATTTACTTGTTTTATCTTCCATTTACAAATGTTATGTCTAATTTCTAAAATTTATGTTTTATTTTGTACTTAATATTGATTTACGATTTTTATTTTATATTTGCAAGTTCTGTTATTATTTAATAATAATACATCAATTTACCAGTTTTATATTAATTTAGTCATTTTATCTTCCATTTACAATTTTTATTTTAATTTCTAAAATTTATGTTTTATTTTACCATTAATGTTTATTTACAAGTTTTATATTAAATTTACATAATTTATGTTTAATTACAATATTGATGTCGTAACTTTAATTCTAGCATCATAGAATGACCCATTATATGACTTAAAATTCAAACAAATCTGTTGAGAAATCGGTGAAAAATAAATGATAATAAATTAGATTTCAACATTAAAAAAAAAAAAACAATTAGAGGTTTTTGAGTAATTCTTGAAATATAAGGATTAATTGGGATTCGTTAATTTATTCAAATAATGTAAAGGAGCTTTTATCCAAACCCAAAATGCATATGCGTTTTTATGTTTTGCTAATCGTTATTTCAAACCCTTTGAGTTGGTGATGAGGCTTGAATTAGGTTAAAACTTCGTCCCAAACAATGAATGGTATAACGAAATCTTGAATCGGTTTTGATCGTGTGTGTGTGTGTGTGTGTGTATATATATATATATATATATATATATATAAGGATAAACAAATTTAATCACTTCCAAATAATCAAGTATAAATATCATATAAAACTTATAAATTGAAATGTTACACAAAATTTGGAAAATATTATGAAAACGTGGAACAAAATTTCAACAACAATATATATTAATATGTCCTTTGTTTCGGGGGCGGTACCATTTTTAGGCCTTAAGTAAAAATAAATTTTATGAAGAACATTAATAGAACTATAAAAGCCTTTATATAAGATGAGGTATATCCAAATATAATTAATTTAATAAAAATAAATCACATAGCTCATATGATGTTTTCATTCAACTAATTTTATTTTGTCATTTTAAACTGTACAAAAAACTTATGGCCCTATTATTACTCTACAAAAATTATTTATGTTTAAATTTTTTACACTTTCAAATTTACAACTTTGCATTTTACTAACTTACAGCAGCAGCAGCTGTAAGGTACAGCTGCTGTAAAGTTAGATGAACAGTAACCAACACGTGATTATTATTTAATTATTTTACAGCAACTGTAACTTACAGTTGCTGTATGTCAGGGGCTCTTACAACTTTTATTTGTTATGGGTCCGACTTCTGTGCCCAAGGGGCACTGTACCCCTTTATTTGTCGGTTTGCTGGCAAGCCGTCAGATTGTAATGAGTCTAATCGAACGGCTAATGTTTTGGGAATGAGCAGTAATGTAAAGTTGCACTACCACCCAATCCGTTGCACCTTCATTATTGGTCCTAGAGTGCTGTAAACCACTTCACAGCTGCACGATCGATCTTGCTTCTTTTCATCCAACGGCGACTTTACTACAAGACGAATAAAGGGGGTACGATAGACGGAACCTTTAGTTACAACCAATTCACATTTGTTCTTTCTTCAATATGGCCTGTCTGGAGCCAAAATCTTGCTCCACTAATACATCAAGATCATGTATTGCATGCAGCAATATTCAACTCCAGACAAATTTGGACTTGACAAAAGAACACTTTTGATTCGTGGACGCATATCTACCCACAATATTCATAATAATTTGAGCCGACATAGTAGAAAGTTACGAACCCCTCAATCTAGTATTAAAAGAAACCAAATTTTTGACCCTTCTACTAATCTAGTTTTTTGGTCTCTCTAGGCAATATCATTTGACCAATATTTGCAGACATCCTTGAATTTAATGGTACATAAGGATAATAATAATAATTAAATAGACACGTACAATTTGGATCTTGCCTTTTTGTATCTGCATATCAAGAGACATGGCCACCAAAAACTGGTTGATCAATGATCGTCAAGAACACTTCTCTGCTGACACCGAAAGACCAATACCAAAGTTTCAATTAGAAATCAAGAATTGACTCGATTGTATTATTATTACCAAGTCAAGCTGATAGACTGGTCAAGTCAAAAGGCCAGCTCGGCTTTTACTCACTGAAAAGTGAAAACCGAGGTTGCGAGTTTTAATTTGCTTTATTCTGAAATTTGCTTATGATTTTTTTTTTTTTTTTGTAATTGAAAACCACCCAGAGGTGGGGGGTTAAGCAAGACTCCCTACATGCAAATTATTAAAAAAATAAAATTATATATGGAGGGGGATATAAACTAAAACCTCCAAGTAAAAAAATAAAAACAACCAACAAATAAAAAAATAACAAAATAAAATAGAGCAATGAAAAGCAAATGATATATAATTAATGTAAATACCTAGTAAACCGTTTACGATATTTACGACCAGTGACATCAGCTATAGGATTGTACTCAGAGCTAAACTCATCATCTGATTGAAAAGAGAAATTTGGAGAGTGGGAATTAAAACCTACAATCATAGAGCGAATAACATCCACTGTAGACGTGAAAAAGGTAGTGCCTGTGGAGACCCACAACTGACCATCCCCCTCCTCATCATCAAATTCGGGAAAATCGGTACAATGAGAATTGAAAGCCAGATGTAAAGGATCATCCATCGGTATCGGACGACTAACTAGGCTACTTGAGCCGGCACCCATAGCGTCAGGAGGCACCGGGTGGCTATCCGGAGCACTCGAACCAGTAGGCCGAATTTGCTCATCCACAGAAACTCTCAAGTCTGAATCAACATGAACAGAAGCATAAAGCACCGAAACTGGGGGGGTCAAGCCAGATCCCCAAACTTGGACCCTGATCCACAAGGGGCTGTAAAGGAGACACCGGAGGCCGGTGATCAGCAACAACAATATATTGGAGAGTACGAGCCTCCCGAGATTGACTAGTAGGTTTCAGAACTGGTAAGTTGCCCTTATCTCGGGGCGTAGTACCCTTAGCCTCACCAACAGGCTGAACGGGCTTACGAAGCCTAGGATTAGCAACATAACAAGAATCGGCAGAGTGACCAAGATGCCTATAGGAGGAACAATATGCAGGGACCCGCTCAAAAACGACATCCTACCAAAACCCAGAATCTCCCTCCCCAATTTAGATACGAGGCAACAATGGTTTCGAAACGTCATACTCAACAAGCACTCGAGCTACCGACGACCTATTAACCAAGGCCATGGCATGATCAACACACAACGATATACCAATAGCAACAACAATAGAAAGTAAAGTTGATTTACAGTGGATAAAATGAATAGGTAAGTACGGTAATGATACCCAGACATGTACAATAGGAGACTCCACCGAACAGCGAAAATTAGTGCTCCACTTGAAAATGCGCATACCCCGACCGTTAACATATCACGTTTGCCTCACACAAATACGTGAATAATTTTCCTCCATACACAATTTAATCAACACGTGTCGATTATCAAGTAACGATACTTGACAATTACCTTTCAACTCCAACGAAACAAAAAATTTTCAAATAATGTCCATAAGGGGACAGCCAAACGAGAACTTACCAACCAACGCCAGTTTGAAAGGTTCAGCCATAGCTTGTATCTCCTCTGCTGAAAAATGAACAGCAGGTTCACCACGATGGAGTATAATCATCTTGACTGGAACAACGGGCGAGCCGGAGCCTGTGACAGCATCAAGAAAGGATTTTTAAGGTCTAGAGGAGGCAGAGGGGTTAAGGATGGAGGCCGGGTTTAAAACCGAAGCATATGAGGGCTTGGGATTGAAGTTTGAGTTGCGGAAGGGGTGAATAATAGGGGCTGCTCGTGATGGGAGAGGGGTACCAGCCGTGGCATCGTTGTTCACGTTCGACATAGCGCAATGAGGGTGACAGATGGAAGGGTGACGGATGGAAGTGGTTGTGGGCCGGGTTGTGGTACCAACCGTATGATTATTGTTGGAAACCGAAGTGGCGGTAGGCTAAGTGATGCATGCAGTAGCGGGTGGTGGGTGATGGGAACCTTGCTGCATGTCCGAGGCTACATGAGGAGTAGGATGTCCGAGGCTACATGAGGAGTAGGTGACTGCTTGGTTGACGTCAACGGGTCTTGGGAGAAAGGCTCATGATGGCTGGCCGTAGAAGGGTTGGAGGGATGAACAACGGCTGGCAAAACGAAACCACCACACATGATGGCCAACAATGTTTGCATGGGAAGATCGGCTTGCCCTAGCAGTGACGGATGTGACAGTTTTGAGGGCAAGGCTCCAGCCGAGGGGACCAAAGGTGGTTGAGGCGAGGGAATGGAGGCATCACCGGCCGCCGTGGGTGCGGTGACGACGGGCAGAGAACCGCTGCCAGGTTGACGCGATCGTGGGCTGCAAGCGTGCTCAACCCGTGGCTGGGAGTTGGATCTGTCAGCCAAGGTCATGTCACCGATGTGAGGAGGGTGATCCGACATGGATGGGGCTGCACCACCAGCGACCAAGGGACTAGCAGCAGCAAAGGGCCGGTTTTGAGAGGCGAGCCGCGAAGAGGCATTGTTGCATGTGAGCGAGGGTGGTTGGTTGAGGGGCTGTCGAGCCAAGAAGACATCGTCGGCGGTGGGGGGGCACTCCTGTGGCGGCTGGCGACCACCACCGGCGGCCAGTGAGGCCATGCCGACGACCAAAGTTTAACAAAAGGGTGGTGGCTAGTTGAGGGAATTTTGGCCGAGAGAGAGCTTTAGGGTTCGAGCGCAAAAGCCATCCGTCAACCCACCCCTTAATAGAGCATGAAATTTCCTCTCCAACAAAAATATTAAATTTGCTTATGATTAATATTTTTAAAATTTATTGATAAGGGTTTGAATTATTGGTAGGTGTATCTCTGGTGGTCATATTTTCTTCATTTAAAAAGAGATATGATATGTTTCTGAACCCAAATATCCTCACTACATCACCTCTGAGTTGAGGTAAAAAGTTTTGATGATTGCTAATATTAATAGAATTTTCTTGTAATATTATTTAATATAATTAGTAATTATTATGGTGGGCATCCATAATTTTTATATAATGATAGCTTAAGATGAGATTAGATGTCAAGGTAACCCAAACGTCTTATAAAAATTTCATGGAAAATAAAGGAGGAGATTTTTATTGGATGAGATAAAAGAAAAAAAATTAATAAAGTATATGAGATTACACTGTGAGTCCGTTGTACTTATAGTAGAATTACTAATCTAATTTGAATGATACAAATAAACTCAAATCCTAAATAAAATTAAGCAACAAACAACTACTCGAATACAAAAAACTAAATGAGATAAATATTATTTATAGACTACTAAATTCGTCTTACATGAGTAGTAATACAACTTTGAATTTGCAATAATTTGTTCAAAACCAAATTCAACGTCTTATTTAAATGGATGTTTGCTCTCGATAAATATTATTAAGATAATACACTTATCGATCTATTGTGATTTACATTAGCATCATGCGTTCCCTTTACTTTGAATTAGTATGTTATTTTTTCGTTAAATATTTTAATTAAGGGAGATCATATGATAATAAAATGACGTGAGAGGGCTTTACTACATTCGGAAGCAAGTGCTTGAAAGTTGAACATGGTAAGTTTCTTTTCTAGATGATTAGATATTATTTGGCTCCTCTCCTCATGGCACCTGTACATGCTGCTGCGCAAGTCTGAACACGAAGAATAGAACATGTCAATTCAATTTATAATAAATGCTCTCTCTATCTCTCTCTCTCGCAGGACTTTGTGGAAAAAAAACCTTTGTTTTACAGTCATGGTCAAAATTAATATTCAGTAGCTGTCTATGTAGTTGATTAATTTAGGATTAAATTGTTCTGAACTTTTACCCTTGTACGTAAGGTGACAGCGTATCATTTTGCTCTCCTTTCCTTAAATAATACCACGACTTATAGAAAAGGGAAAAAATACAAAAGAAAATGGAATGAATGACTCATCAAGAAGAGAAATCCAGAGTCAAAGTCCTTGGTCAACAAACTAGAACATGTACGCTTGGAACATTCTATATTTTTGTCAGAGAAGAAAAAAACAAATGGACTTCCATCAGCTAAGACCTGTTCCTTTTTTTTTTTTTTTTAAATATTAGCGTCTAACACGAATATTGGTACGTCTATTTAGGATCTATTTTGATGTATTAAAGTTAAAAGTTGATCGAGGGTGAAGTGAGAAAGTACCTGACCAACTCAACTAAGAAATTGCATATAATTTATATACTAGATAGATTTTTTTCCCTTAATATCTCTCTATTCTGATACAAGAATAATATGAAGATCATACAAGAAAATATGTATAAGATAAAAGGATTTTTTTCCCCAAAAAATGAGATAAAAAGATATTTAAAAATCACGGTAAAATGATAAAATCTCATAAACACACTTCTTTAATCTCTCTTAATTAACAGGAGCAACTCAGTCAATTTATACAAAAAGCGGTTCACTAAGGATGATTGAAACGGCTACTCAAATTGACTCTCAATCAAAGGAAGTCCTCGAATTGTGCTCTTCTCTCTTGTACATTCATGAAGAACAGAGACACGCATAAAATAAGACCATTTTTTAATTTTACGGGATAAGTTTAATTTGGGGTGAGGCTTATTAATTAAAAAAAATTCCATTTTCAAGCAAGTATTTATTGTTATATATGCTTATTTAAAAGACAATAAATACATTGGGTCCTCTCTTGGGACAAGTCTTTCAGCAAGAGAAATAGATCAACGGACGATGATTTTATCATTATTACATATTTTGAAACTCACATCCAAAGATGGTTCTAATTGAGCATTTTTCAAAGGAATTATAGCCATATATAAAAATGTTCTGAAGAGTAAGGCAGGAAAGAAATAGTCCAAGTCTTTTGTCAACTTATTAAAAAAAAAAGTGTGGGTGCCTTTGAATTTTCTATTTTGTGGAAAAAGGAAAAAAAAATTGTAATTAGATAAGTTTTTGCTTTTGTATTGAAAGAATAAAATTGTAAATACGGGACAAGAGGGATTTTATAAGAGCAATAGAGGGGTGCTAGTCGCGCCACCCCTTAATCTAAGTACAATTAAGTTCAGATAAAAAACGCAAGACCGAATGATTACAGTCCAATTAGGGACCGGTATCGAATGCACACTAAATAATCAAAACCCAATTAGGGCCCATTCAACAACTGAAATGGGTGTAAAATATTATTCAAGAATATTATCACTCAATGATTGAATTTATAGAGGTAAAATATTATGAGTGGGGCTATTTCAACCTACTGAACTATTTACTAAATTTATTTATTAAATAAATATATCCTTAAATTTTAAAATTTCAAATCTTACTCAACAAATAAACCTAAATATATCCTCACTCAACCCAACTTGTACAATAATAGTATTTTTACTCATTAAATTCATTTATAAATCCTTAATAAATGTTTACATTTATTAAATAGACAACTAACTAATATATGAGGGCGGATCAACAACTCCTGTAAGGACTCTTATTTTCACATCTCTTATATTCATTGTATCAAAGATAAATCAATGAATGATATTCATTGAGATTATTTTCTCCATTTATATGAATTCCACCGGAATCTTTCTCTGTATTATATTTTCTCACTTCTTCTACATGTGCCCCCTCTCTCTCTCTCTCTCCTCTCTTTTTAATAGTTGGAAATTCCTCAAATAAGTAAAATTTCAAGTTTAATTCAAACATATTAAAAGTTACCAACGCCAGTGATTAAGAAACTTGATAAAGCATTATTGATCCAATAAGGACGAAGATTCAAGATGAGCTTAAGCAACTTGATGAGAGTGAGCGCTATTTTAAAATGTGTTTAGTTGGCGGGGAAATTGAATAACGTAGAGTTATTAAGACTTGTGTCATTTAATAATATGGAAATTCTCAATTGCGGTTTTGTGCGGGGAAATTGAATAAAATAGAGTTATGAAGACTTGTGTCATTTAATATTCTGGAAATTCTCAATTGCGGCTTTGTGCTTCATTAGCGGAGTCCTCATTGATTGAGAATTATAAAAGCATTGTTTAATTATGAGAAGTAATTTGGTGGTTACATAATGCTTCCTAATTAAATTACATAACTAAATAATAATCATAGGGATTCACACTCGAAACCAATAGGGGATGCATTGCCTGATAAATGCTACGATGTTGCATGTTTTGGTTTCATGTTTTCTCAAAATTTGAGGCGAATAGTCAAATGTTTTTAGTTACGTATTGTGAGGGGAGTTGTTGGCAGTTGGCAGGTTCTGTCAGTATTCTCATTGGCTTGGAACCTGACCAGTTTGTATTATTAGAAGAGCTTCAAGAAACAAATTGGTTTTGGTGATTATATAATGAACTCATGAGAGAGTTACATGAGTTTACAGCCAGGGTGCTGAGTTATAGAATAGTATGTTTAGTCATTTGATGGCCATAGCCCATAGAATTTAGACTTTTAGCAGATACTGCAGGAACGCTAGGGAGAACTTCCATTTGCTGCAAGATGAATAAATGGACAAACTAGGGCAACAGTTTTGGTAGGTGAATGAAGTATCAGAACTGGTGCTTTATGTTAATTATTTTGGTAGTCCGCATTATGACTTGTGTTGCTTTAGTTTTGTTTCTCATTAAACAATTAAATATCTAGAAGTGGTAAGTTTTCCCTTGTCCGGAACTTTCTGTTTTCCTTGGCTAGTCTTGCTGAACTCCATTTGACTGGTTCCATCAGCTTGTTTAGTTCTTCATATGTCTTTTACGATCTTTCTCGGTCCATTATATCTTTTCTCTGTGTAGTGATAAGTAATATAAGCTTTTCGGGTAACAGTGGAGTTCATCATTCTGTAAGTATACAATTGCATTGATGCTTCTTTTATTGTTTGAGTATCCTGTGGCCTCTAGTAACTATGACTCTTTTTATGCTTCCGGGGAAGTATCACGTTTTATTGCGGCGGGGAAGCTTCATTGCAAGATTGACAAGGTTGCCGGCGTCCTTGAGACTAGCCATCCTGATTCAAAGAATGCTCTTCACCAAGCAGCCATCGAGCAAGGGCACTTCTCATTGAACCGGATCCAGAAGCTTTCTCGTGTGATTGATCTGTGACGTTGGCGGTACAGGCTACAGAATGATGCTCGGTTCAATGAATCACAAAGAAATAACCAGACTAGGGACTTCTTTTGGATGAATGTGATAACGTATTAAGAAGTTTCTCCTTTGTCTTCCTAATTTTCTAAGAACTGCAGCGGATTCAGATATCATTATCCATTTGTCATTTACTTCGCCGTTGCTATGTATGCATGAGATTTTATGTTTTATTTACCGTGATGATATGATACATGCGATTGAATGGACCCTGCCTAAATATTTTGACAAAAACCCAGCCGGACCCAACCCGAATATTTGAATGGGGTCGGGTTGTATTTTCAAAGAGGTTGGGTTGGTTCTTTCTCCCCAACCCGCCCTTAATCGAGTTGAATTGGATTGAACACCTAGTGGTGAATACTACCATATATTTTGTACAACAATTTCGTAGGCAGCCATTATTAACTTGTACCATCCTTCAACAAAAAGACACAGGTAATGCATCGCATAGTATATGCGTTTAAAGTACAGGTAGATCTTTAAATGAGCTCTCATCTTCTTCTTTTTTTTTAATTATAATATTTGTAATGACAAATTAAAGTTTTTACAGAGACCGGCAGACTTTTTCTTGTTTCATCTTTGCTTCGGTTTATCCCATTCTTCTGGAAGGCTGTAACTAATTGTCTATACTTCGGTTACTTCTTTAATAAACTTGTTTCTTTTATTGTCCCATGTGTATAATCTACTCCGAGTTCACATGAACTTCTTGTCCCACTTCAAGGTAAGAATCTGTGTCTAGCTCGGTGATGTCATATCTCAACAATATGCCGAACAAAATCTTCCCCTGCTTCAATGTCCACCAAAAACGGAATACGAAATCTAACTCCACCGCTTCAAGAAGTAAAATTAACCATCGAATTGTTGAATTTTGAGTCGAATGAAGATGACTTACCTTCAATCTCCTGTATGATGCTAAAGTAGCCAAAGGTTCGTTTGACTTCTGCACTTGTCCATCTTTATGAGAGATATTGATCATCTGGCAGCGATTGCATCCACCTAAAGACTGGACGAGGAAGCAAAACTGAGCTACTCCAAAAATGACATCATATTCATTGTCAACAAATAACCACAACTTATGTCTACTCGTTTTTTTCTGAGACTTTTGCTGGAAGAAACCAAATGTTAACATGGCTCCAATTCAAGGTGCCGATGACTTACTGTGAAACAGTTATTACCAATCTTAAGATTTCTCCATCCATCTTCAGCATATGGTTCACCTCCGGAGACGACAAGGTTGGGCCGAAATCTCAAAGGATTAACTTGAATTGTTACTCCATGAGTGCCCTTTCCTGCATCTGCTTCAATAAATTTTAGTTATTCCAAAGAAGCTAACTGAATTTCAATCAACAAGCATAGAAAGCTGAAGATCGATGGAAATAAATACCACACAGAAAAACATTAGTTATCTTCAAAAGATAAACTTGCATGTGGCATTTTTCAATCATTCAGAATCTGATCTTTGCAGTGAAGTGCAATAACATAGTGTGCATTTGCATCTCAGTTAAAGATACAAACACAGTTCTCAAAGAAATGATAGTCTGTTATGATGCCATAGGAAGGCCAATCATTCCTACCTTAAACTAATGTATGAATTATCAAACACTCAAATGTGGTCCAGCCACTAATTACGCATGCTTTAGTATGTTTTTGCCTGTTGCTATTCATAGCAAGAACAGGAAATCACCTGGGTAATTCCCTTTATCTGTTCACTTATTTAATGTTTATCCTCAAAATGATAATAAAAATTAGCCAAAACTAACTGTAAACTGATATCTTGACAACAACAAGAAGTTCTTATGTGTCAGGAAAGTAGTAGGTGAACATACTAGCACTTAGTTTGCTGTTGAGATCTGACACGCTTTCCTCAGATACCAATAAGAATTGAGCTTCATTAGTAAAGTTCAATCTGCTCTCCAAATCCCTGCACATCCCTGCACCTCCCCTCTTGTTCAAGGAAACTCGAAATTTGGGCCCAAAACATTGGAGTAAAGAGGAAGGTCGACCAATGGCTTTGCTAAACCATAAGTTGATTTCATCTGCATAACCATGGACTTCATACCTAATGATTCAAATAATTATTATGGTACCACTTTCAGAATACTAGTTCAACTAAACCTTCAAAATAATTAAGGATTCTGCATTTGGATTACCTCTGGCCATAAAGATCAATTTCATCTATCCCACCATTATATGAATCTGGTTTTAGGTTGATCAGTAATTCATCTCTGCAACGCGGCGACTCTACAACCAATATTTCTTGATTGAGGTCAATATAAGTACTAATGAGGCACATTTCAGGAACCTACAGATAAAATTTGGATGAATTAAGACTTGAACTAAGACACACACTCACTCTCTCTCTCTCTCTTTTAAGAAGCTGGTATAAGAAAATGTACTGTTACATACAAAGCAGATGCATAGTGGAATGTGCTTACCAACTTTTAAGAGTGCATAGATTGAACCAAATCTAGCTATGTAATATTCAGAAAGTTATAACCTTAGCTTGTTTATGAATACTTCATCATTAATCTTCATGTTTAATATGCAAAAGAGAAAAATAATGGAAAAATTAGATAGAAAAAAAACAAATAGAAGTATAATGGTGACATGTAGCTCACCTTCTTCTGGGTAAGAATTTCGCCAGTTTGACTTTTAAGAAGCCACTCCCGATCATGTAACAGACCTGACAATTTCACAGGGAAACGACAAAATTCTGTTCAGTTTAATACCGTATATGTGGTGATATACCAGTTCTCTCTAACACAAGGCACACATAACATTCCTACAAAATAACAGACAAATTCCTAAAGACTTGGTTTTACACAGTCCAACACTACTCCACATGCTTACCACGGGCCAATAGAGCTCAATATGTAGTCATGTGATAAAGGCTGACCTAACCAACTAGGAATATATATCATTTCTAATTGCATGTGATTAGTTTTCAAGATCACTTCATATCTTGCAGCTCTCTTTTCCTAAAAGAAACTTCTGTTTTTTGTTCTTTAATCAAATTTCATAGCTATAATTTTACCTCTTAAGATCGTGAAGTTAAATTCGAAACTTTGCACAGGTTAGTACGCAATAGATTACATATTCAGGGTGTGTATGATAAACATTTACCTGTAGTGCAAAGAGGCCAACGTTCTACACTAAATCCTGCACATGATTTAATTGGATAGACAGTAACGGACTTAATGAAAGATTTCGAAACTGATGGCCATCTTTCAATGCCTGAAATATGACAGAAGTCAGATGCCAGTTAAAGCAGAATAACAAATTGCATCACCGTTCTTATTCCTGTGACCAGACATAAAAATGATAATAGCAAAATCATTTAACAAACAATTTTGATTCAAAAAATAAGCACAACGAAACCAAAAAGTGAAGCATGCAGAATGACGGAAGTACAGTCCAACTTTGTAATTTCAACATTCTTTTTTGAAAGCAGATGGAGAACAACAAAAACAGGGTTGAAAATGTGTCCTATGAACTAACAACCTAATTCATATTATGGTAATAAGAAGAAGTGTGTGTAGTGAATTCTAATTTTGCCTTGTTGACCTTTTAGCAATATGCAAAGATGTACTAGTTGCTTTCTAGCACAAACAATTTGACTGAAAAGAAAGAAAGCTGGCCCCCCCCAAAAAAAAGGAGAAGGAAAAAAAAAGAATTTGATAGCCTACAAAGTATCAAATGAGTCAAAATATATTAATAATAACCTTCAGGTGAAAAGTGGATGGAGCTACCCCTCAACAGATTTCCGTTCGCAGATTTGTTTGATGACACAAAGGAATTTTGTATGAAGTCAGTAAATTTCTACAGATAAAGAAACATGAATTCAGAAAAGAAGTCAGACTGAATAAATATTTTTTAAGTGTAACTACCAATCATCTAGGAATAAGGAAGAACCAACAAATTTTGAAAACATTTGATTAGAGAAATGGAATTAAATTTCCAATTAAATTTCCCTTCAATGGTTCATAATAGATATGACAAATAGAATCTACAGCACTGAGAGAACAGATTTCTTTTCTTCTTTTGCCCCTCATTTACTATTTAGAAATTGACTGAAATTCACAAAATCAAAGGAAGAACATCTATTTACCTTGGCATCTTCAAACGTCGACATGTAACCAAATGATACCCTAACGGCTCCAGTTGGTTTTCCATGTATTATATCATTATCATCCCAGCAAGCATGTCCAGCCTGAACTAAATAGTATAACTTTTTAGGATGTATTTAATGCCATAATCAGTTAAGCAATTGAACCCTCAGAAGTCGGAATGCAATTACGAGAACTTAACATAGGAACTGGCTAAAGAATACCTCTATGTTTGAAAGAAGATCTGAGTGAGACAATCCTAGATATTTTGCACATGCACCAGGATTGCAAAAGCATCCTGTCTACACAAGCACATCCGGCAAAAAGGCAAGGAAATCATGTTAGCAATCCAACAAAGGTGAAGTCTGGTTTACTTATTTCTTTAATCCTACTTTAATCCTGCTCCAGTGGTAAGCCTTTATTTTATTTTTCTTTAATATGGCATGCAAATAGAAGATAATAAAAGGAGAGAGAAAATTGATTTTTAACATAAACATCAGTTAACTATTTGAAAGAAATTGAATATGTCATCTATGCTTAATAGCATTCTCCAAATTTACCCGTAACTGAATTCCTGATAAAGAAGCCAACTTTTCAACCTCTCGGTATCCAAACCAAGATCCATCTGGCCTCTTCAAGTTAAATGAAACCATGGAACCTGCATCACGATAAGAAACCTGAAAGAGGAAAATTGTAACAATCATAGATCGTTATTGTACAACAAAATTTGCGGCAAATTTTAGGAAAGCAATATAAGAACTGAATAAAATTTCTTGGTAAGAGATCCAATTCATGAATTCATAAACATGAACTTAGAACATGAAATGTAAACAATGCATGAAAAGTTTAAGCAAGAAAGATGCTTGGGAACATGAATTTGAAAGAAGCAAACACTAGAATCCTGTCCAGCAGACATACCATTATCCAAATACCATCACCAGGTAAATGGAAATAGACAAATGAAGCAGGACAAGCCGAATAGCATATTATACTATGTTGAGACTAAAAGAAGAGGGGGGGGGGGGTGTTGGGGTTCATCAAATAAAAGCTAAAGGGGGTTAACTTTTGGAAAATGAGACTCTCATAAACAGGCATCCATTTTCCAGATCTTGCAGAAAAGAATTAGATAAGAAACAACTGATAGTTTACCTCTCAATCAAAAGGCATTAAATGGCATATTCTTCAATTGGTCAATAGTGAAAAAAAAGAAAAATTGATAACAAACATTGGCCAATTGAAAATATTGATGTTACATATTATTTTTAGTCAGTAAATTATTTTACCGACCTTAGAAGTGTAGCTTCCATAAATTGTGCAGACATCAGCTCCATTTTCGTGCCTTAAAGTTAAGAGAACCTTCCTCACGTACATTGCAAGTGAAGCTATATGCCTAAAAGATAAGAAATAAAACACATTTTCAGAAGAATATGCAAATCTGAGGAAAAAATGATAACAACTGTACTGAAAGCTTTTGAACATGAAGAGCATTGCATTTTCTATATCAATCAAGGGAAAAGTAAGATGTTTTACCAAAAAAATAATATATATGACTGCAGCCAGCCATTCTGAATAAGCTAACTAAACTGTTCCCAGACCAACCTAATCGAAGCCATCATCATGCTTGATGACAAACACTAGGAAATACCATAAAATAACTTTATCATCTACGTCAAGGCAATTTAGTGTACTAAATTCCTATTAAATTAGCATGATTAATGTATCAAACATATAAAATTCAAAGACAATGAGGATCTTCAATTTGTCATGAATATGCCCAATGTAACAACAGCAAACAAGTTTGCATACCGGCATATTGCAGACACAGTCGAAGAATTGATTAGGTTAAACCCATGACGGATAGATGCTATGCTCAAGAATGAAGCAGTACCATCCTCAAAAAGCTCCTCAACACCTTGTCTTCTTTTCACAAAATCAATGTCAGCAATTGAAGCTGCAACCGTGCCTGTCAAGTTTATAAAGGTTCACAAAATTGTGCTCGATATCATGTATGATAGCTGAACGAAAAATTAAGCACAAACCTCCACTAAAGTATGTATTCTTTAGTAGCTTGGCAGCATCTGCAGATCAAAACATTGGGGAAAAGTATTAGGAGAAACAGTTTCTTTTTTAAAATTTGATTTGCATGACATATATGAACTTTGAAGTGGTAAAAACTGCCCAAAACCACCTTGATAAAGTTCAAAATTTTAAAAGTTATTACACTCAATGGCTTACCATTTCTCATAATGAGAGCACCAAGTCCAGTTGGGTAACCAAATATCTTGATAAAAACAACACAAAGGTAAAACATCAATGTGCAATCATAGGAATCTATTTTTCCTTGAATAAACCCAAAGCCACATATACTACCTTGTAGAATGACATGACAACAAAATCCGCAGGATACTTTGACAAGTCTGGTGGTTGTGTAACACATCCTTTTGCAGCATCAATCAAGACCATCCAGCGGCCCCTATATATTACAAAAGAATAGACAAATTAAACAAATAGTAGAAAAACCTATGCTGAAGAAGAAGTGAAAGTATCAACATGTTCAATAAAATGATGATTAATACAATCAATAAAAAGAAAAATATGAAGGACAGAACAACTGCATTCTTACCAAAAGGCGGAAAGTGTAACAAAAGCTAAACAACTAAATGTCTTAAGATGGTCCAACTACATACTTGCTAAAGGGAGAGATTTCCAAAATTCTTTCTGGGTTTTTCTTCATAACGTTAACCAAGTCAAGATTGAATCTTGAACCCGAGAAATTGCACTCTGAGGGAAATGCAAATAAGTTATAAGCATCACCTGCAACAGGATGACACAAAACATTGAGCAAAATCAGTCTCAAGAGATATCATTGCTGCATCAATGGTGTGTCCTTTCCCTTCCAGAAAAGACATCATTGCTCCGTCAATTTCCCATTTAAATGATGCTACTTTGTACATTATAGACAAGAATTTTTTCACCACATCAGATTAGGTAAGAATGAAAATTACTTGAAATTAATATTAAAAAGTACTTGCCCAAATAACCTCTAGACTCCAATGGAGAATTCAAACAATGCCCACATGCTTATATACACAACTCATTTTCATATCACAATCATTTAGCATGAGAGCTTGTATCAACTAGGCTAAACACAGTTACGGATATAACACAAATTGTGAACTATTTAAGGCCCCTGGTGACAAAAAATTTGTATAGGAATACCACAAAGATGAGTAAAAAGAGTATGCCTTATCATTATCTCTATGGGAAAATCATTATGATAGTTATCATTCCCCAAACTAAGGCATACCTGTAGGATATCTTTCTGGAAATGAAGCTCGTTTTCTTCTTTGGATTGTGTGCAGCGATACCTTCGTGGAAGTCACAAGGCTTTCAGACAATCCATCATTATCCACAGCCTCTTCAACATCTATTGCAAAAGCTGCAGCTCCTTGACTCAGAGCATAACTAGAAATAATTAAAGGGTAAACATGACTAGGGATTAACAGTCCTTAAGAACCAATAATATTATAAACACTAAGCTCTTGAACATATAAAGATCATCTATGTCAGCCATTCCACAAGGTCTACTAATTCCATTTTTGCATTTACAATGGCCTGAGGCCCCAAATTTAAAAACATTTTTTTTTTTTAAAACAGCATTGGAAAAGCTCCCCCCCCCCCCCCCCTATTATGCAAAGGTGACAACCAAGGCATGCTAGAATGGTAGGATACTCTCTGATCCCAAGTACGCTATTGTGATTCTCCATCGTGTACATATAACCACTCTGATGACTCCAAGGAAAGGCCTCTCCAACCAGCTTCAACGCTGCTGTTGCCCCAGAAGTGAAAACACACTTGTAGTCTTTCACAGACGCATTGAAATAATCAAGAACCTATCTCAATGCCAAAAGCTTTTATGAGTCCCTCCAAAACTATAGACAGCAGAAAACAGTATTTCATGCTTACATTCCAATCACCATAGATGATTCACAAGCAATACTAGAGTACAATTGGTATGGGTTAATTTATCAGTTCATGCATTCAAACACAACCTTCAAATATTTACAGATTCAAAAACCGAATAGAATGAAAATAAGCATATCATCAAACAGCAAACAGTACCTGTTCACGCGCTGCCCTTACAATGTCACAGGTAGCTGAGCTAATGTCACTTTGGCTATCTAGGATATGAATTAAAGACATCCAATTCACTGATAATGAAGAGAAACCAGTCATCTAATTCAAGTAAAACTAAAACTAATGGAACAACCTATACGTGCATATAAAAAAAATCCTAAGTTTCGATAAAATTTATCAACTTGACAGCAGAAACAACGTGATTCATAAAACAGGATACGGGGATTTCCATAAACATTAGTAGTGAAATCTCTGAAGATTGCTTCCATTTGCAACTCAGAATACAAAGTTGCTCCAGCATGGTCCAAATAAACGGTACCTACAATATGAACCAACACTCACAGCTACAATCAACACCCAAAGCTTTCCCATAAACTGAATCTCTCACAACACAACTACAGCAACCAAATAATTCCAAAAAAAAAAAAAGAAGAAAGGAAAAAGAAGATGACCATTTTCCAGTCGTTTGAATTCAGTTGCTCGGATTCGATCAATGCTTTTTGGGCCATTTGGGTACCCGTAATCTTCACCATACTCTTTCAAAAACTCTTCTTTGTCTGCATAATCCATGAATAATTAAGAACCGTGAAAGTTTCAACAGACAGAGCGAGCGACCTATGCCGTTAGGACAAGGAACTTCGAAGTGGTGAAGTGGGAACTTCAAGTACTTGGTCAAAAACACGTGACTAACAAATTGGGAGTTTCGATTATTTCATTGCATCTGTTGTTCGGTGAATCAAGTGATGTAGAAATGAGTTTGTTATATTCAGTTGCAATCACCGCCATATTGCTTTTCATTCGAGGCAAATGCTGGGCCATCAAATGGGCCTTGACGTAGTACGTGGATTAATATTGGGCCTAAAGCCTGTGAAATTTTGGGGTGAAGGGATGAAATATTTCAAGCCGTACACGTGGCTATTGGTCTTTGATAAAAGTTCTAAATGCACCCTTTCAATTACAGGAGGAGGTTAAGAATCCTCCCCAAGACTCCAAATTTATTATTATTTTTTTTATGAGACTCCAAATTTATTATTATTTTTTTTATGAGACTCCAAATTTATTATTATATGAGTCCAATAGATTTTATAGTACTAACTCACGTATTTATATTATATTACAAATCATTTAATTCTCTCCTTATTTATATAAACGGGTTGTTAAATTTTATCAACTGATCTAAGTGGCTCTCATCTACACATCCATATTAATTATTAATTATTAGTGAAAGTGAAAGAGATTATGCGGGGCTGGGGGGAAGGGAAAAAAATAGACTATAAATTCTTTACTTGAATAAAATCTTAAATGAATGTGTAGAAGCAATATGTAAGTTAGGAAATTAATGAAATTAGGCCTGATTTTCTTAGGTTCATAAAAAAAAAAAGGAAATTAAAGAGAAACACATAATGGGTTCGGTATGAAACATGCATGTATTAAAATAATAAAAATTAACCGATAAAACTTGAATTTAATTCCATGATTACGCACAAATAGAGTATGAGTAAATTCAAATTAAAGAGTACATATATATTTTATATATCATATATAATTGCATACAATAAAGTAGTCATATCAAACACGTAAGATCGATGTAAAGAGAAAATTAAGCAAGGGTTCATCATCAGAATGATACTTATTTAACATGCATGGATGCATGAATTAATAAAATGCAACGTCAAGCTGCTGGGAAGCTACATAGCTCTTGCAAAATCCAGAGACTTCTTGCCATCATGAGCATTGCTGAAAAAGTTGTTCATGTAATCTTGAAACAGAAGCTCTCGAAATCGAGACCCTTCCTTTTCCACCAGCTGCGGCAGCGGCGCGATCTTTACTGT
Organism: Murraya paniculata; assembly: GCA_030449075.1. NCBI lineage: Eukaryota > Viridiplantae > Streptophyta > Magnoliopsida > Sapindales > Rutaceae > Murraya > Murraya paniculata. The sequence continues at coordinate 562,266 of JAEVFN010000085.1, read as the reverse complement.
GGGTTTTGGCATGGTGAAGATTGGGATTGACACTCTTGATTTGCTGCTTGTTGTGCGGACTCTGTGTTCAGCGCTTTTGTACCTTCCATTGCTCAGTATCTAGACCATACGCAGAAAACAAAAATATCATAATAATACAGTTACCCTTCAAACATATATAGTCACCAAAACGTGTCGTTACTTTTCTTAAAATTCTGCTCAAGTTTCCGAGTTACGGGTTGTATATATTAAAAAAAAAAAAAATTATCCAACCTGTAATGTATCACCAACATTGATGACTAAAGCGCCAGGAACCGGTGGGATCTCCATCCATTCTCCTTTCTTTCCAACATCTGGTATGTCTTCTTCAACTTTCACGTACAAGCCACCAATTCCATCCTGTAGTAAAATAGTAAGAGCGCCCATGTCTGAGTGGCGGCCCACGCCCACTGTGAGCTCTGGGTTAGGGCATGTAGGGTAAAAGTTCATGTTCACCATCTTGAACCCGATGATCGCATCCAGTTCCGATTCATCTACTGTCACCCCGAGATTTTTGAATAAAACTTCGAGTAATTTTCTCACCATCTTCATTGACGTTCTTAGGTACTCCAGCGCCACTTCACTGTGAAATAAACATGGTAAGCATTTTATACTCAGATTTGGGTGTTCGCTGCTGGTATGATCTTGTGCTGATCTTTTTCTAATAAGAAATTATATGTATCGGATCTAAAACACACGTAAATTGTTGTACATGCACATGTGATACAATATGTTTAAAAGATTAGCAAAATTCACTCTGAATACCAAATAATTTTTATAATAAGCACCTCATTATAAAAAATTATTTTGGGTTTATAATGACTTTTTTCGATTTGGGAAAGAGTTTGTACGAGTGATGAGTATTATGAAAACGGCGGGAGGGTAAATGGTGAAATTAAAAAGCTTTAGGAAAGAAAGTGGCAGTCTCCCGTTAAGTATAAAGAAATTCTTACTTGCATTCTTTTGGCCATTGTTCAAGGGCTTCAGCATCATTGGTATAAACCATGCTGATATAGTCCTTCCACTCCAAAGCTTTCTCCTTCTCAGGCACAAAGCTTGTTCCATACTTCACCAACGGGCTCGGGCTCACACCTTTCCGATAAACCGCCTTCCTTTCCGATGACTGGCTGAAAAAAGTGTGCGCTGCTTCCTTAAGAGACTCGAGTAACTCAACCGGTACGCCATGGTTGACTACTTGGAAGAATCCAAGAGTCTCAGAGGCTCTCGCAATTTGTTGTGCAACTTTTTCATGGTTAGGGCCATCGAGCTTGGACAAGTCAATGGGTGCTTGTGCACAAATGCTCGCATTTTTCTTGTCAATTCGCTCTTCTTGTGGCTGTATATATGGCTGTGGCACTTTTGAAAGGCCCAAATCCACCATGCCTTTTACACCATTGCCGTCTTGGACGACAAAGTTGAAAAGAGAATCACCATCTTCCAAACTTGGAGCCATTCTAATTGGAGAGTTAGCTGTGTAATTTCAATCTTTATTAACTTAATTAGTGCATATGCCACTGCCAAAGTTGCGAATTTATATACCACGTGATTAGTTGACTTTTCTTGTAGGAATTTTTCTATATATTAGATAATGGCGACCTACCCACATGGTAGGTTTGGACATGTTATTCTTTTTTGGCAGCAAGACCCATGGCTTTTACTTAAGAAAGATACTTCAAATAAGAAATCAAATTAATCACATAATAAGCATTCTTTCACGTAAGTCTTATGGCTTGTGCTAGGGATTAGAAAGAGAAGATTATATTAAAATTAGTAAAACAATTCAGTGATATTGTATATGATATTTGTAAATATATTTAGTATATTGCAAACTTGAGAGAGGAACAATTTTATTAAAAAAGCTTAGTCTTGTGTACCTGTCTATGAGAATAAGGTTCGTCTTTGCAATTGTACTACAATTGTTTCGAATCATTTGTTTGCACATCTAAAGCAATTTATTATATACTTTTCAAGTTCTGTGTTGTAAGGAAAAATTTCATAAATAATGAAAATTTTAAGAATTATAACAAAAAACCTTGTGATTGGTTATAAAAATCTTACTTTAAGAAGAAATCGTAATTCATGTATGTGTTTCCTGTTTATGTTAATTTTTTTTTTTATCATTCTTATTACTCTTCCCTATAGTCAGAGAATTAATACGGTTTTTACTATACTTGAGATAACTACACTTCGAGCATGAAAGAAGGAGTATTAAAATCTTTATATTTTTGTATCTATGCAATTTTGACATTCAAATAGCTCAGCACGTCCTTTTCGCAGTTTCAAATGAAAAGGAAATTAATTAAACAAGCTCACCAGATCATTAGGTTAGCATTCATCATGAAATTTTAAATAATAAAAACACATCATTTTAAACACATCATTTTTACTTCACCAAACGCAGTCTAATTAAATTTTGAACAAAACATGCATGATAATAATACATCATTTTTCATGCTGTCTTTTATACATTTAATTTGTACTCAAATCTTTAGGGAGATATACAGCCAGTTTCTCCACAAATATTTTTATTTTTATTTTTTTATCGATTATTCCCTTCAGTTTTTTATAATATAATTTTAACTTTTAACAAACTACCCAATTAGAAAGCTCTGCGATTGTTTAGTGACCTCTGACCAGGGTGATTTTTTTTCTGATAAAGAGATAACTAGTATTATAAAAACTATAGAAAGTAAATGATAAAAGCTGAAACTGTTTAACGAAAACTTGGCGATCTCCAATTTTAAATGGCCAGTTTGATAGAGAAACTTGTCAATTTTCTTGTTAGAGAAGCAAGGCAAAGTGAGCACGTAGGGTAGGAGACTGTATTTTAGAGAGCCTAATTAATAATAGTATTAAGTACAAATCTCGATTGATCAATCTAAATGTGTGTGAGTGTATAAATTGAAAAAATCGTATCAAAATTAGTTGCAGTAAAGAAATGAGTGCTAGTAGCAAGAAAGAGCTAACCTGCAAGTTTGATCAGTGGTGCTTTGTGAAAATGGGCGAACTTTGTTGTGAAATGGGAGAGAGGGCAGTCTCTTATTATTGGTCCGAATTCATGGCCATTTTTGACGATTGTTTTAGAAAAGTTTACTGACCCGTTCTGTGCCTCTCTTTATTTGACAAATTTTGATGTGAACGACCGAGGAGCCGCGATAGTTTTTCTAACCAAATTCCTTTTTTTTTTTAATTAATTATTAACATTAAGATTGAAAAAACCTTGTTAATTTTTTACTAGTTCTTTCATCGTTTTGAGCAATACACTGGACTTACTATTTCTCTTGAAAAATTTCAAGTGCACGTGGTTTTGAAAGACGCACAAAATGTTTAGCAATATTTTATTGTAAAAATATTACATCCGAAAACTTTTATGTAAGCCCATCTTAACCAAATTAATATTAGCATAAATAGATACAAGTGTAGAGAATTACCGTGTGTAATGTTACGTACTAAACATTTAAAAGGGAATAAGGAAAATTCAAATAAAAATTATTGAAGATAACTTTCTAATGACATGCCCATATAATTAGAATCAAGACCATTATGCGCATAAAAATATAGAAAATGAATTCCAAAGTATTTGTATTTAATTATCGAAGAAAGGCCTCGTTGCCTGATCATAGACTGGATTGGATGAGCTGATTAAACAGTCTGTTTCTCTTGTATAAATAGATCTTTTAGCCGCATTGAATGAAAAAGACCATGGTGGTGATATTAAAGGAAACAATCCTATATGGGCTGAGAATTAATCTCAGAGGACTAACTACTAACTTTTGAGCTAGTTATTGCATGTAATTTAGTCTGCTTATGAGCTTCTTTAAACCCACTTCAGCACTTGGAAATTACCAGTCTTACTGACATGTTTCACTGGTTCTGAGCTTCCATAGAGCATTGACGAAATTCGATCTACTGAATTCAAGCGTTTGGAAAATGGTCGGCTATCGATATTTTCTTTTATAATTTTGTGTCGTGAGTTTTATTTTACGGGAAACATTAAGATTTTTTAAATTGCTGTGGCCTGTGAGTGTTAGTTATAGCTCGTATTGGTTTTCTAAATGTAATTGTTTTTTTTGGCTCGGGTTGGCAGTTGTTGCTACTGTTTGATTGGATCATGCAGGCATGGCGGAGCAGCAACTTTATACTCTGTGTGTTAAGTACTTTTGGTTTTAGTTTTACTTGAATTTTATTACTATTTTTGCTTCCATTATTTGCTTGCATTAGAGCAGTTTCACGCACACACAAGTCTAGAAACAGATAGTTTTATTCTGATTAGAAATTTTTTAATGCAAATTGCTAAATGACTCTCCATTACAGTCATTGCTGCTGCCAAGCTTGCGGGCATCTCGATGCCAACTGCTACCTTGGGCTCTGCTCTAAGTCAAGCTTTTGGTTGCCAATTACCGTGGTCAGAATGCATATGCAGGTGGTAAGATTGATGAGTGGCTGCAAAAAAAATCCACTTAGATTTTGTGACTATCATGATTGAAATTTTTCCGTACATGAGATTCAAGAGGATTCGGGAGTAAGACAGGTTCGCGTTTATGAGTTTAGCCGTAAATATGCTGTATTCACTTCTCAGCAAGCGCAAGCTTCTCTAGTTTGTACAAAATGAAAAGGTTGATGGATGGGTTGATCCTCGCTTCCTACTGTCCAGGGAATTGCTTGCAGGGGTCTCCAAGTTGAGGTATTGATCTAGTTTATTCTTGAACAGGGGAGCTTCAAAAAATCTTAACCTTATGGAATGGGACAAACTTTGGACCATTTATAAGAAGATCATTGATCCTGTGTGTCCTAGAAATACTGCTGTCCCTGACAAGCCATTTGTTCACATCATACCAACGCTTAAGAAGTATGAAGTTAGTGAGAGAAAGCTACAACCTACGGTAAAAGGATATGGATAGACCGCGCTGAAGTTGAGTTGATCTCTGCCAAGAGGCAATTGCATTGATGGATTTGGGGAATGCCATAGTGAAGGAAATTAGTGGGGACAGGATTGGAAACATCACACAGTTAACTGGGGCTTTGCATCTGGAAGGACCTGTCAAGACCACAAAGTTGAACCTCCTTAGCTACCTGCAAAATGCCGTGAAGTAAAGACCTTCATATTTCTAATTTCTTTTTACTCATTTTTGTAGTATCTCTCTGCAAAATATTTAGGACTGTTTCTAGCCTATTTTAGTTTTCATAATTTTGGTTACTATATGTTTGCTTATTAAAATCTCAGGGCTTTAAAAAGAACAAGCGTTTTAGGTAACTGATCTTAATACAGAATTCAATTTCATATAAACTTGTGGGGATTATTTGGATATCAATTGCAGTCTAGAGGTTCTTTCGGGAGTACTCCTTTGAATTAAGTTCATGTATTTTGTATTCCTATCCAATCTGATTACCATTGTAGATAGTCCACATTTCTTAAGCTTGCGACATGTTTTCAGTGCTGGGAATCGGCAGCTGAAAAACCTTATTCTCAATATACAAATGGCAGATAGTCCATTAAGCTAGGAGAAAAGTAAAAAGAAATGATCAGTAATATCAAAGATATTGTAAACAACAGGGGCTATCTTTTGAAGCACAATTCATCATTCTGCAGGTGTTCCAGCACCATAAAAGTGATGAGGTCGACGTCATTGAAGAATATTTCCCAGCTGCTGTTTTCCCTATTAAGCTCCACATCTGATTGTGTATGGTATCGGATCTGGAACACTGGTACTGGATCGAACACTGATGGATTCAGAGTTCTTGGAACATCGCTAGTCTCAGTAACACTCAGTTGATCTCCGCTGCTAGTTATTCAATTTTTGGAGGGGTCATCAGATTATATGTGTCCATAATCGGAGGGTTAGCAACCAAGACAGCAACCAATCTTGTGACTTTTGCAATTCCTTAGCATGACATTCTGCTATTGCTCAGGTGGTACTATAGTGATTAGGTCAAGTTGATTCGAGAATATTTCCCAGCTGTTGTTCTCTCTGTCAAGCTCCACACCTGTCTCTGTAAAGTACCTAATTTGGAATCCTGGTACTGGATCGGACACAGATGGATTCATAATTCTGGGTGTACCCCTTCTCTCAGAAAAGACTCGGTTGATCTCTGCTGCTAGTTGTTCGAAGTTAATGCAGTTCATCAGATTAAATGTGTCCATAGTAACAGGGCCAGTCATCAAGACGGCAACCAATCTTGTCACTTGGTAATTCCCTGGCACGACATTCTGTTGTTGCTCCAGTGGCACAACAGTGATGAGGTCAAGTTGATTCGAGAATATTTCCCAGCTGTTGTTCTCTCTGTCAAGCTCCACAGCTGTCTCTGTAAAGTACCTAATTTGGAATCCTGGTACTGGATCGGACACAGATGGATTCATAACTCTGGGTGTACCCCTTGTCTCAGAAAAGACTCGGTTGATCTCTGCTGCTAGTTGTTTGAAGTTATTGCAATTCATCAGATTAAATGTGTCCATAGTAACAGGGCCAGTCATCAAGACGGCAACCAATCTTGTCACTTGGCAATTCCCTGGCACGACATTCTGTTGTTGCTCCAGTGGCACAACAGTGATGAGGTCAAGTTGATTCGAGAATATTTCCCAGCTGTTGTTCTCTCTGTCAAGCTCCACAGCTGTCTCTGTAAAGTACCTAATTTGGAATCCTGGTACTGGATCGGACACAGATGGATTCATAACTCTGGGTGTACCCCTTGTCTCAGAAAAGACTCGGTTGATCTCTGCTGCTAGTTGTTCGAAGTTATTGCAGTTCATCAGATTAAATGTGTCCATAGTAACAGGGCCAGTCATCAAGACGGCAACCAATCTTGTCACTTGGCAATTCCCTGGCATGACATTCTGTTGTTGCTCCAGTGGCACAACAGTGATGAGGTCAAGTTGATTCGAGAATATTTCCCAGATGCTGTTCTCTCTGTCAAGCTCCACATCTGTCTGTGTAAAGTACCTAGTTTGGAATCCTGGTACTGGATCGGACACAGATGGATTCACAATTCTGGGTATACCCCTTGTCTCAGAAAAGACTCGGTTGATCTCTGCTGCTAGTTGTTCGAAGTTATTGCAGTTCATCAGATTAAATGTGTCCATAGTAACAGGGTCAGTCATCAAGACGGCAACTAATCTATCCATTTTGTCCTGTGATCTCTGCTGCTAGTTGTTCGAAGTTATTGCAGTTCATCAGATTAAATGTGTCCATAGTAACAGGGTCAGTCATCAAGACGGCAACTAATCTATCCATTTTGTCCTGTGAATATACATGCAAGTTTCAACATTTCACCGAAACCGAAACAATAGAACTGCTATAACTTAAATACATGTATTTTTCCCTTTAGTCTTTTCTCTATATTCGCAGAAGTAAACTTTATTTCCTCAGCAAACAAACAGAGACATTTGGTTCGGCAAAAAAGTCCAGAAAGGAAATCACATACTAAGTTCTTCAGTTCCTTTTATGTATCTATACATTTAACACCCAAACCGATTCTTGTTTTGAATCAGCAGCCAGAAAAATACGAATAAATAATTAAAAGTTAGCATTCCTGAAACCAATTGTGGAAAGTACTCAATACACTTCGTTTCTGTATTTCTATTTCTTTTTCCAGGAATCCAAACAGGGCAATCAACAAGAAAGAGACCATATGTTTTCGGAGTAACTCAACATTTCAAACATAAATCATAGTAGAAAACAAAAATTTAATCCAACGCCAAGAAACTTTAAAGACTAACATTATGAGTATTGAACATGGGAGCATAATGCAAGTTCTAGAACCTTGAATTTAATCAAACAAACCGCAAGAGTACAAACCTCAAGAGTAATCGAAAAATTAATAGAACATTGGGCATAAATCAGTGTAAAACACCTAAAATTTAATCCAACCATGCCAAGAAACTTCAAAGACCGTATAGCATTAGCATTATGAGTAATCGAACAAGAGAGCACGATGCAAGTCCAAGAACCTTGAATAATTAAACAAACCTCAGGAATCTAAATGCCCTAGCGCATGAAAAGAAATAAAGATTGTATTTAGTAGCATGTGTAACCAAACATGGGAGCATGAATGCAAGTAGATAACCTAATCTTATTCAATGTCAAGAAAAAGAACTTAGCGTTAAATGAAACAATGCATACCCAAACAACAGTGTCATCTTTCTGTAAAAGAATGAGAGTTAAGAGATGTGAGAGATTTTCAAGAAGCAATAATACGTACCAACAATGTGATTTTTCTGAGAAAGAATGAGAGCAGAGAGATGTGAGATATTTTCAAGAAGAAGCTACTAAGAGAGATAGAAGAGAATTGGGAGAAATAGGAAGAGTCTATTAGTTAGGCAACTGGTTCAGTTAATTTGGGGGGAAAAGAAGTTAGTTTGTTATAGGAAAATATCACTTCGATCCCTAGTGTTTAGAATTATAGCCAACCACCCTAAATATCTTCTCTGTTATTTTGGAGGGAAAATTTTGGTACATATCCCGTATTTTTTTTGGAGAAACAGCCAACCAATTTTCAACATTTGTTAAAAAAATAAAATTAACGTGAGTAATTTTTAAGGTGCTCTAACATTAATTCATGACTAACGGTAACATTAATTGATTAGTGATATTTGCACCCTATTATTGAGCATGTCCAGTCTTAAGAGTTAAGAGATATATATCTCAGTTTCAATTTTAAGAATTCTGAAGACTTGCACTTAACCTTTTCTTCACACAAAATCTTTGGCATTCGATTAGTTAACTCTATTGGTTTGCCAAAATCTCGTACTTTGGATTTGTTATGACAATCAATTGTTTCCGACGGGATCATTTCAGAGTTGGCTCATTTTTGGCGTTCTTATTTGTTATCACATTTGGAAAGTCTACAGTAATTGGAACTTTCAAGATGATGATGATGATAAATAAAAAAACCTACTATTACTTAGATTGTTGCCTCTTGGTCATCGATCTAATTGCCAGGTTATGTATGTGTATGTATTTATGTATTTATGTATACCTCTTTGTGTGTGTGTGTGCGCGCGCGCTTTTATTTGTTTGATTGGGGTCAATGATCGGTGTTGTAGAGCTCCCAAGATCACCAATTATTTGGCACATACCATCCTATTAGCCCTTTAATCAAGATCACCAATTATGCGGTGGGTAAATTTTGGGATCACGTAGGTTCCTTTCATGATATAAGACCTCTTTCTTTGTCGAGATAATGACAATTGTACACCTCTTTCTTTGTCGAGATAATGATAATTGTACAATTTGTTTCATTATAGTAATATTCTGGTCAGAAATTCAACTCTTATGAGGTTTTGAGAAGTTTTATGATTAAGTATTCATAAATATGCTAATGTGGCTGGTGTTCTAATGTGACAGGTATGCTGAGCTGCGCTGACATGGAAGGGAAGCTGAGAAGCATTGAGATATGAGTTATCATGCTATTACACTTATAGGGTAAGGACAAGAAATTTTATAATACATTAGAAATACTATATCAGCCATACTATAAACAAATGTTGTTATGACATACGTATATTTATTTTAAAAAGACACTATGCAAGTGGTAATTATATTAAATTTAATTACACATGTATACATGCATAAGTTAGTTTGTATATTACCTCTAATATTTTCTAAAATTTCTTGTAAAGAACAATTTCTTTTCTTTTATTCAGGAAACTCTTTGTCAAATTTTTCTTGAAGCCTTTTCCCAATTCTTGCCTCTAACTGCTGCAATCAATTTGTTGGGAAGTATATATTCTGGGCTCTTTTGATTTTTTACAGATCTTGTACTACATGTATTTTAGCACTAGTGTATAATTAGGATTTAACTACCTTTATTTTTTTAATTTATTAACCACCAATCATATTAATAAAATTTACTCAAAAGAAGATTAGATCAAGAGAGGATCTTGATCCATTTTTAGAGACCATGAAGCAGTAATCGTCCCAAATCACAAATACCCAACGATTTTCTGACTTAATTATGAGTAAGTGACTAGATCAAAGCTTTGATAACAAGTTGATATGGTCATTTTTTAATTTATTAACGACCAATCACATTTGTTACCCTGGGTTTGAAAGGAAGCTGTCAAGTCTCCTTGCTTGACAACCGGCATGTGTTGATCAAACTCTCTTTGGAAGAAGATTATTCGCGTGTTTGGGTGCGCCAGACTTGGTATGTTAATGGTCGAGGCATGCGCATCTTTAAGTGGAGCACTGATTTCCGCTGTTCGGAGAAGTCCCCTATTGTTCCGGTATGGGTATCCCTTCCATATTTGCCTGTTCATTTTATCCATTGTAAATCTGCCTTGTTTTCTATTGCTTCTGCTATTGGCACCCCATTACGAGTTGATCGTGCCATGGCCTCGGTTAATCGGCCATCGGTAGCTCGAGTTCTGGTAGAGTATGATGTTTCGAAGCCACTGTTGCCTCGTATATGGATTGGAGAGGGGGATTCCGGATTTTGGCAGGACGTTATCTTTGAGCGGGTCCCAGCTTATTGTTCATCGTGCAGGCATCTTGGTCACTCTGCGGATTCCTGCTACGTTGCTAATCATGGGCTTCGTAAGCCCACGCAGCCTGTTGGTGAGGCCCAGACCCATGCTCCCGGGCTTCGTAAGCCCACGCAATCTGTTGGTGAGGCCCAGACCCATGATCAGGGCCCATTAGGAGTTGCAGCACCTGCTCCTGATCACCCGCCTCCTGTGACTCAGGGTCAGCTTGCGACTGTTGATCCAGGGATGGGTGTATCTGTGGGTGAACCGATCCGACATTCTTCGGGAGGTCCGCCTACCGCCGCTATTCGCTCCCCGGCTATGGGTATTCACTCTCCTCCTCCAAACCTCCCATCTCAATCAGACGAGGAGTTTAGCTCCGCGGACAATTCTGTAGCTTATGAGTACTTTGCTTCTGAGCCTGAGGGTATCGAGGGGCATCATCGTGACTTCAGTATTGCTGGCCCGCACTCCTCCCGTTCTAGGAAAGGTCGTAAGTACCGCAAGCGACATTCTGGGCGTTCGCATTGATGATTTCGCATTTATATTTTTTGTTCTTTGTTCTTTTTCGTCTACTTGGAGGTTTTGGTTTAGGTCCCCCTCCATATGTTTTTTTTTTTTTTCATTTTATTTTAATAATCTACAGGTAAGGGGGTCCCGCCTAATCCCCCCACCCTTTGGTGGTTTCTAAAAAAAAAAAAAAAACGACCAATCACATTAATAAAATTTGCTAAGAAGAAAAACAAATTAGAAGAGGATCCCAATTCATTTTTAGAAGCCATGAAGCAATAATTGTCCCGAATCACAAATACCCAACAATTTTCTGACTTAATTATGAGTAAGTAACTAGATCAAAGCTTTGATACCAAATTGATATGGTCATACTATTAAATTGAAAAAAACAAGAAAATAATAGAAAAAAATAATTGATCACTTCGAGAAGATCATACTCCAATTTGTTTAAAAGACTGCTTTATTATAATTATTATTAATGCTATTTGATCGTACTTGCAAAGAAACCAGGAAAGAAATCAAGACTAGCTCTAGAATATTTGGAGCCTTAGGCGAATTTTTTTTTCTGAGCTTTTTTTTATTTTGTAATTTCGATACTTAAAGAAATATAAAAAGACTCAAAAATTCATTACATCTTTAATTCTTGAATCTTATTAGTAATAAAAAAGATCTTAAAAAATTTTAAAAGTAAGACTTAAAAAAATAGTCAAGAAGATATCTTTTTTACTTCCATTAAAATTATTACAAAAATAAACAAACAAATAAATAAGAGCAATATTATTTTCAAATAGAATTTTTAGAATGGCTGCACATAAAAAGTTAAGATGATGAATTAATTATCAAATATTTTAAGAAACTAATTTTTTTCTTTTTTAAATGAAACAATGAATGTAATAATTTTTTTCTTTTGTAAACAAAGGAACAAGAATTTTTTTTTTATCTATGATTTTTTATATTATAAAGTTTTAATAAAAATTAAAAGGAATACTAAAAGTCAAAGATTTCAACATTAAATAATCAAGTTTTTTTTTAAGAAACTGAAAAGATAAAGAATATAATTTTTTTTGGAAAAATTAATAATAAATGAACTAATGGTTAAACAATATTATTAATTATATCTCTTTAAAATTAAAGTTACCAAATATTTATTTTCTATAAAAAAAAGTTCTTAATTGTAGTATAGTTATTAATTATAAAGATGTATAATAGGCTTTTATTAATTAGAGAATTATTAAGAAAATACTTAAAAAATAAGGGCTTCAAAAAAATATGGTGCCTTAGACAACCACAAAAAACAAATTCATAATAAGAAATACTAAATAAAATAGGAAATCCAAATATCATAAAAGTAAAAAAATAAAAAAAAAAATAAAAAGAGACAATCCTAAATCTAATAGAATTTTGACAAAACCCTAATGGTATTTATGTAACATAAAATCAAGAACTAATTGCAAAGATTACGTACATTCACGTCAAGAATGTCAGTTTCTTCTGAAAACAATAAGACTCTTCCACATGAAATCATATTCGAGATACTGCTACGACTGCCAGTGAAGTCATTGTGTCGATTCAAATGCGTTTCCAGTTCATGGCTTGCTTTAATCTCCGATCCTCAATTTGCCACGTTACAACTCCACCAAAACAAGAGGCGTAAACTCATACTCTCTAATCTCTCTAGAAACTCTGCATATAATTACTCTATCGATGAAGAAGAATTAGTTTCTGTAGATCTTGATTTTCCACTTGAACAAGATGCTAACGGAGACGGTAGTGGTTATTTGGTTCGCATAATTGGTTCTTGCAATGGCTTGGTGTGCACAAGCCCTAAACCTAAAATTTTCTTTGTGCTCAATCCTTTGACAAGAGAGTCCAAGAGAATACCAGACGTTCCGATTGAGCCCTCCCCTCGTCCGCCTCATGATTTATATGGGTTTGGTTGTACTGCTGAAGATTACAAGTTCATCAAAGTTAGTTTTGGATTAATACCAAATATGTCTGTGACTATATTTTCTCTACGGATGAATTCTTGGAGAAGGGTTCTAGCTCGTGGTTACACGTGTCCACTAATCAGTGTTCCAGGGACATTAACAAATGGAGCTTTACATTGGCGGTTGCGGAAACATGGTGGTGATATTGTGCTTGCTGCTTTTGATTTGGTTGAAGAGAGGTTCAAAGAATTGCCTTTGCCTGATGCTTCTAGAAGCTTTAGATTTTTTGGAACTGGAGTTATTGGAGATTGTCTTTGCTTGACATCTTTTAAGGGAAATATGAAAGAGCTTTGGATAATGAAAGAATATGGAGTTAAGGAATCTTGGACTAGGGTTTTTATTCATCAAGATCCAAATAATGTGTGGCCATTATGCCTCTGGAAGAATAGCACAAAGTTGTTAGTGATAAGTAGGAAGAATTTACTGGTATGTGATTGTGACAATGAAGGGTCAGAAGTTGTTGTTGTTGCCGATGTTCCAAATTGGAACTGTGTGTGTGTCTATGTGGAGAGCCTTGTTTCACCCAATTAGAGGATTTAGAGCTGTAGCAATTTCAACGTTGAGTCGAAGGTATTTAATTATTTATGCTCTATATGGTAATGTAACTCTTCATTAATTTCGATTAAAATCGTGGGCAGCACAAATTGTTAGGTCATGGCCTGATTTATTTGAGCATGTTTAGTGTTACTGAATCTAGGGATTGTTGATCTATTGAACCAGTCCATCCCCATATTGTCTCTTTTCAAATTTGATAATGAATAATGAAATCAAATTTTGCATGCCTATTCTTCCGATCACATTTTCTCCTTCATAAAAGCTAATTAAATTCTTTAAGCCGTGCCCCAGTTCTTGCCTCTAATTATGCCCAATCAATTTGTTGGGAAGTATATTCATATGGAGCCGTGATCATCGTCTCAAATCATAAATACCCCACTTTTTGTTTTTTTTCAATTGAAAAATACTACATCAATAAAGAGACAAAAAGAAAATTACACCAAATTAAGAGGGACAAATTGCTGTCAAATACCTAGCTATTTTCAGTCTCGACTATGAGTAAGCCAACTACACTAAATCAAAGCTCGGATACCAAGTCGATAGAATAAGCTGAGTTTTTGCTGAGACAAAATAGTTAATCTCTTTACTCCAATTTATTAGGAGAATATTAAAGGTACAAGGAAACAAGTTCGTAATAAGAATTCTAAATTAAATAAGAAACCCAATAACGTTAAAAAAAAAAAAAAGAAAGGAAATTCAAAATCTAATGGGATTTTAACACAGCCCTAAAGAATATCAATAACTAACTAACAAAGGTAAACTTACTTAGCCGCCTCTGGTTTTACTTGCATTCACATCAAGAATGTCAGTCTCTTTTGAGAACAATAGGACTCTTCCCCTCGAAATCATTTTTCAGACACTGTTAGGACTGCCAATGAAGTCTTTGTGTCGATTCAAGTGTCTTACCAAAGTCATGGCCTGCTTTAATCTCTGATGCTCAATTTATCAAGTTACAACTCCACCAAAACAAGAGGTGTAACTCATACTCTCTGGTCTCTTTAGAAGCTCTCCACATAAGTACTCTATCGATGAAGAGGAATTAGTTTCTTTTGAGCTTGAGATTCCACTTAAACAATATACTAACAGAGACAGTGGTTATTTAATTTGGTTCGTATAATTTGTTCTTACAACGGCTTGTTGTGTATAAACCCTAAATCGATATGAACTTTTCTTTGTGTACAATCCTTGTACAAAAGAGTCCAAGAGAATTGAACTTAAAACATAAGCATGGAAGAACTTAACACCATAATATCTTGACACATTTCGACTTATTTATTGTCCCTCTCTCAACATAAGTATAGAAGAACTTAAACATATCAAGCACATGATCTTTAGATTTTAAAATAAAAGCCACACTTTTCTACAACAGTCATCAATAAATAAAAGCTACAAAATAAAGTTTACCTCCTATTGGTCTACGTTGTAAAATATAAACGTTAGTGTGAATCAAATAAAAGATATGTAACTTTCTAGACAATGAAAAACTTTTAAAAGCCACTTCGTGTATCTTTCTAGTTAAACAATGAATGCAGGTCATGAGGTTTTCACTCTAAACCTTGGATTTTCCTCTAGAGTTGTCATTGTTTTGCTTACAATAATTTTCACTTTGGCTTCTCCCCTGTCTTTTTTGCTTTTTTAAAACAAGTACATCTGAGTCAAAAGAAACTACTTCAGCACTCTTTCTTCTGTATAATTCATTACGCAACTTATTTCTAACCACATCCAAAGTTAATTCCTCATTCAACGCTGAATCATTCACTGACACCGCTAATGACTCCCAACTATCAAGTAAATGACAAAACAATAATAATGCTTATAAGTCATCATCTAGAATAATCTTCATCATAGTCAACTAATCAAGCAACTCTTGAAACTTACTAGTATGTTCAAGTATACTACACCCCCTCTTGTATTTCGAATTTAAGCCTTTTCATCATATTGACTTTATTCTATGTTATCAATGGCTCATAAATTGTTTCCAATTTCTTCCAAAGGACATCAACATTGGTTTCCTTCGCTACATGGTGGTGCACACTTTGACTAATCCATGACCTAATAGTAGCCATATCCTTCTGATTCAATTGAGCCCATTTCTTATCATCTAAATTGATGGGTTTGGCATTTTCAACTCCAATGAACACATGTAAGTCTTTCATGTATACAAAATCCTCTATTCTAGACTTCTAGATATCACAATTCCATGACCTTAATTTAATCGTATAAGCTATAGATTCCTTTATTTCAATCTACATAAGTAGTCAAAACACACAACCAAAAGCTCTATTACCACTGTGTTAGGAAAGGAATATACACAAACAGCTGCAAGTAAAGTGGAAACTAACTATTTTCCTTTTTATGTATTAAATTAGATGTGTACCGCAAATAAATAAATAGAAATTAAGCCAACACAATCTAAAGCAGTAAACTAACCGTAAGGGACATAGGATTTGTACGTGAAAAATTCAAATTGGCAAAAACAACTGCATCATAGTCTAATATAACTTTCCACCGTATAATTAATAAAATTACAACACCAATTCTTTTCTAAATAAAGCTGAAGGCTCAAAACATTAAGAATCTTATCAGTTATGATTCACAATAATATTCTAATATCTATTACCTTAATAAGAGAGTATCTCAAGTTATGACGAACGAGAGGATAAAATCAAAATCAAGACCAGAGGAATGTAGAGGATGATTCTAAGAACTTACCCTCCTAACATAAAAGAAAACATAATTAAATTTATTTTTCGATCGTCCAATCAAAGACTCAAAACCTTGCTTCCAATTTCAAGTCATGCCACTGTCTTCTTCTCTTCTCACTCGCTATTATGCTTTCTGGTTACAGTGCCAAAGGCGTTAGCTTCGTTTTGCTTTTACGATTCCATAGCAAATATCATCTAAGTTCAAAACCACCCAAAATTTTACCCTTACAAATTGCTCATAAATACATCTCAAAATTATTAAATACGTCTTAGACTTAATTTTCACAAACTTTTTAAAATTTTGGAAAAATAGTAACTCCACCCAAAAACTAATGGAAGAGAAGACAACCCTCATATATATTTAGAAGGAGAAAGAGTCCGTTAGGAGTCGAATCCAAACTTCTAAGTTTAATTTGGGAGTTTGGGACAACATACTTAATTTTGTAATTGACTTTTTTTTTTACTTGACTTAATTTAAGTAAATTACTTTAGTTTGCTTACTCTAATGTCTGCTTGACAACTCAAGCTTAGAAGGCAACATTTGAATCTTAACCGGCCCATTTACACGTTCAACATGAATGGCAGACTTAGGAAAAATTTTATAATATTTTCGAGTTACCATGTTAGCTATATAATAAGTAAATAATATTATAGTATGTATGTATTTATTTTAAAGAATAAACATATAATTAATAGTTGTATAAAATTCAGTACACATATTATGTATGTATTAATTAGTTATATTTCGTCTGATATATATAAAATATCTCCCCATTGAGAGATGAGACTTATTGAGGATAAGCATTGAAAACATTACACAGGTTTAGAATCTAAGATGCGGATCCCTATACGCATTACACCCTGCAGAATATGTACTATATAGTAAGAGCTCAACCGAAAAAATATTGTATTAAAATTGTTGCCAAATAAAAAATTAAAGTGCAGACTCGTTATCTTAATTTACTTATGAATTAATCTGTCTGCAAAGAGACTAAAACAAGCAAATAATAGCATATGATATTATTTTTATAGCAAATTGTATATTTTAGAAAGCTTAGACTTTTGAGCATGAATTATGCACTTATTTATCATCAAGGAATTATGGTTAGCGAAATCAAGAGAATTTTTCCCATCATGAGGTTTGCTTATAAAACTCCCCATGGAATAAAATCCCTGGAGCAAGTCCCTTCTTTCTCCAGAAGCTGATGGCCTGGCAGCGGCCCAAATCTGTCTGTTGGTTTTGGGAGGGTAAAGTTAAAGAATGGAATCGATACTCTTGATTGAGTGCTTGTGCTACGTATGTACTCTATGGCTCAGTACTTTTTTGTACCTGCCATTTATTGGTTACTATCTAAAACCATGCAGAAGAAAAATATTGGTTACCGTTCATCAAATTAAGTGCATCTGCCTTATATAAAGAAGTATGATATTTTCGTCTCTCTCGCAGAAAATGTATTTTTAGCACGTCCTTATAAATGCTTTAAGAAATCTTTGTTCTGTTCCAGACGTTAAATATTAATTAAGAAAATTCCCATTACTGTAAATGTAATCTTCTTATAAATTGACCTCCATTCTCATCTTGGTTACCGAATTGAAGCCGATGAGAGCATTAAAATTTGAGTCTTCTAGTGTTACCCCAAGATTTAGAATTTATACTTTAACAAGCGGAATCGATGTTTTCAGTACTCCAGTGCCTCATCCCTAGGTGTGGAAAACGTATATGAATGCACATTAATTGGATCATCATCAGCATCTTGTGCATTAGAATTAATTGTTTTTCGATATTATATTCCAAAAGCTAGGCTTAATTAGAAGTGAAAACGCGGAAGTGAAGAATTAATCATCCTTTATTCTACGCTATTACATGATTTTCAATTAGTGAAGAGTCATTGATACGTACGGTACTATTATATCTATGTACATACATAATTGGTGGAGAATAAATTATTAGAATAGCTTATTCACAAAATCACTGGCTAATAGCTATTGTTGATGTTACTTGTCTGCAAAATATAATTAAGCCTCACCAGTAATTACGGCGCTTGCTGGAAAATATTATTCGTAGGTAAAGCTAGCGATAGAATTAGCTTGAAATTTTAACAATTGACTATTGTATTTTACTTGCAGTGTCGTCTCTATATAGGACTCTTTGAATTTAGTTATTTCCTATTTCATTAGTCAATATTGAGTATTTAAGAAAAAGTTTACAATATTTTTTTTCTTCTTTTTGCAGTGGGCTCGCCCAATATGTTCACAAGGCTAAGTCGATCTCACTCAGATTGTTTTCATAACGAATCATGATTGGCCTAAAAGGGTATGTTTTCCTCAGTTCTCACATCATGCAACTCTCTTAACATAAGTTGTTAATGACTTCGTGCATGTATAAGAGACCAGTAGCTAATTAAAATGTTGTGTATGTTGTAAGTAACTAATTATATGCATATGAATGTGAGATGTAAGAAGTGCTTAGTAGGCTTTCGGTGGATTGAGACAGAAAAAATGCCCCCACAAGAGGTCGACAAGCTTCGCCTGCAGGTGATTAATTTTCAATTTCTTTACATAAAAAATTGTTTTAACATACAATACCATATTCCTTTAACGATGTGATTTCTGGTTATTAATTCAAGAACAATCAATCTACGTGTTGTTTGGGCATCACTCAGCTCATTTTGATTGACATATGAATATAGCATAAAAACAAATTTATTTCTGTTCGTATGATCGCGCGGTCCAATTACTCATCGTTTATACAGTAACATCGGAAATAATTTGAAGTGGGTCATTGAACAAGAAGAAGAAGGGGAAGATTCGCCCTATTTTCCTCTTTCTTCTTCTTTTTCTTTTTTGTCAGTAATGAGACACTCTGGCTCACGAGATTTTTGTCTAAATGATAGCTATATCTTCACCGTTTAGAAATAGATTATTGAACCGCCCATTGTTTTAAAAATTAATATTTAGACCTTGTTTTTATTAGTGAATTTTATCTATTTGAGTAGCGATAAAAAAATTAATCTTGATAGTCAGTATTCAATAATGAAAGAAAGCAGGTATGCATGACCATTTTTCAATTTGAAACGGTGTGGCTATTTTACTTGTCCAATAATTAAGAAAAACTTTTAAGTGTTTGCGCGTCCTTTTTCCTCTTGTGCAACTAAATATTAATGTTTAAATACTAATTTGAGCATTATGTTAGGGTTTGACCTTAAGATTTTGTGTTCGAATCGCTGGTAAATAATTTGAAAATTTAGAATCAACATAAAGCGAAATGGGTACTATTTGCTAGTAGGTACTGAACATTAAGAATTTGGATCAAAGTGTTGATCTTAGTTGTGCTCCATCTTTTGATATCTTCTTCCACTTGTGCGTTTATAACAATATACGATTAGTATTTAACTATTAAAATATCAACACTTGAGAGAAGTTGAATTTGGTTAATTTGAAGCAATATAATCAAAGTACACATCTTTCATGATGTCAGCTTCTTACAAAATCATTCAATCATCAGATCACCAAACAACAAAACTCATTTACAAATATTTCCACCCTATGTTGATTATTTGATCCATTATTGCCGTTTTTTTCCATATCTTAATTGTATATACCATATTCAGTGTTTCACTTTGAGTGTATTACTTAGGTTTTATGAGTTCAGATTGTCAACTTTGTCACACTAGCCTTGTTCTCTTGTATGGAGATCTCTAGGCAAGATCTTATCTTAATCTCCAAGATATCATAAGACCCTTTGCTTTGGTGGAAATCAAATAACAAAGAGCATTTATTTACTTCATGATCATGCTTCCCACTTTAATTTGTAGCCATGATATTGCCCTGAAATCTTGTTAATGCTCTAGCAAACCCTAATTTGGTGGAGAATCGATTGTCTAGCACCTTCTAATTCAATTAAACAAATTTCGATGCTTGGCAAATATATTCGCATAGACCAGACAGTCCTCAATTCACACTCCATACAAGTCAGAGTTGACCAAAAGAACTGATTTAGTGACAAAACTATATATAGCTCACTATATATAGTATAGGAGCTTTGGAAAATGGAGATGCATGGAATCTCACTCTCACGAAGAAGTAAGAATTTTGGTTTCTATTCATGTAATACTTAAAAATAGATAAAATTTGAAGAAAATACAAAATTCATGGGTATTAATGTGAGGTAAACTCAACACAAATGTGAGATAATGGGCAATGTGAGATACAACTCAATACAAATACAAACCAACAACGGTGAATATATACATTCAACGTTAGTGTGTGTGTATAGTGTTGCCAACTAATCCACTTAATGTGCCATTGAATTACTGAAATCGTTGCCAATAATTTATGTTAAAATTTGAAGTCAGAAATTTAATTTAATAGAAGGATAGAGCCGTGCCCCCACGCAATAAGAAATAATAATACTTCTCCTCAATCTTTTACAAACTCTTTGCATGATTCCTTCATATACATATTAATTAAAACCACCTCCCACAACTCTCTCCCCACGATCCAAGCGAATACAAAGACATGCTCAAATGTGGAACTAACGGCTCAGGTTGAGAGTGTTGAGAGTGCCAGACACTAATTTTTATATGATGTTTGCAAAAGTCAAAACCCTTTTTTTTTTCTCTCTCTCTCTCTCTTTTAAGACCCAAAAAATATAGAATTTTATATTCGTAACATTAATTTGGAACTTAAATACCTCAAAAAATTGATTTTTTATTTTTTTCTTTCACAATCTGGTAACTATTTTTTTTTTTTTGTTGATAACCCTTGCCGAAGCAAGGAAAATAGAATTAAAAGAAATTAATAGAGTTTACAAATCATCTAGGTATAGAGAACCAGCCCCCAAAAAGTCCAACAAAAGTTAAAAAAGAAATTATTCAGAGTTGACAAATCCTGTAACTAAAGTTACACATTGATATTTTACTCCAAAATTTACGTGACGACTTGGGCACTTACTGTAGCACCATTTCTAACTGTAGCTTAATTTGAAGCCACAACACTACAATAAAAAAACGTAACCAAATTAGCCATAAAATATTTTATATATACAAGTTAGTCTCGTGTAGGCATCCACATTAAAAATATATATATACAGACTTCAGAAATTAAGACCATAGATTTACAATATTGTATTATCCAGTGTCATATTTTAGCTATATGGTTCCATTTCAAGCTTGCATTTTACAAGATAAGGGTTTTTATTTATACCAGGGAAAATTTCATACTCAAATCATTTATGATAACTCATAATCTCAATTCTTCTAAAAGAAAAGAGGATTATGGTCAATGAATCTCTTGATCTCTCGATCTATAAATGACCACCTACGCGTGCAAGTTGCAAAAGACGATCTTAATTACATAATTAATTTGGGAACTGCTTGTTTAGCTTCATGCGAAGAAGACAATGGCTAAGTTAACGGGAGTGGGCTCATTGATTTAGCATTTCATGATTTTTTCTGGTATATTTTATATGAAAACTTGATTTTATATATTACTAGATTGGTTATGATGCTTCTTTGACAATTAAATAAATTAAAATTAATCTTAAACAGCTTATTTAGAATTGTGCATGCACTCCAACTAGTGGAGCTAAATTAATATCAATGTCAAAGCACTCACTCTCGCTGATGTTACCTGCCTGCCCCAAAGTATCGATCATTCAATATTTATATTAAATCATAATAAAATCAAATAAAATTCAAGACTCATTTCGAAATTAAAAGATATAAATTCTCCAATCAAAGTGTTAGTTTGTGTGTTACTTTTGTAAATTTGATTCCTATCTTGTCAAGACGATGTGTATCTTATCACTTGGAACTAATTTAATTAGTATTACGGTTTGATTTATACTTTTAGTTATTTATTTAGTTTTTTTTTTTTTTTTACAGATACTCCATGTGAGCCTGTATGTAAAGTTATCGGCAAGATCTAACCATGGATATATATAACATTAATTAAAAGAATAAAGCACTCAATTTTCGTAATTTTTTATTTTATGATTGTGGCTAGCACGCAATGAGTACACGACGTTAAAGTGATTTTCGAATGAAATACAGAACGTTAGGTTTAAGGTAATATTAAAATATTTAACACAGAATTACTTAAAGAAAGCAAAGCACACAAATTAAATTGTTACTTTCAGCATATTTTCCTGATCTTGAAAATCTTCTAACACATGATGATTATAATATGTTATTTTAGTATTATTTTTTTCGTTAGCTATAAATCATGTGTATGTATTTACTTATAGAAAAACTTATACCAGGACAAAATTCTGATCCTTATTTAATATTGCACAAAAAGATCAAGAGATTTAACTACACGTCCTCTTAATTTATTTCCTTTCAAAGATTTAAGTATCTTATAAACCTAGAGTATCAAGTTCCGGAATATATTATCAAATTATTTAGATATGACATTTGATTAACTAATTATACTTAAAGCTTTCTAGATATTTATTTAAACCTTAATACCTCATGTGGTTTTGGAAGAGCTAAGTCTTTCTAATTATACCACTGAGTTTTAAATTCAAAGTATTGGAAACTATCTTGTCATGAAGGGATCGCGTTTGAAGAAATCAAAAATTTATTATATAAATTTTGATTGATATGATTGCTATGTATCAATCAATAATTATGCATTTGTGTACTACAATTTAGCGATTTAATTTCTTTAACATTCGTATTGAAAGAATTCACTCATGCTCATACTCTAGCGCTGAAATTTAAGCTTGTAATGATTAATTTGTACGAAGAACACGGCACATGCCTAGAGAAAAATAAAAATAAAACCAAAAAGCGTAGAACGCATTAAAATAATGGGTACCAAGTGTTTAGTCAAAATTGAGTTCAAAGTATTGATTTGTGATAACACGAGTACGAAATCACAATGAAATAAAGATGGAAAGTGAAAAACACAACGAAATCGTGATAAAGAAAGTTTGAAGAATACAAAAAGAACATCCAGCTAGAATAAATATTAATCCCAATCTTCATGTGCAATAAATAAAAAACGAATAACATAATGAATTCATGTGTAAGAAATATTAATCCCAACCTTCCAATAAAATTTAGACAAAACGACATCGAGATAGACTTAACACTTTGGTATTACATGAAAGTTGAAAATCCATATAACAATTGAAGAGAACAAAGATTAAATTCATTTTCTTCTCATTACTGAAGCTCTTCCACACACCAACACCCCCCCCCCCCTCCCCCGCCTTCAGCCGTCACAATTAGTTTCATTTTTCATCAACTATCAACGCTATAAACGAAAATAAAGATAAGTAGAAACATGCGGCGCTGTACATTTTTTATTTCTTTGAAAATGATGAGAGAGATGGAAAAGTACTTGCTTGAAGGGAAGTTGATAAGATAAGATAATGAAATTTGATGTATTAGGGATGAGCCGCCCATGATACACACACACACACATACATATATATATACACACATATACACAATCATAATATATATATATATATATATATTAGTTAATAAAATATGACAAAGGTGATCACTAAATATGTAATTATTACATTACCTTAAGGTCCCAAAATGATTTTCCGTGACCAATTTAATTTTTTATAACAGAAATAATTGAGGAAATTTTTGGAAATGACCCAAAAAAGGGAGGATGCTTGTTGTTGTTATTATTATTAATGCACGCAGACAGTAAAACTTGAACCCGGGGTTTGAGCTCTAGGGAGGCTGCTCCTTATTAATAAAGCTAGATCTTAGCCTGATAAGGATACTTCTTATAAGCTTCAGCTCCATAATTAAAATTTGGGATGGGTTTATAGTATCGTAAATCAATTTACAATTTTGTAAAAGTTGATTTACGATGTTGTAAATTTGTCTCGGACTTTTATTTCGAATAAAAAAATTTTCATATATATATAAATATATAATAATAATAATAATAATAATAATAATAATAATAATAATTCTCTAGTTAAAATATCCTCATTTTAACTATGTGAGAATGCTTTTACTATATATATATATATTAACAAAAATCTACTATTAACCTCTTGACCTTAATGGATGGAGACTAGACAATATTTGTCCTAATCAAGTCATTATACGTTGATTAATATTTCACTTATATGATAAAGCCTCCTTACACTCATTATAAAATTCTTGACCATAAAAGTCAAATAAATTTTTTTTAAATGTGTGTTTAATCAATTCTTCATATCATCTTATGACTTTTATATCAGGTGAGAATTATGTACGAACATTTTATTTTAATTGAAAGGATCAAGATCCATATTGAATTCCTATTTTGTTTTACAAAGAATCACTATCATAAAATTATTTGGTACAATTTTACAAAGAAGAATCGCTATCATAACAGCTAGCAAATCTAATAAACAAAAACGTCAAAAACAATGAAATTAAAAGAAGAAAGAGCATTACTTATAATTTCAAACTTAAGTTGGTTAAAAGAAGCAACCCCAATTCAATATTCTTTTATCCCCTATCCAGTACAACAAGAAATGCAGTCAGAAACATAATGAAGCTACTAGATTTATACCAACTTCAAAATAATCTAATTAATTTAAAGATTGCTTAAGAATTCTCTAATTAAACGTTAAGAGAAAAAAAAGGGAGACAAAATATCAAATTGCGGTGGGCCAAAAGATCTCAAAAACAACGATGTTTTTGTCAGCAAAATCTAGTGGCTCTTCTTTGGTGGAACCCTCTAAAGATTCGCTATTACTTAGCTTCATATACTTTTTTCACTCTATATAACACCCACCACTCTAATATTTCAAGCCTCCTTCTCCCTCTAGCTTTTTAGCTATTTTGTTCATTTGTTATCTCCTTGTTTTTTTTTTTTAATTATTACAAATTGCTCAATATAAGCCAAAGTAATATTTTTATATATATTTATTTGTTAGAATTTTTTTGATTATGAAGGAGAGTGGAAGGAAGCAAGGGGCATTGTCACCATGCGCAGCATGCAAGCTTCTTAGAAGGAGATGTGCCCAAGACTGTGTCTTCGCCCCATATTTTCCGGCTGACGAGCCACAGAAATTTGCCAGTGTACATAAGGTTTTCGGAGCCAGCAATGTTAACAAGATGTTACAGGTTCCATTTCCATGCTCTCTCTTTCGCAGATCCTAGGGTTCCTTTAACAGTATACTAGTATACTCTCTTAATTCATTTTTTATGGAAAAGATAGGCTACGGCTGTTTTTGGATAACCTAATGAACGTATCCATTTTTTTGGTTCTACTATGTTTTTTATGTTTTATTTTTCATATATTGCAATTAGGTGTAAGTTTTAGTAATTTTTATTTAGTTCGGATCTTCCTACTTTATAAACTAGGAACTTACCCATGCATTTATGGTGCTGTAGGTGTAATATAATATTGTACACGTATGATCATGTAGTTCATATTTGATGTTTTGATAATTAAACTCACATTGAGAAACATAAATTTATTTTCAGCACGATCTTCAAATATAGAAATGTAAATGACAACCCGATTGCCAAGGAGAGAAGGAAATTTAAGAAGATAGGGCAAAAGTTGTGGAAATTTTTCTTTAAGTAAAGGTGTTTAAAAATGACATAGATATGTCATATATAGTTTTGAGAAATTGAAATAATAGAGAGTTTAAAGTTTAAATATTCATCAAACGAAAAAATTTCTATTTAAAAGTTGATATGACTCATTCAGTCTTTCGAATTACCACAATATGCATTATTTTTAGAAAAATAAATATTTTATAAATTAAAATATATAATTTTTTTTTTTATTTTAGCGCTATTGAATTTCTAAAAACTAATTACGTGTGTAATTAGCAGTAATCAAAGGTGATGTTTCCATTTCTTTTTTTTCAACTTTTATGAATGTTACGGTGGTTAGTTTACAGTTACAGGTTATTAAAACATATATATTGAGTTGACTAAGATTCTAGTTCTTCTTTTCAAAAGCAGGCCGGTAATAATCTTATACTATGTTTTTTCCCCCCTTTTTTAGTGATTGTAAGGAAAATCAAAGGGAATAATTAAAGATGATAAATTAACTACTTTAGTTACCACTTGAAACCTTGTCTGTGATTTCATAAATCATTACATGGAACATGGATTAAAATTTATATGGGGTTTCCGCTTGCTCTTTATGACCACTAAATAGCTTTTTTGGAATTGGTCCAAAAAATGCTTACTCAAAGTGATTTTGGGAAAAGAAAGCATGAAGCATGCTCTTATGTCATCTGTGCTTTGTGCTTTATGAACGTAGAGGTTACTTTGATAGTGACTTTGTTCACCACAAAAGAGAATTGATTGATGTTAGCAAAATATAAAGTTGACATATAATTATCACTAAACACCGATTAGAGTATCTAAGCATGACATCACCTTGACCTATGCAGTTATACCATCAGTTTTATTGAGTAACTAGGTTAGATTAATTCTTTTCGCTGGGTTATGAAGATCGACTGATTTGTATAATATCAGGCAGATACTCCAACTAGGATTTGAAAATTTTTTATATATCACAACAACTCTTGCGGTCTTAAAATGCATTGCTGATTTTTAAATTTTCGGAATTGCCCATTAGAAATCTCAATGTTTCACTTATATTTTTTAATTTGAACTTTTCCTTGTCAATCTAAGTTCTGGGGTCTTGGCTATCATATTTTCAAACTTCAGCCGAAACACAACCCTTGATGAAACATACTCTTAATTTTTAATTACTTTCAAGTTCTTCCCAGAGGAAGATTGAAATTCACGAAAATTAAGTTTAAATTATATTAATTATTGTAGAATATACAAAGATGTTAGAACTTATAATCCTTTTTTTTTTTTCTCTTACACTCATTTGTGCTAATGAATTCTTTAGAACTTAGTAAGCCCTTCTACCCCGTAGCCAAAAAGTAACCTCTCTAATCGTTTGCATGTAAAAACATGCAGGAACTGCCTGAGCACCAACGCAGTGATGCAGTGAGTTCAATGGTATATGAAGCCAATGCTAGGGTTCGTGACCCGGTTTACGGCTGCGTCGGCGCCATATCATCTTTGCAGCAACAAATAGACTCACTGCAAGCCCAGCTGGCTCTAGCACAAGCTGAAGTTGTGCACATGAGAATGCGCCAAGTCTCACCTTCATCATCATCCCATAACTTGCCTGCAAATTCAATGGACCATATGGTTGATCATCATCAAGCCAATATTGGAGGCTCTCTGTGGTCTTGCTAAGCTAAACTAATTAACCTAGGATGCCAAATCGCGATCACTTTTTTTTAATGAGCTTGCTTTATTGTCTGCTGCACGCTTCTTTTTTCTTTTGTCTTTACATCTTTATTTATAAGTATAGCCTCATCAATCATCATGTGTCATCTCTATACTTGACCTGTAGATGATGATGATCATTAACCATATTGTAAATAATATACTTGATATTATATACAAAATATCATATGTCTTTCCTATTTTCTGTTGAATTACAATCTATTGAAATTTATATTTGTGTGTGTATTCCTATTGAGGTTCTTTGAAAAATTAACTTACCAGACACTTTAGAGTTGTATATTATAAATTGTAACTGCTCAAACACTTTAGGTTTTTGAGGTCTCATTAGCTATGCAGCTTTGATGTGTGAGCTCCAAACCAACCTAAACCACACTAGATGATGATGATCATTTATCATCTCCACTTGACCCAGATATTATGATGATCATTCCCCACATTGGAAAATAATATAATTGATGTAAATATCAATTATAATGAATTATCATATGTATTTAGTTCAAGATGATTTGCATCTAGCACGTCTAATTAATTAGAAGCAACTGAGGATTTGATTCAATCTCTAAACTTTTGGGGTGGTTGAGCTATAGCTGCTTCTTGTGCCCCACATGTCCATCATTCTATGTTGCAATAACATATGAAAATAACATCACAACAAATGAATGTTTTTGAGTGGAAAACTAAAGTTCAACTACTGCCTGCTTTCTCTTTTCATCATATGTTCATCCCAGGAAAAAGTAGTAATGAAAATCAATTATCTGAATGGTTCAAATCTTATTGTTTAATCAATATATACTTAAGGAACTAAAGAAATTAGGCCCGATATGGGAAGTTTCCCACCACGCCCCACCCCCCCCCCCCCCACCCCACAAAAAAAAGTGCCATATTTACAAACGAGCCCGTACGTTACATTTTCGACTTACAACTAGCTCAATAATTTCCTGCAGATGAATGTTCAGCAAAATGTCATTACATACAATATAAATCATATACGCATGTACGGTGATTCAAAACTGGGTCAGAGATCTCAAAAGAAACTCTCTGGTTCAGAGTGTAGATCATCTTTAGATTCTTCCTTTTGCTTTGTTTTTCTTTTGGATCACCCCATAATACCCAGAATTTACAATCTTCATGCTTAGTAGAAAAGCTATTGCTTCTCAGTTTTGCCAAGTTGGTATCCAAGAAATATCAAACCTCAAAACTCATAGGAGCATATTACAGGTGTCACTGTTCACATGTATTATCGTCTATCGGAGCAATTTCCATCTCTCACTTCACTAATCAATGCACTGACTTTGGTTCTAGGAGGTCCAAAAACATTTGTAAGCTAATGGCAGCTCTGAAACTAGCTTAGTTGATTCAGGTTTTAAGGTTTCAGGTCACAAAGTAGTACCACTAGCCTGGGAATAACTATTTGTTGTTGGATATCTTCACGGCTAGATGAAGCTCTTAATGATGTCAGTTGAGTGCTCAACATTGTAGCGATTCCTTTAAGTTCACAACCCTGGGAAGGAGGCGTCCGGTTTTGTTCACAGAATGCCTACATTTGTTTAGGAACTACTGCAGGATACAGGAGTTCAGCATTGACACTGAAAACCAACAACATTCACAAAGTTAAGAAAACAATAGTTTAAATGGTTAAATACAATAACAAGGTTGGAAAGTTCCAATTGAATTTAGAACTCAATTACTTGCTATATCTGACACACATAAACAGAAAACTAAACTATTTGAGTTAAACTATGAAGTTGAGCACATGGGCTCTTAGCCTTTCCACATATGGTCTTACTATTCAGCATTGAATTTTGGATCTTCAATTGCATTTTATAAAAAGCACAAAAAATATATATATATTAAATAAAATTTTAACAGTAAAAATTCGTAGAATGAACATGTTTATTTAAGAAAAAAACAGAAAGAGAATTATAGGAACAAGAGAAGTGTGAAAATGAAAAAGGATGGTCAAGGTAAATATACCTTTTGCTTGCCCCTATGAACGCCATCAGGACCATTATCCTTTTTTATGTATGGCAGTATGGCTTTATAGCATAATGGTGGGTGGAGAGTCCCCTCAATCCTCTCAAGTCTTGACAACAAACCTATGCTTTGGCCGTTGTCTACAAATTAATTTGAACTAAAATCAGGCACTAAAATTGACTGTGTCCCATATTTCAAACTCAATTCAGAATAATTAACCCTCTCCAATCCTTTTTTTTTTTAGAAAAAGACAAAAAAATGGAACACTGATGAGTGGCCCACCCATGATTCAAGAAGCTTATGTATCATGATGGAACAAATCACCTATCTAAGCCACTCAGACAGACAGAGGCACACAAGCTGAGTCGCTGATAATATTTTGGCAGTTTCCAGACTCCATCTACATGATGAAACAGGTTTAGAAAGTGAGCAAAATAATGCAAAACAGAAATTTCAGAGCAATTACCGACTACAAGAGCACCCTAAAAACATGGGCAGAACAGTTTTTAACATTTGAAGCATTCTTTGTTTCCTATCATATCAAGAACTTGTATTACATCACTTTGGCCAATAAAATACTACCCTGCTCTAGTAAGAAACTTCCAAATAGATTCCATGAAAATAATATTAGGTACACCTCTGCCAGAACAATGTTTGGATATATTTGCCAAGTAGAATAATAAGAAATTTCAAGTTTAGCTCAAGAAAATAGCTCAGCCACCTATAAATCTTTGCATGGAATATTGCGTTGCAGAAGTAACAATCTTTGACAAAAATATTATTTCTGTAGCAATCCTTATCTCAGGTCTGCACTTTTAGAGAATTTGCAATTATTATCAGGGTAAATCAGTAAACAGAAAATCGCAAAGAAATATTTTAATCATAATTATACTGGAAAGTACTTTTTAAGTTCACTATGAGTAGGACGCTGACAGCTAGATTACCATGCAGAAGGAAGGCACAACAATCCTTGTAGCCAAATAACTAAACAACAATTATACAATTATTCTTTAATGCCAAACCTTTTAAGAAAGTAAAAGTGATTTTTTAAGAAACTAAAGTTACATTCCCTTGAATTGAAATCAGAATCTAATGATAAAGCATGAAAGTGCAAAAATGAGGCTGAAAAACATTTAAGGTTTAAACCTATAGTGTCTCATTATAACTAATATTGCTGTTTAACCAGTACTAAAGTGTATGTGCATCACTGAGTGGTATGATAAAATCTGCTATACCTTAAAGCAGCTGATTCAGCAGAGGTTTTTGATCCATTTAACCACTTAACATACAGCTTGATAAAATCTCCTTGTTTTCTCAGTGCCACGTTCCAATGATGAAATGGTTTAACTATCGACCTGTACCCTTTGATTGACATTTTATCAAGGGCTAAAGATCCACATCTCCCCTTTCCAGGTAGCTAGTAACAGAGTTGTGAATGTGACAGTATCATGTTCCACTTCTCTATCAATCATTTCATAACAGCAACTTGAAGGTTGTTTGCCTTGCAAAGCCTTGAAATCAGAACAGTAAAAAGTACAACACTAGGTCTTATTTCCATTTCCATTTCCATCATCTCTTTCCAAAAAACTGAAGAATGCATAGAAGAAATTTTCCAATCTATTTTTAAATGAGCATTGACTAAAATGGTACAAAGAACAACATCAGGTTTGATGCCTTCCAGCTCATATCATTGAAAATATCACAAGATTCCCGCAAACAATTCTCTTTGCAATAACCATGTATCAGCCTTATATAGGTAACAAGATCTGGAGTTAAAACCCTTAATCATTGAACTTGCCAGTTTGATTTGTCCTGCCCAACATAATGCACCTATGAGCTTATGGTACATACTTTTGCTGGGATCAGAAACCAGAACTAACATTGTCTTAAGCGACAAGAGTGCTTTTATGTTATCTCCTTGATAAGAAGATTGGCAAGCATTTTTATGGCGGCAAGACCATTTTCTATACACTCGGACAGCCACTCAAATAGTTAAAGGGCCTTTTCTGTAGGATCTGCTTCACAGTAACCACTAACCATGACGCTAAAATTTTCTGAAAACTTCACTTTCATGCCAACTAAAAATGCTTCAGCTTCCTTCACCTTGCCTCCCATACACAAGCCTTCAATAATCGTGTTGTGTGTATCAATATAAGGTTCATATCCCATCTCCATTTCCTCAAATATATTCACAACATCACCAGGTTTACCTTGAAGACAACAACCACAAATCATAGTTTATTGAATAGTTCCTTGGCCTCTTCTACTTTCTCAAGTTTGCATGAGGCATCCAATCGTACATTGTAACAAACCTTGCCAAGGAAAACCCCCATATTTTTTAACTCCTTAAATTTTAATGTAGCTTCAGAAGCCAAGCCCATATGACATAAACATTTTAAAATCACAATAACAATCACAAAATTCATTTATGTTCCCAAATTTGCAACACCTAGAAATCAAAGCACTGTATACATATGCATCAGAAACAACCCCTTGTCTTTCCAAGTGACGCAACACACTTTCAGCTTCTACAAGTTTATTCTTATCACAAAGTGAGAAAACCCACACATCACAACCGTAGAAGCAAAGAAATTGAAAGGAATGTTTGCTTCTCCGCATTTCCCACATTTCAAGAGCAGTTCATAGCCAGCATCTAACATTCCATTCAAAGAAAGCCCTTCAATACAAGTCAAGTAAGCAAAAGCACTTGAGGTTACCCCTGCTTTCCTCATCTACAGGAACAACCAAACTGCTTCTTCTAAACTACCCTTCTTACAAGGGCCTTAATCAGAGCCTCTTTGGTAAACAGCCAAAGCAGAATCTACTTTCTCACACTCCACTAATTTGTTCAGGAAACAGTTACATGATAATATAGACCAACCATATCCACGATGATTAGTATAAAATAATAAATCAATAACCTCATCAAACATTCCCACACTAGCATGAGCCTTAATCATTGCATCAAAGGCTCAACTCTTCTTCACAGAGGGCTTCAAGTAAATCAGTAGCCTCAAAATTCCGATCATTCTCTTTTCCAACGATTTCCAATAACACACACTCCAACCTCTATATTCTCACAATCGCCACAAACATATTAACGCTGTGACTGAATCCAAATATTTTTAACTGTTACTGCAATGTTGGGTTCCTTTCCAAGACTATTCGGCTTTTCAGCAACTTCACTTGTATTCAACTCCAAAAAGCCACTATCAATTTGGTCCATTTGCATACTATTCAAGCTAGATGCTTCTAATTCAGAATCTGAAGATATTGGTCTCAGCTGGGCAGGGGCTAAAACTGAGCAGCACCATATCAATTGAACATGTTTGATGTATTGTCTCGATGAAAATAACTTAACAGCTGTTACTGATACCCACATGAAAATACGAGGTGTATTATGCAAAGAGTATGTTGCAACTAAGCTTAAGCTTGAATAGAAAAACATGTCCAGCTGAGGCTAAAACTGAGCAGCACCATATCAATTGAACATGTTTGATGTATTGTCTCGATGAAAATAACTTAACAGCTGTTACTGATACCCACATGAAAATACGAGGTGTATTATGCAAAGAGTACGTTGCAACTAAGCTTAAGCTTGAATAGAAAAACATGGACACAGAGAAGAAGCTTACTTGACAGAAGCCCTATTGAAAACGACGCCGTCAAGAAGTTGAAGCCGCTGTTTGATTGGCGGGCGCGGCGCTTCGTTTTTGCTCTTTTCAGTTTAAAAACCTCCTAACAAACATTCACGCAGGCAAAACGGGTCGCTGAGTCTGTTATACCGTGTCAATTTCTTATAGTATCACATTTAAACCGATTCGAATATGAATCCATTTAATAATTATATTAAAATATTTATATCCTAATTCGATATAGAAAATAAGCAAATTATTTAATATTCACTTAATATTTATATTTTTAACAATATTTACATTAAATATTGTCACTTAATTATATATATATATATATATATATATATATATATATATATATATATATATATATATATATATATATGTGTGTGTGTGTGTGTGTGTGTGTGTGTGTGTTTTTATTATTTATGACTATTATTAAATATAAATATCTACTAATATTTTAAGCATTTACAGTATTGAAGTTTTAACTCTATATAGAATTTTGTAAATGAAACTTTACATTTGTGTTCATCCTTCCTCCCTCCCCCTCCCAAAAAAAAAAAAAAGAGAATTATATTAATATTTGGGTTTTGATAATATAAATTTACAAATTGATTTAGAATAAAAAAATATAATCGTATTATTAATCAGGTAAATAGGTCAAAGAACTTTAATTTTAATCCGTCATAAAAATAAATATGTTAATTTGGTAATAATCGTGTTAAATTTTACCACTTATATTTATTTATTTATGTCGTAATCGTGTTAAATAATTCGGTCATGTCAAATTTTGCCAGCTATAATTAATACTAACCTAAAACTGTGTTAATCTTGGGCCTGGTTTTTGGGTTTGCTTTATTTTAATTGAAAATATTTTTCTTAGAAGTGTAAGTAGAAATAAAGATTTTTCTTAGAAGTATAGGTAAAAATAAAATAATAAAAGACCAAATGCTCTTTTCAAGATATTAGTAGTACACATAGATCTCAGCTAAATTGAACCAAAAAATAATAGGATTATGGCCCCTTATGCAATTTTAAATGAAATCAAATAAAAAAAATATTAATTGTTAGAACACGTCACACTTGAAAACTTACACATTGCCACAAAAAGCTTGAAAAACAAGTCACATAATAGAAACTTGTTTTGCAAGAAGTGAACACAATGGAAATAAGTAATGGAACTTGCTTGACAAGCCATTTTAAAGGTGAAGAATAACTTTAATCATGCATAAATTATAAAAGAAAAAAAATACTAATTTTACAAAGTCAACACCCTGGCCTGCAATCTTGATTAACAAAGTCCCTAGACCTAAAATCTTAGGAAGAGAAACCATAAAAAAAAAAAAACACTTGGGTGAATGGTCTGTGCCATTATTATTAAAAAAAAAGTGTAGTTATTTACGTTTTAAAAATTATTTTGAATAATTTAATTTTAATAAAAATATATATTACAAAAACGTCTATCTTGTGAATCATTATTAAAGTCAATTTATTATAAATCAAAAATATATAATTATTTTGAAAACCCATATAATACACTCATTGTTCAATTTATAATTGTTATATCTTACACTATAAAATTTTTATCTCTAGCATCTTAATTA
This sequence comes from Murraya paniculata, assembly GCA_030449075.1. Lineage (NCBI taxonomy): Eukaryota > Viridiplantae > Streptophyta > Magnoliopsida > Sapindales > Rutaceae > Murraya > Murraya paniculata. Next base: position 527,545 of record JAEVFN010000085.1, on the reverse strand, counting down.
ATATTTAGATGAATAATTGAGAAATGAATTTTGAGAAAATTTTTACCATAAAATATGTGTGATACTTTTTATTTTTAAGAAAATAAAATGAAACAAGAGTAATGAAGAAGAACTTTTTTTTTTGGTTTCGCCCTTCTTCTTCATCTTCTTCGTCTTCTTATTTCTTCGTCTTCTTCATCCCCTCCTCTTTCTTTCCTTTTTTTTTTTGGAAGCATTTATGGAATAATTTTATTATTATGTTTTTATTACAAGTTATTTTGGGTGTAAAATTTAATATGGAACATAAATAAACAAAAATTAATAAATTAAAATTATATTAAATAATTTTTTCACTACTTAACTTAGTTATACTATTGTAAATGTATGTTAAATCTCTTAAAATTAGAGTGATGAATAGTTTTATTAGTATTTTAAGTAAATAAAATTAAGTAAATATTTTTAAAATTTTAAAAGTGTATAAAATAAAAATTAATTTTTTTAATTAGTGTATGAGTGTGCCGAGTAATAAACGTTGAAAATAATATTTAAAATGAAAAAGGTCTAAAAAAAATTGTATATTTAATTCAAAAAAGGAAAAGTTTGACCAGATTAATTGAAAAAACGTATCGGATTCGAGTAGGGTTTTAGACTGTGTACAAACGAAACGAGGGCGGTCTTTTTATGCTGTCGTCGTTTCGCATCCGAATCTTACTCTTATCGCCTCTTTTACATTCAGCTGCTGCTTCAGCCTCCGACACTGTCGTCTCTTTGGCATCGATCTCTTCGCGTTCTTCCTACGCATCATCATCGTCGTTATCATCAATCATGGTATACAAGCTGCATCACCACATTCAGTTCATCATCGAATCACATTCACCTTATTTCTATTTATATGCTCATTTTTATTTTCAATTTATTTAATTATTTGCTGAATTTGTAGACAGAGCCTGAGAAGAAGATTGAAACCGCCGAAGACCTCGAGCGAAAGAAGAAAAAGGAGGAAAAGGTAATTTGTACTCATCTATATTTCTACGTATACGAATACGTAGTTTTATTCATACGTTTTATATGTTATATGTATCTATATGTGTTTGTGTGTGCGATGATGTGTAGGCTAAGGAAAAGGAACTGAAGAAACTGAAGGCGTTAGAGAAAGCAGAGCAAGCGAAACTGAAGGTGATTTTTCGTTTTTGTCTTTCATAATTTATTTTTGGATTTTGTGTTGTATTAGTTGGTTCTGCTGGTTGTTGATTGACTGGAGTGGTATTGATTTACTTAATTGTATTTTTAAAAAAATTTTGAAGGGGCAACAGAAGCAAGAGCAGGGAGGGAACACTTTCAAGAAGAGCGTAAAGAAGAATGTGAGGAGAGATGACGGTGAAGATAATGCCGAGGAGTTTGTTGATCCGGAGACGCCCTTGGGTGAGAAAAAGAGAATGTCTAAGCAAATGGCCAAGGAATATAATCCAAGTTCTGTTGAGAAGTCGTGAGTGTCATTTTGGATTGAATTTGATCAATAGAATGAATGAAAATGGGTGAATTTGAATTTTTTTTTTTGATTGACCTATTTCCTATTTTTGCCTAGGTGGTATTCGTGGTGGGAGAACTCTGGATATTTCATTGCAGATAACAAGAGCTCGAAGCCACCATTTGTGATTGTAAGTGTTTAGTTTCTTTTTCCTGATTAAAAAGGTTGTTTTGCTCGTCATGTGTCGATGAGCTTACTACTCGTGACAATTGTCAAGAATAGTGAATAGCTAAACGTTCATGGTATTAATGGAAAACTTGTAAGAGGACTACTACGAGCCAGGACTGTAATTTTGTACCTTTCATATCGCACTTTTTTTTTTTTGGGCTGAATAACTAATTGGTATTGATGCCATTCAGGTGAAATGGCTGTATATTTTGTTGAAGGCGAATGAATACCTTGCATTTTTGTATCATGCATGCATCAGATGTGAAACCTAGATTTTTATTCCACATTTCCAGATCAGTTTTGGTTATCAAGTTTATGCTCCGTTATATTTAAAGGTGCCATTTGTTAGAATTTCATACGAAGCGAATATTGCCATTTTTATGTTGGGTGTACTAGATACATTTTTGTTGTTAGGTATGCATGAGGTTTATAGTGATTATTTTTTAACATTTTCTTGTTTTTTTCTTTTAATGTTTGGATGCTGCTCTGCAGGTTCTGCCCCCACCAAATGTGACTGGTGCCCTACACATAGGACATGCCCTCACAACAGCCATACAGGTTTTGTAATAACTTTTTTTTTCCCCTGTTTTGCTGATAGTCTTGACTTCTATAATGTATGTGTCAACGACCTGTGATATTTTGCAGGATACAATCATACGTTGGAGGAGAATGTCTGGATACAATGCCTTGTGGGTACCTGGCATGGACCATGCCGGGATTGCAACGCAGGTTGTTTTTCTTAAATTTGATTAGCCAAGCTCAGGATACATGCTAAAATTAAACGCAATTCTCTTTATCAGGATGTCTATCACAATGATGTTAACTTTACCGGTTTACCTATACTCTCAGGAGCTCTAGTAATGCATGTCGAATAACTCTTAGAGATAGGATAAACAGTAATTATAGAAGTTGTTTTTCTGTTCATCATGAACTTGATATGCTATTTAGCACTCTTGCACATGCTGTCCCACTCATGGTCTGGTTCCTGATCTATTCTGCGCATTGTGTCCTATTATTATATTTTGCTTGCTTAACACTATACTATCTGATATAATCAGGTCCTTTATACATTGGCTGCATATCTATAACCGGTTCGAGCATGTAAATGTAGAAAATTTCCATCCATAGAATGCTTTTTTTTTTTCTGCCATAATCATGTTGAAATATGTTGAGTATTCATGATTTCGTTGTTTTTCCATGATCTTGCCATAAAAATCCACCTGAAAAGTGCTTCAAAGTCACTGCTCTGGGTGTTTGATCTCAGCTATATGTTTCAGGAAAGAGGAAAATTGTTGATATTATTATATTGTTTTGGGTATTATAAACTTTTTACCATCAGATTTGCAGTACATCCAATAATATTGTCTTGTACCCAACTGAATTTAGAATTTCTCTCTGGTGGATTTCCTTGGAATGTAGCTAATGCATTAACTATGGGCAGATAACAAAGCCCCATGCATTCATAGGCTTTAAAATTTGATCCATTGTCTGTAAGTAATGCTTGTGTATTCACTACCCGGCCAAAATTGTACTATGACCCAAAAAATTCTCTTTCATTATGATACTTTTGTCAATATTGTATTCCTTGTTATTGTTATTCTAGTCTTCTAACATCTTTCATGTTCAAATACATTTTGCTGGCTGACTGGAGTATTTGGTTCTCATATGGTAGGTGGTTGTAGAGAAGAAGCTAATGCGTGAAAGGAAATTAACTAGGCATGACATTGGCCGTGAGGAATTTGTATCTGGGGTGAATTTCGGTTTTGATATGCTTGTTCCTAATTTAAGCTTATTGATTATTGATTGTTCATTGCTGAAGTTCCCATACATATGTAACCATTGGTGGTCTTGTTGATGTGGTGAAAAGGTTTGGAAGTGGAAGGATGAGTATGGGGGTACCATATTAAGACAGCAACGTCGGTTAGGTGCTTCTCTTGACTGGTCCCGTGAGGTGAAAATATGAGCATTTTCGCTCTACCACAATGTTTTTAGTGTTCTCTTTTAGTTGGTTCTTTAGAGATGTTGTAGATATATTTTTATTTCTTATTCTTTGTTTTTCCAGTGCTTTACAATGGATGAGAAAAGGTCAAACGCTGTGAGAGAGGCATTTGTTCGGCTATACAAGGAGGGTCTCATATATAGGTTAGTTTTTTGGAAAACTATTTTGCATTTATATAATTTTCACTCTTATGTGTTGAAAACACTGTATATTTACTTGCTGGGGTTGATTTTGTTGGTCTGTCCTTTTCCTTTCTTTTTCTGTTTCATATTTTGGTGTGTATTTTATACAAAGTTTCAAATAGTTTTTGGTTTATTAAGTGAAGAGGATTTTAATTTGTGGACCTCTAGTTCACTTTTGTAATCCTTTCCCCTCTGTTTCTCAATAAAAGTTTCTTTGTTTCCTATAAACACAATTATTGAATTGTTCTTCCCTTCATTTAATTGTGATGAGTTCTTGATGATAATTATGTTATTTTAAGTTCCAAGAGAAAAGGCCTTTGTGTTAAACAGACAGGGCCCTGTACAGCTTCTCTTTGTAGCTTCTCTCTGTAGCTTTCATTGTACAAAATCTTTATTCTATCTAGTTGTTTATACGGTCTGACGAGGACTGCTTTGATGTTTATACTTCTACTCTTTCTTTTGCAGGGATCTTCGGCTAGTAAACTGGGATTGTGTCTTACAGACAGCTATATCTGATATTGAAGTGAGCCACTTCTTTTACTTGGTGAAGTTCTAGTTTCTGGATTCTCCTGCTTAATTTGAAAGTTTCTTTGTTTTTATAGGTAGATTACGTTGACATCCCAAAGAGGGAGATGAGAAACATTCCTGGTTATGAAAAACAATTGGAATTTGGTGTTTTAACATCATTTGCATACCCTCTGGAGGGAGGACTTGGTGAGCTTGTTGTTGCCACTACTAGGGTGGAAACAATGCTTGGTGACAGTGCCGTTGCTATACATCCTGAAGATGCAAGGTACAGTCATCTGCATGGAAAATTTGCCATTCACCCATTTAATGGAAGAAAAATTCCTATAATTTGTGATGCAATTCTGGTTGACCCAAAGTTTGGGACTGGAGCTGTTAAGGTAAGAATTCTCTTCTTTAACTAAGACTACTGGATGTAAACTGATGTTTACAGTGGCATGCCAACCTTTTATAGTCCACCCCTATATGCTTTTGTAGATAACTCCAGCCCATGATCCAAATGATTTTGATGTTGGCAAGCGGCATAGTCTTGAATTTATAAACATTTTTACTGATGATGGGAAAATAAATAGTAATGGAGGTCCGGAGTTTGAGGGTATGCCACGTTTTAAGGCTCGTGAGGCTGTGAATGAAGCATTACAGAAAAAGGTATTATTGCTGCATCATCTATTGTTAGTATGTTCTCTTTTATCTTATGATATCAATATTTATTAAGTTCTCTTCTTACATATAGGGACTGTATAGAGGTGCCAAAGACAATGAGATGCGCCTTGGCCTTTGTTCAAGAAGCAACGACGTTGTGGAGCCAATGATAAAGCCCCAGTGGTATGTTAACTGCAATAGCATGGCAATGGAGGCTCTTCATGCAGTTATGGATGATGATAAAAAGAAGCTTGAGCTCATCCCGAGACAATATACTGCTGAGTGGAGAAGGTTTATTCCTGTCATCTGAATTTTTGGGATAAATAATGATGAAAGCAGGCTATTGGGGAAGGACTAAGGCCTTTTGCATATTCTTCCTGGAAATGATTTTCATTCATATAATGTCTTGACTTCAAAAATATTCTTCAAAATTACCAATTAAAGGGGGGAGGAAAACTTTGAACTGAGATATTAAACTTCAATTTTCTAATGTTTAACAAACATTTAGCTTCTTCCAATAAGAGGGTAATTTATTGTATGTTTATTAATTTTATTACGTGAACTGTGCTATGTTACCTCATTACATTTTGTGTTGATATGGTTATATCCCAGTCTCATGTTCTGATATTTGAATGCGGCAGATGGCTTGAGGCCATTCGCGACTGGTGTATCTCACGTCAGCTCTGGTGGGGTCACCGAATTCCTGCATGGTATGTTACTTTAGAAGATGATGAATTGAAGGAACTTGGATCATACAATGACCACTGGATAGTTGCAAGAGATGAGAAAGAGGCGCTAGCTGAGGCCAATAAAAAATTTTCTGGGAAGAAGTTCGAAATGTGTCAAGATCCTGATGTGCTTGACACGTGGTTTTCTTCTGGTCTCTTTCCATTATCAGTGTTGGGTTGGCCAGATGATACGGATGATTTGAAGGCATTTTATCCAACTTCTGTCCTTGAAACCGGGCATGACATTCTCTTTTTCTGGGTTGCTCGGATGGTGATGTTAGGAATCAAACTTGGAGGTGAAGTACCTTTCACGAAGGTAAGTGAATGCTAATTCTTGATTAAATGCAACCTTTCTGTTTCAAATACGATTAAGCTTGAATGAACCTTTTGTTAGAAGCATAGCTCTTTAGATATGGAACAAATGTGCCACGTGGCATTGACAGGGAAGAAATAAGTTATGTCTTTATTTAGGGTTTTCTTTGTTAACTCTTGTACATGAGGGGAAAATGTCATGTTTTTGGTAAAATACATGAAGCAGACATTAATTCGTTTTATATGATGCAGGTTTATTTGCATCCAATGATCCGTGACGCACATGGGCGTAAGATGTCGAAGTCCTTGGGGAATGTTATTGATCCCCTTGAAGTTATAAATGGGATATCCCTTGAAGGTCTTCACAAGAGGTTAGAGGAGGGTAATCTGGATCCTAAAGAGCTCGAAGTTGCGAAGAAAGGACAGAAGGCAGACTTTCCTAATGGTATAGCTGAATGTGGTGCAGATGCTCTTCGATTTGCACTTGTTTCATACACAGCTCAGGTTTATGTTGCTACCTACTGAATTCCATAAGGATTTTAGTCTCCGAACTCTTTGAGTCACTTGAATCCATGGATCTAAGCTAATATTTTCCTTCAACTTTTGTTTTCAGTCAGATAAAATAAATTTAGATATCCAAAGAGTGGTCGGTTATCGGCAATGGTGTAACAAATTGTGGAATGCTGTTCGATTTGCCATGAGCAAACTTGGGGAGGGTTTTGTCCCTCCATTGAATTTACATCCCGAAAACTTGCCATTTAGCTGCAAGTGGATTCTCTCAGTGTTGAACAAGGCCATATCTAGAACTGCATCATCACTAAATTCATATGAATTCTCAGATGCAGCCAGTACGGTGTATTCGTGGTGGCAATACCAGTTTTGTGATGTTTTTATTGAAGCAATTAAGCCATACTTTGCTGGTGATAATCCTGCGTTTGCCTCTGAGAGGAGCGCTGCACAACATGTTCTTTGGGTGTGCTTGGAAATTGGCTTGCGGTTGCTTCATCCATTTATGCCGTTTGTTACGGAAGAATTGTGGCAGCGTCTTCCACAACCAAAGGGCTGTGCTACAAAAGAATCAATAATGTTATGCAAATACCCATCAGCTTTAGAGGTAAGTTCTAGTTTTAGTAATTGGAAAAGAGTATTCGAGATGGGAGTTATTTGTAGATTTCTTACCTAGCAATCTTCAGTTATTGGCATTCTTGACAACTAGGGATAGTCATTTAGTCTTTCAATAAGGTCAGCTTTACAGTTCTTGATGATGACGAAAGTGTGTTTTCAGACATCACTCGATTTAAATTTTTAATTTCGGTTTTGGTCTAACTTCTCTTTTATTTGTCTCTTTGCAGGGTTGGACTAATGAAAGGGCTGAATTTGAAATGGATCTTGTTGAGTCCACTGTGAGATGTATTAGGTCACTCAGGGCAGAGGTACTTGGAAAGCAAAAGAATGAAAGGTAAAAAAATATTGGAGAGATTATCATTTTACAAGCAAGCAGGCTTAGGATAGTCTTTCCTTTTCGCATGCAGAAAGATATTGGAGAGGTTGTCATTTTACAAGCATGGGACTTAGGATCGTGATTCCTTTCCGCATTCATCTATTAGTATGCAATTAACTCTTTTTCCAAGATTGTAGATTAAACTACAATTTTAAATGCATCTAGGTTATTTTACCTTGGAAAATTGGTATTTGACTGGCTCTTAGCAAAGAAGGGTCTTCATCTTTGAAATGTTGGGTTCATCATGCTTCTAGGCCCTTTTTGTTGGAGAGAAAAAGTGGTAGAATGGTATATGGACCAGTTGCTTCCAAATTCTGTGGTGAAACTAATTTTTGAACAATTTAGTACTTTACAAATTTGCCTTGATCCGCCCTCTTCCATTTTTTCTACCAAATCCATCTTGGGAAAAGTACTTTTTCTTCTATTTGTCCTTCTAATCTGTAAACTTGGGAGAAATGTGATGGACCAGTTTCTTAACTTATACCCAGAAAGAGTGTGCAAATAACTTAATCATCCAAACAACTTGTCATTCCTGTAAACTAGCACCGTGCTTGTTTAATTATGTTTTTTCTTTCTTTATATTTTTTAGCTCATAACTTTCTATTCTTCTAAGGGTAAGATTTGGGTAAGAAATTAGTTTTTTTCTTTTTTAATCGGATGGATCTGCCCTCGCTACAAATTACTGTGTTAAATGCCAATTTGATTTTCTCCACATTGTTTAAGTGGAAATAGTGTTATAGCATCGCTAAACTAGTTGTTTTGTCTTCAGGCTTCCAGCTATTGCTTTTTGCCAAACTGAAGGAGTCTCAGAAATTATCAGAAGTCATGAATTGGAAATTGTAACGCTTTCCACTTCATCATCTTTAAAGGTATGTATGCTTTTGTTGCCTGCCTTTTTAATGCAAATTATCATCGTGCATTGCATTGCGGCGGATTAGTGTTGGCATCTTTGATGAGTCAATCTGCATTTGTGGATTTGTCATTGTGGAGATATGGAATCAGTTTCTGAGGATTTAATGCTTGGGATTACCAATTCATTTCTCAAATCTATAACATCATCATTGGTCAAAAATGGATAAAAAAGAATTGGACCAACGTATTAAGTTCATACACGTATCTCAATCTTATCTATCATTTAGTGTGCCTTAGTTTGTGAATCCAATGCTTTTTGGTATTATTACATAATCATTGAAACTTATAGGGTCATTCTTTATTGATGTCAAGTGCATAATATTTACATTCTTCAAAACAATTTCTTTTTCGGCTTTGTCGAGTTGTTAAGCATAGTTACTACTTTGTTGCAGTGGTTTTACTATTATCTACATTCAAACTAAATTTCTTCATATGATTAATCAATTCTTGAACTGCTTTTCGTCTCCTCACCACGCACTCAGCTTTGATTTACTGCATTTGAAAATTTTTGTTGTTTAAACATTCAACAGGTTCTATTGAGCGGAACTGATGAAGCTCCGACCAATTGTGCTTTCCAGAACGTGAATGAAAATCTTAAAGTTTACCTTAAGGTTGAAGTTGACATAGAAGCAGAGCGCGAAAAGATCAGAACTAAGTTGACTGAAACACGGAAGTAAGCACTGACTCCGCCCTTTTTTTTTAGGGGCCCTTTTTGGCATCTGGGGTTATTATAAATCGTAGTTTGATTTCAAAATTTGAATCTTCATGTTATCTCTATCTTTTCAAAATTTGAATCTTAATGTTATCTCTATCTTCACAGGCAACGGGAGAAATTGGAGAAGATAATTAATGCTCCTGGTTATCAAGAAAAGGTTCCATCTCGTATTCAAGAAGACAATGCTGCAAAGCTCGCAAAACTGTTCCAGGAAATTGACTTTTTTGAAAATGAAAGCAACCGTCTTGGGAATTCAAAATAGGGGGAAGAAAATGACAAGAAGTGCAGACAATGATGTCTTTACCTCTTATCAACTTTACATGTAGTATTGGGGGCTCGTGCTCCTGCTGACTCATTGAATAGAAATCTTTACTTAGTTTTGAAATTTTGAAAAAAGAAATATTTTGCATTACTATCATCTGTTATGAAAGTCTCTGTTCAGTTTTCTTTAATTAGCTGAACAATTTGCATACAAATAGCAGCTAATCATTTTAATAGAACACATGCATATACAATGAAAATGAGTTTTTAGCAATAATATAACTAAAATTTGCCTTAAGAAATTACAAGAAAACATTAGCTTAGTTAACAATGGATGAACAAAAGTAAATAATTCTCATCCGTTTTAAGAGTTTTTTTTATTTCTACATATTTTGGCGGGTAAGATCTGCCAATACTGTTTAGTGCTAGACCTCTTTTTTGGTTCAATTGTTATTATTGCGACATGGATATGGTATCATATCTTATCTTATTCCCCATTGGACTACAATGGCAGAAGAATTACTGTATATATGGTGCCATTAATCCATCATCTAGCCCCACCGAAAGAAGCTTCATAGTTCAATACGGAAATGTCTCATTTTCCATTGTGTAATCTCTTTAACTATGGCCAGATGAAATGAATTAATCTTGTCCTCAAATTAATTCAAAGTATTGAGTATTCAGTTAAGTCAACCTACACATAGTTTCTTTAGCATTTGCATGGGCCTTATAGCTCTAAATTTTTGGCAATTAATTTCTTTTCCCTGTTCCATTTCCAAGTTCTGTGGGACAAAGAATTTGGCAAGATAAGGCCCTTGTCACCGACAATTCTTTCCGGTTGGTTCTGTGATTGATCTTAGTTTCAATTTGATTCTGAAGAATAAGAAAGACGGTCACCCAGCAATAATAGGTGAAAATGATTGATGTCCTCAACTGTTGTACATGGCTTGAACCCCACTAAAGACTTTTCAAGGCTTGTTAGCCCTAACTTCGCTTCAAAGGGCACTTGAGTTTCCAATTGTTATGCATTTTTATAAAGTCTCTCTCCCTATGTTTTATGTGATCATTGTAAATTGTATTGAAAAGGACTTCACCATTGTTGCCAAATACAAAATGCAAGATCCAAACAGTTCCAAGGGGAAAAATTGAACCCAATGTTCAACATGTTCATTTTAAATGCTATGACATTATTACCACAACTTCTCGAAATTGAAAAGATATGTCTAAATATCTAATTGTTCGTCGGATAATAATTCTCCCGTCTATATGTTCGCACATTTTAAAGTACGTAAATTTGAGACTGAACAACATTGTTTAACAATTAATTATTTAATGTTATTATTGCTAGGCAATACTGCATAGTTTCAAATATATCCCTAACTCAAAACATGCCCTTTTAAATTGTGAACGGGAACAACAACAACAAAGCTCAACTTGAATGGAACTAACCATACATATCACCTTGTAATTGTACTGCTAATTAAGTACAATACTTTATCTTTTAATGGGAAAAGAAAAAATAAAATAAATAGACGTATCACATGGCGTTTATTGAACAGATACATTTTCACAATATAATACGATGCCTAAATAGTCTTTTGTTCATCTTAGCATGCCTTTTCAAATCTTTTCATGTCCCGAATAATTACTACAAGCAAAAGACATGATAATTCAAACCACATATGAAATAATAAGTATCCAAGTTCCATTTGAAGTAATGGATGATAATGAGAATGAGGTAACTGGTTTCAAGTCGCTATCATTTAGTGCTTTCTTACGACTGTGAGAACGCTTGCTTGTGGCACCCATTTGCATGCTTTATTTCTATTTATTATTTTTTTATCTTATCTTAAATTCTTTATTCGGGGAAAAATATTATAAAAAGTAGCCAAATGAAGCACTATTACCTATTGCTTTGGCATTGTTCATGTTGACCTATCAGCCTATGTGCCAGTGTAGAACCATCTATATCTTGACAATTTTTTTCACAAAAAGGAACCCAAATGAAAATAATTATTATTTGATATGCTCCTTGTCTTTGTTTGACTTTGGATGCTTATTTTAGATTTCTCAAATTGTGTCAACTCATTGATATTAGGGTTTTGAATGATCTCCCCTTTCTTGAGGCTTCTCTCTGATTCTTAGAAAGCAAATTTGCAAAGACTTCCAATTGCACTTTCTAGCCTTTTTTTCCACTTTTGAGGTCCATGGATTAATTGACCACTCCATGCGTTCTGTCAAAGGAAGCACCACCATATGCACCAACTATATACCTATTGTAGATGTCAACCGAAAATTTTCTGAAATCAAGTTCAATTTTAATTCTACGTATGAAGCCATAATGTATGTAATTGCATTGCCAGGAAGGGAAATGAAACATAGCAACATTTTGAGTTAGTGCAAAGATCAATCTCTAATATAGTGCAAAGTTCAATCTCTAATACACTACTCATAACTTTTAAGTTGGATTTTTTTTTTTTTCAGAAAGATTTAGTTCTTCACTAATAATTATGTTCTATTGTTCATGGGATTTGAATTCCGTGTTGATTTGATCTTGTACTTAACAAAATACAATATTGGTTATCAGATGAAAAATAGAAGTAGTTGATTCAGTTCGAACCACATACTAACACAAATTCACATGTAGCACGATTTTTTTTTTAAAAAAAAAAAGCCCAACACAAGTCAAATTAGTATATGAATTTATCAGGAATATGCAAGGTGAATGGATAAATTATTAGATGATCTTCTCTTGATTACTAGTTGAATGAATGTATATCTTTTAGTTTCTCACTACTAAAATTAATATATACTAATTATCCCTATTGTTTTCATAATATCCAAAATCCCCTGACATAAAAAATTTAAGTGAAAAGAGGGATAAATGGGTCATTTGCTTCATATTTTATCTTTGGAATATAAAATAATAGGTATTATAAGAAAAATACTTAAAAATAAAAAGAACAAAAAAAACCCTATTGTTAATTTTTATTCACACTCAAACCTATATTTCTTGTTTTTAGAATTTAAATCCTTGTATTTTAATTTCAATTTCTATGATTTATTTAATTTATAATCAACATGAATAAATGTGTATTTAAAAAGGGGGATAAACTGAAATATTATGATGCTGGAGGGGTTATTAGATATTATGAAAATAGTAGGGAATAAGTAGTATACTTGATTTTAGTGGGAGAAAATTAATAATCTCCCTTTCAACAAATTAGATAAATATGATGAAATTGATAATTGTTATTCTTAAATGTTTCTATTGATATTAAATAATTTTTTTTTTATACGATGAAAAGTTCCTGTTTGATACTCTCGTAGCTAGCATAACTAATACAAAAGCTTTTTAAAAACCAAGATGCCTCACAAAAATTTTAAGGTTAGCCCTGACAAAAGGCATCACATTCGAAAATTTAGACAAAAGAGAACCTTTTCATCTACTCATAACTTAAGCTCCTTGTATTTAAGAATTATAGGTAATCATATAACTAACTAATCTACAAAAATCAATTAGGGCCTCTACTTATGGTGGTGACAACTGACAAGAATCTTTACTAAGTTATAATAGTATATTTTACTCAAATTAAGGTTTAAAGTATGTAACAAAGTGTTTTGCCTCTTCAATGGAATAATTGGACAAAACTTCTTACTTAGAAGCTTCACAATTAGGGGACTCATATTTTAAGAATGCATGTTTGGGCAATTTATGTACATGTCGAAAGAAATAAATTTTATTTTTATCATTGTATCGAGGTTGAGAAGAGAATGGGCAAAAAAAAGGGAAAAAGAATAATCTTTTTATTATCGAATTAATAAGAACAACTTAATTAAGTTATGAAATAAAAATGTGGGAAACAAAACTACTGATTAGAAGATATTAGCCCCACTTGTGGGGATCATAAAGTAGCACCAAGGGTTATATACTTTGTGTCCCATGTATCTTTGATAATTAATGGCAAACAAGATATGCTTATTTGCACAAAATGAGATAAATTGCGGCTAGTTAGATTATTGACGTACAATTTTTCAAAAGAACATGTGGGCAACCTATTAAGAACCAATAGAAGAATTGATAGAAGATTTCAAAGCCACTACCTCATGATCATAAATAGAGAAAGATTTGGCATAAGATATATACATAGTAAAGTGATTGGAAATGTAGCTAGGTTCCTTTAAGCCATTACAACCATGAAAAGCTTGAAAGAAAAATTATATGAGACTAGTCAAAATATTCTCGTTTCGTCTCGAAGCAACTTTCATGGAGGCTGAAGTTTGATCCAAAGAAGATAATCAACATTTCGAATCTTTAAAAACAATTTCATTACGTTTTTTCGTTTTTCATCTTGGTTTCGGTCTCTCACCTTAAAGGAGAGATTAAGCATCTCTCAAGAAAGCAATTATACTAATTGTTTGCATCATAAATTTTTTAAGATTTTGTACGACATGTAAAATGTACTGTGTTTTGTTTTCTTTTATCATTTTGTACCACTAAGTATAATGTGGCAAAGACTATATTAATTTTTTAACCCCCTACTTCACTTAAAATTCACACTCTCAATCGGGTGGTCAGCCAAAAAATTACTCACTAGATCTTTGAGTTTTTTTTTTTAATTAATTACCAATAAGATGTATTGTTTTTATTAATTACCAATAAGATATATGTATTAGTGGATTATCTTTAAATAAATCTTTTACCACTTGAGTTCGAGCATCGAGAGAGGTAATTATTTGAGCTTAGTCCACTCCCTTATTTTTTTTTTTAAAAAGAAAAAAAAAGTAATGAATCCCTTATTTTATTAAAATAAAGGGCAAACTAAAAGATAAGAATAATACATACTTCAATACAGTATATTTTGTTATGTAATATAATGGATAGAGTGTGTACTATTCTTGTCTTTTAATAAAATAATGGATCCCTTATTAAAAAATTACTCTTGAGATAAAAGCGAAAATCAATAGAGAATCTTAATCCGAATGAATTAGCTAGATAACCTAATTAATGACTTCTCTTAGCACGTCCAATTATATTTAAGCAAGAGATCTCTTATATATTGATATAGTTTACATCAACAGTAGAGTTGCACCAGACAAAAACAGAATTGTGTTAAGTAAACTATACTTGACTTATTTGGGTAACTTTGTGATTAATGTAACTTACAATATTATATAAGAAACTATATGCTTTCTTCACCAAAATTATTTACAATAGGTCGGAAAAGGCCCCCACTTATTTTTGCAACGTATTTATATCCACATGAATTTTAAATTCTTATTTTCACTAGAGGGTGAGAAACATCAACTTAATTAGTGGATTATTTCAAGGAATAATATTTGTGCCATCATTTTCAAACTAACGATGATTAGTTCCAAAGATACCTTAGATTTGTTAAAATTAATGACTTCAATGGAATCACCAATCGTGACAACACTGAATTCATCATTGATTAAGAACCTTTAGGTACCTTTGATTTGATCATTCATAAAAAGTAAATAAATCTTGGAAATGTCGTCGTCTAAGAATTTTCTTTTTCATTTCATTTAAAACCTTAACATATATCAACGGAAAAATTAAATCTCTTACCTTTTGAGCTGGTTTTGAACTGTATTTGATACATAATATAAAAGATTATCAATTGAACCAACTATAGTAAGTAACAACTGCCTATCCTTTTCAGAAAGATAAGAAAAACATGAAAACTAATTAAAACGTAAGTACAAGAAATCTTCTATTGGAACTTCTACATATATAGCAACTAAAGCTCACAATTAAGTCACAACTGAAAACGATAACCCCAAATTTGAAAGCAATGGCTAATGATAAGGACAGCACAACAATATTAACTACTTGTTAGAGAGAGTGCATGTCCCCTTCATACATACACTCGAAACTCTACCCATATAATTAATTAATTAATTAATTATACCCAGCAATATATGGTAAGTACATAAGACTTGCCATAGCTTCTTGCAGCCACTCCTCATCTTGCTGTTTCATCTGAAACGCACAAGTAAATTAACATCGTCATTAGAACATGAATATAAACTCATATCCTTTTTGTTCTATTAAATCTTGAGAAAGTACAATAATCAATTTCCTAATAATTATTTGTACTAAATCTTATTAACCTAATCTAAAGCAACACACTTGAAGCCATTTGTTACCTGAACATCATCGTCAACACAGTATAGATTCTTGTCTTTGTGAGAATTATCATCGTTCTTCATCACCGTCTGATCTTCTTCGCACAGCTCATTATTCCTCGCGAATCTCCCACGGACACGTACCCTCCGGTCTGCTAGGGTTTTGCGACATGCGTACTGTATAATAAATAATAGATCACAATGAAATGAATTATTAAGTATAAAAAAGATATAATTGTTTGCGCGAAATGATAAAGATAAAAATAAAAATAAAAACCTTGATGGTCTTGTTAAAGTTCCTTTGATTTTTCTTCTTCAAGTATCTGAGAATTCGATCTTTTCTTTCTTCAACTGAATAGCGACCCACTTTTATAACGTTAGCGTCTTCCATTGATGCCATTTGGTTATTTTGGATTCCCTGCATACATACGTGTAGTATATAATTAATAAACTATTATTCAA
The DNA here is from genome assembly GCA_030449075.1 of Murraya paniculata. Lineage (NCBI taxonomy): Eukaryota > Viridiplantae > Streptophyta > Magnoliopsida > Sapindales > Rutaceae > Murraya > Murraya paniculata. Next base: position 511,481 of record JAEVFN010000085.1, on the reverse strand, counting down.
ACAGCTTTAACTAATTAATTTCCATGCAAAAATCTCTTTTATCAATTGAAAAAATAATGTAAAAATAAAAAACGAACAAATTAATTACCCGGTTTTCCCCAGTAGCTGGACGCATAGGCTTCAAATCATGCATAAAAGCACAGCAGTCATCTCCAAACTCACAGGCAGCGGAGGGAAGCTGGAATCTGGCACCATAATTTTGAATCTCATTACTCCCACACATGGCCATGTTGTTATATTCAGCCAATGCAGGCACCATTGAGTCGTATATTCCGAGTTGTTCAGCCGTAAAAGGAATCAACGGAGAAGGCGAAACGACGTCGGATTCCGGTGCCAGAATATTGTCAAAAGAGACTATTGGAAAGTTCTCTTCAGTACCCCATATTGGACCATTATTACCACTTGAAACTGTACCACCCCCACTAGAAACTGAATTGCCGGAGTACTCACCATAAAAGGTACTCTCTCCGGCAGCTGCCGCGGCGGCCGATATGGGATACGGAAACTGGGAAAGCTCAGCGCTTGAAAATGAATCATCAGAGTAAAACTGGGGAATTGAAGCCATTGCAAATAAAGATAGAAATTGAAGGCAGGGCTAGCTTATAAAAATTTGTTCCTATTGGTTTGTATGTGACACTGAAACTTAATGGCGATGAATATTTATATTTATATTTATATATATACACATATATGTATGAAAGCGATAGTGGCGGTGGCTTTTGTTTTTGTTGCAACTTGTTCTGCCCGTACTGCCCATGCATGCTAATTAACTGCCCACATTTTACTTGTTAAATTTTAAGACATAATTAGCGAAACCAATTACTTACTGTTCAGTGAGTTGTGTTATCTTATCACTGAGATGTATTAAGCTGTAAACGCGTAATTATATGTAATTGAGTTTGTTACACTTAACAGTTCGTTGTTTTAATTTGTAATTAACTAAAATTAAGAGTAAATTAAAACTTACTCCTTGTGCATAAATTTGGTATATAGAGAAGTGTCAGTGTCACAGCTTGCAGAGAGCTTTTTCAGCTAGCAAATTAGAGCACTACAAGTAAAATTACGTGGTTTTATGGTCTAATAAAATTTTATTTTCCCTTTTTCCTTGTAGGTAAACTTTGATGAAACTACATGTTGTCAGAGAATATATTATGATCAGCTCGTATTCCTCAAAAATAGTAGAAAACTGTATATTATGATGAGATAATTATTCAACTGCATTGATGAATTCTGAGATTCAATAAGTTCCCGATTTAGAATTATGATCACTTAATTATTACGATGATAATTTAGACTATCATCAGCAGTAAAAGAATTTGTATATCTCTATCATTACTGTTTATAAATATTTTATTTTATGTTAAATTTTTTTCAACATATTTCATAGAGTTTTGCTGAGTTTATAAAAGATTTTATGTCTTACGTACATTTATTAATAGTTTGCAGTTAAAATTTAATTACACGTATCTTGTACATTGCTATTCAATAACCGCCAATCGTAGCCTTTGTGGTTTGTTCATCACAAGGTTAGATTTTATGAAAATAATAGAAATAGTAGTTGTTAATTAGCTTTTGTTATAGCATGGTTTCTTTTTTCATTTTTACCCTACGTTTGATCTTATTGCTAGAACAATTGAGTGATAAGGTGGTGACCGGGACTCAGGGCTTATGCATTGAGTTTTGGTCTTTATTTAGACTTTCCTCACTTCCAAAGGGACATATTTTTGAACAAGAACTTATGCAGGTTCAAAAAGGAAAAGCTGGAGATATAAGATAAAGGTAAACTATATAGAGGGCCTCATGTGATTATCTATTCTATACTGTTGAAAAGCTGTAGTCCATGAGTACTTCTGAAGATCCAACCTACTTATAGCCAAAGAATCTAACACATGCGTTTGTTTAGATTTGCATCAAAATTCAAGTGCATCATATATCCCCCAAATTTCAATTTCTTGATCAACTCCCCCACCAAATTACTTTTGTCAGCCAATACCCACTATCAAGAGTAGCAGCAGCGCTGCTACGGTAATTTGGAATGAATTTATTGCTTGGAACAAATCCCCTTTTTTGATTAGACAAGTGATTCCGTATTGGAAGCAGATTTTTTACAAGACTTGTAGCTTATGTGCTTGAGATGTAAGTGTACCTCTAGTGTTCTATTCACTGTAAGTGTCATGAACACTGACCATCAATTTGAATGATTCTCTAAAAGAACTTTGGTTTTTTTCATTTTATTTCATGTTTTTTCCTCATGGTAAAAGATGTTTTCTCATTTATCTTTAGCCTCAACAATTTAAATGTGGAAAACTACAAGCTTTGAATCAATTGCTACAATAAATTTGTCACTATATTAATTGGTGAAACCAATTTTAGTGACGAAGTATGTTATATAGGGTAAAATTTCATTTAGTTCCTATATTGTGAAGTTATTGTCTGTTTAGTTCTATATTTTTAACAATAACTTATACCCAAAACACTTTGGTTGTTAAATTATTGATACTAATACGATTACTTTTTGTTCTTTTTTGTTTGTTTTTATAATATTATTCTTTTAAATTATTGATTTAACACCAAAAAATAAAATAGGAACAAAAAGAATATTTATTAATTTGTGTGGAAAATAAGACTTCATTTAAAAAAAAAGAAGATAAAGGAACGAAACTCAATTTATTGGCTAATAAAAAAGACACAAACCTCGCATAACTTAGATCTAATCTTATATAATGCTGATACCCTTTTTGTTAAAGCTTGAAAATGTTAATACTTTTTTAAGTTTAAAAATGTTTAAGAATGGGAAAAGTTCTCACATGTTTTATTGTTGTCGAAAACTTTTTGAAAATATATATTTTCTCAGTTTGAACGGGTATCTGGTTCAAGATTTCTTAGGGGAAAAGGTATATATACACATTTTGTTCCATCTTTTGTTATCTTAAAAAGGAATCTTGGCTTTAATGTTTTCATTTTCCTCTTTTAATCACTACACCTACGGATAAATGAGAGGGCAGCTTGGAGAGAAAAAAAAAAGAAAAATTATTTATAATTCTTAAGGAGGCTTGTGAGTGAAATTTTAGCTTTGCTGGAAATTCTTCTGGAAAAGGTGAAAAATAGATGGGGAAAATGGAAGATTTTATGCACAGTATCTGGTGCTTCTGATCGATGATCATAATCCCTCTTCCTTTCCAATCAACCAACTTACTAGCAGCCATCTTCTGCCTCTATTTTCTCTCACTATCGAGCATGCCAGATAGGATCCAAATAAATTTAGATTTCATAAGATCTGGGACTAAAATTTTAACTTGGTAACCATGTTATTTAAACAAACTACGTGAAGGCTTAAACTGGCTGATGAGAGCAGAATATATTAGCACAAATACTGATTGTTCCCACATTCAAAAGCTAGCTCTTAGGGAATTAAAACCTATTGCTTCACAACTAAGTTACACACTTTTTTCGGCTTAGCTGGGAAAACAAATTCTTTTGCTTGTGAAATCTTTAAAAGAGGTACTAGTGCGGTACAATGCTCACACTCCTACTTTCAATTGAATAACCTCTAGTTTTCGAAAATTTTCATTGCCAACCTCTCAAGTTTTCATTTTTATCCCTCAACTTATAATTCAATTTGTTAAATACACTACCGTAGATCTTGAGATCTCAATAACAAGAACTTGAGAGTTTAAGGCAAAACTAAACTTTTCTTAAAAGGTAAAAAATTATACCAAACAGCGTTGGTTTGTAAATATAACTCTCTATCAGACTATTGAACATCTACCTATTCATTCAAGCTTTTGACTCAATCTGTAACTTAACTTGAAACAAAAAATGGCAAGTCCCCTGTATGTCTAAATTTGCCCGTCATTAGGCGTAGATTGATACGCATTAATAAATCCGCTAAGCTTTTGTGTTAAGCGATAATTCAACATTCTTATTTGTTGCTTACCATGCTCAATGAGCTGACATAATTCCTTCATGATCTCTTTATCTTCAAACTTGTCAAGTGGATGATATTCACATACTGCATGATCCAACAAAGCCATGAGGCGCATGTTGCCCAGAAGTGAATCTAACCTGATTTTTAAGCATAAGATCACTTCAGAACCTTTCCTTTCTTCTTTTCTTTTTTTCTTTTTCATTTGTTTGGCATCCTAGCAAGTATTCTTGTTTTATTTCTTACGCTTTTCCTTTCTTTCTTTCTTTCTTTCTTTTTTTTTCCTATCTAAACCAAAAAACCCCGAGATTCTTGTTCAAAGATCGATATGTTTAGCTTTTCCTCTACAGCTTTCACTTCAATTTCTTGCTATCTGGTTTTCATGCCTCCCCACTTTTAGTGAAAGAGAAATTGCTTTGCTTACCTTTCTAAGTTGCAAATATGTAGCTTGTCATCCAGCTTTGCTAGTCTTCATTATCAGTATTGATCACTTAAACAAACAATTTCAAAAGTTTAAATACATAGTATAAACTTTGCATCCCTAAGGGTCATAACTTTTTATCAACAGAAGGCAAAGGAAATACAGGGAAACAAAATTATTCTAAAATATTCAAGTTGCCGGTAATATTTTCCATGGTAAACAAAAAAATCAAACAATTTCAAAAAGACGACAAAAGAATAGAAAACTGCAGTGTTTTTCAACAACCATTCTTCATATAGATAAGTGTATCTACAGTTTAGAGTCTCATAATCACACAATATTAGGCAACTTGTAGGCAGCATCTGATGCATCCAAGGCTTAGGCCATAAAACGAAAGACAAAACATCATTTCAGATGGACACTAATATCACTCTTTGATTTGGCAATAGGGTTCACAATTCACAAAAGATGGGACCCAAAACCAAAACATAAAGAGCATCAAACAAGAGCACGCGCACACATGCACAGAGAGAGAGAGAGAGAGACAGAGCATGCATCCGCTGAATTTAGAAAAATTTCCTCCTTACATTCTTGTTTTAAGAAAACAAAATCTTACAAGGTCCAATAAGTACTCTTCTTTTAAGAAGCTGGCATCAAATGTTGATGACAAAGCAACTATTTACAGGGCTTACCAGCAAGAATGACAGTACTCAACAAATCTTATAACCTAGTTTACTGGAACATGAGGCCGAAAAATGCATGTCGAATGCATTTCGACAAATCAGAGGGCAAAGAGAATGAACCACGAACCATTTGCACGGTGCAGCTAGGAACCAGTTTGATCTCAGCTGACAGAACAAAACCGATCCATTTGACCTAGAATTCAGATAATAAGGAAAAGGAGAAAAAATTTAATAGTCAGTTGAATTGTCCAATGACCAAATATATTAAAAAAAAATGTGGGACTTTTACAACATTGATCTAGTAAGTGCAGACACTAGCTTCAAGCCCACCACACAACATGTCAGTCGTGGGTATTTAATGAAACAGCTAGCTTCCAATTCTACCCCAATATAATTACAGAGAAGCATTCTTTTGACTCATAACACGTTCATTATTCAAGACCTGAGGTGATACCAACACATAGCCCAATAGAGTCCAAAATCATTAGACATAGAAACCATGTCCCAGTAAAAAAATCATCACCTTGGGCATTCTATCATTGTCCCAAGGATATAGCAGAATTTATTACTAATATCAGGATATCTCAACACACTCCACCTGAGCATTTATTATTTTACAAGGAACAAAATTAATATCCTCGAAATGGATATTTAATTTATATAATTGAAATTAATATCCTTATACCAATGTATTTCATCAACTTCATAATCTCAATAAGCTTAACAAATATTGTGAGACAATCTAAGAGTGCATGAAGACACATGCAAGTACAGAATCACACACCAAAATAACCAATTATGATAGACATACCAATTATGGTAATCCATCTCAAGTGGAGAGTCTGAGGTCTAGCGTACATTACGGTTGAGTAATCCTTGGAAATACAAATAAAGATCTTTGTTATCTGTCCCAAAAATCTCTTCGGCTTTCCTCAAGGTTTCCTGAATGATGATAGATAGAAGTCAGTCCTCAAATCAAACTGCAATATATCATTTTGTATAAAAAATAATGAAAAAGAACAATCCAGCAACTCATTACCTCTCTGGTTTGCTTCTGAGCATTTAACTCCTTGATGTTAGCCAGAAATGCACTGAATTGTTCATATGATAGGCGACTCCTGAATTACGAATATATCCTAACCAATCAGTAAAGATCCTGAAAATTGCCGCGGCACATCAGTCACCAAATACACATGAGAATTGGAATAGTAGAACTCACCTGGCTTGGCGGAAGAATTCCTTTCCATCAATTCGAGGAGTGCGCCCTATTGTTATTCACACAAAATAGAAAAATTATTAGGAAGGAAATGAAAATAGGTTTAACAATGTGCTAGAAAGTGCAAGTGCTAGAGTAGAATACAATCAATTAAACCTAACCGAGCAACCAAAACATATACTTGAAAAATCTAGGGGCAATAGGAAGCTTGTCGAACAAATACCAAGACAAGACTCTCTAGCAGTGGGCAAATGAGAATTAAACATTATAAACCTGGAAGTGAACGCCCACGAGGAGGAGAGTTTGCTGCTGATGACTGCTGGCTTGAAGGATACCATGAAGACAATGAAATCCGTCCATCATTCTGAGTTTTTGTTGGAGATGTTGTACCAGAGGTTCTTTTGGGAGATCCAGCAAGAGAATAACCTCCAGGGGACACACTTGTGGAAATAACTTTCGGAGTTCCAGTTGGAGTCAGCCGTGGTGTGATATATGGAGTTAGAGAAAATCTTTGTGCAGTATTTCTTGGAACTGTTGATCAAACAATCAGCATAAGTAAACCCATTTTTTTCTATTTTTGTTAACTAAGCTTTAAATGCTGAGAACAAATAAGTAGACCCTTGTAAACTATATATATGAACTTGAGAATAGCCTACTCAGGATAAGTTTAAGGATACTGATGCAACAAGACTTGAAAGGGCTTTGCCATGAAACTTGTAGGATGCTTCAATATGCATCCATATGCATCGAATTATCAAACAGCACAGTCCTAAGAAACTAGAAAGTATCAGCTTTGTTATGACCTCCAAGATGATATTTACTCTTCATGGTTGCTCCAATACATAGTAGCTAGCCCATCTTGTTGATTTATATGTTTAAACTATTCATTTTCCTGAAGACTACAACTAAACTCTCAATCAGTTTTTTAAGCTTTTAGTGTGACGATTTTGGCAAAGCTCATCTTGAATTGTACGAAATTTTAAATTTAAGTTTACCGAAAGCAATGTAAATAAATGTTTATTCTTTGTTTCTATCAGAACAGTAGCAATGGAAGTAACAATTCCTATATGCCTTTGAAAATTTGACTTTGCAAATGCATCCAGGTTCTAACCATACTTAAACATTAGCACACCTATTTTGCCAGGTTTCTCTGCTTTCTATTGAAGTAATGAACATTTAAAATTTAAAATTAAGTTTAGCATACAATTCTGGATAGCATTCCATACCATCCGATAGAGTACATTTCTAGCATGAATTTAATCTAATATCATCATAGAACGAATCGTAACATATAACATGCATGAGCCATGCAGTAAATGAACAGAAAAGACTATTTCAATTACCTTCGTCAACTGTGTTTTCCATATCTGTTGAACCATTTAAGCTACGATGGCCGGTATAGCCATTGTTCCCACCATCTAGCATAGGTATGGCAATTGATTGAATGATTATGAAAAGGCAAACACAACAGGTAAAACGAAGTTAAATTCTTTGAACCAGAAAACAGAGTCACTACTCATAATTGGTTCATAATAAAGGTCATATTGAATCAGAAAATATTTCAAGCCAAGATTAATAATACCCTTGTCAGGATAGGCTCTTGGAACCGACTGGTCACAGGTCCCAATATCCACAGTTTCAGCCTGCAGTCAAAGAGTCAAAAAAACCAGCAACAAATTAGTGGTTTACAACAAAATATCCAAACAAAAGTCACGTAGTACACATACAAATAAATTGAAATTGGTACATATGAAATTCTTACAGATGAATTGTCATCATTCAGCGACTGCATCAGTTGTCTCTTAAATGTTTCCAACTGCAAGTAGAAAACACACCAATCACTACAATAGAACTTCATACATACACATTCTGTTATCAGCACTCAGTATAATTAGGCAGCACTGAACTTGTTGGCGTAAATTTCACTTAATTGAATCGAAAATACAATAATGCACACAACAATTTGACCAATTAAGTATAAAATTCAGCTACAATTTTAGTCAAATAATTTGCAGGTCTAACCTTTGCTAAATCACGGCTTAGATTCCTCACAGTCGTTGCCAACGAATCTCGTTCCTTCACAAGCTTAGCCTTTTAATTGAAAAAAAAAAAAGGTGAACATTTCATCAAAAATTCCTAAAAAACCACATATTTACATAAATGCCACAAAACCCTAACAATTCAAGTGAAATAATAGATAATTTACAAAATTAAGCAAGTTTACATTATCATCGATGAAAATTTTCAACTTCGAGTCGGCTTCTTGGTACACTTTTTGCACGTGCGACAATCTCTCTTCGAGCTCGTATATCAGGCGATCTTTCTCGTACAGCATCTGCCTCATCCTGCCCGTCTCCGTCTCCAGTTTCGACACGCGCGACGCGATGGCCATGGAAGTGATCTTACGCGCCAGATCCAGCTGGTCGTACGGATCCGTCGGTATCACCGCCAGTATCTCGTCAGGTAAATGAAAGTCGGGCCCACCGCCACTCTCTCCGCTGCTCTGCGACATACCTGATTCTCTCTCAGTTTCCCGACCCAGTCGTGAATCAGTGATGAATTGTAAGTTGTTAGGTGGTTGGAAGCTTTAGGTAATAAGACCGACGGTACAGACGAGGAACTTTGGATTGAACGATTTCCAAAATGGTTTTGCCTTTTTTTTTTTTTCCTTTTTAAATAATAAATTTGAAATAATTGCTTTGGTGCGCGGGGAGGGGGGGGGGGGGGGCCCTTCTTTGGCAGGTTGAATCTTTTGGTGCTCAGTTTTTGGGATTTTGTCCCTATTCGAAAATTTGAAGGGTTTTCCCTCCAAACGCGTCATCGCGACTGTTCGATCAAATTTAGCACTCTCGTTTTTGAAGTGATAATATAAAAATTTAAAATTGTTAAAATTTCAAAGATATCACTTTTTTGTTTTTTGTTTTAAATGATTTCGACTTATATGATATGATACTATGTATATGTTTATTTGGGACGTGAATGTGTTAATTTAGGTTGGCGTGGAATATCAAATTTCAGCCTATACAATTTTGATTTGTTTAAAAGTTTTGTTACATTTCTTTTGTCACTTGATTAATCACTATCTACTTATTTCGTTGATTTTTCGAACTTTGAAATAGAGAATAGGCTAAAAGCTAATTTATTGATTTAAAAGACACTTTTTAAGAACTCTAAATTAAAACTTGATATTTAGGTGATATAAATTTGACAAAGATAATAATTATATTATTTTATATCAATCTAACCCACTATTAGTATCAAATTGAGAAATTATGTCACCTATTATTACACCTTATCTTCGAATATTACATTTAATAATACTATTATGTTTTCAATTTTTTTTTTTTGGGAGAAATTATGTTTTCAATATTGAAACATACATATACGTAGAGAGAGACACACACACGAATCTTGTGAAAAATCCGTTCACAGTACAATCAACAATGGACCCAAATCAACAACCTCATCATGGGCCCAATACGAGTCCGGTTAACTTAAAAATGAAAAATAGCCCGTGTCCGTTTCATCCGTACCCCCAGCAGGCATCAAACAGTTTGCGAAAACAAAAGATCGCAAATCGACAAATATAAAAGAAAATAAAACGACAGTGTGTTTGCTCCTCTTTCTCCTCTCTCTCTCTCTCTCTCTCGCATTTTCTCGGCGGTCACACGCAAATTGCGGACAAAGCGCGAAATCGAGGATGTCAGTGCTTATAGTAACGAGCGTAGGAGACATAGTCGTGGATTTATTCGTCGACAAGTGTCCGTTAACCACAAAAAACTTCTTGAAGCTCTGCAAGTACGATTCCATTCGCACACTCGACACTCAGTTTCCTTTATTCTCTATTTGTCACAATCAGTTTTAAAGCCTAACAACAATATTCAACATCATAACTTCAATTTTTATCTCTCTTTGTTGTAGGATTAAGTACTATAATGGCTGTTTGTTTCACACTGTTCAGAAAGATTTTACAGCCCAAACTGGCGACCCCACCGGCACCGGAATCGGTGGTGACTCGGTCTATAAGTAACGATCTCTTAATTATGTTGATATATGTTTAGTATGAGATAGTGTGTGCGTTTATGTTATATTATGTTGTGGTTTTTAGGTTTTTGTATGGCGAGCAAGCTAGATTCTTTGGAGATGAGATTCGTGTGGATTTGAAGCATGCTAAGACAGGAACGGTTGCTATGGCTAGTGCTGGGGAGAATCTGAATGCTTCTCAGGTTTAAGATTATGATTGTGTTTATGATTTATTTACGAATTTTGATTAGCTTCATTATTGCAGTGAAAGTTGTGGTTTGGCATTGAGGTTAAGTTGGGAAATTGCTTTGGTGTTTATTGTTGGATTTTTCTGCAGTTTTATATCACTCTGCGGGATAATTTGGACTATCTCGATGAGAAGCATACCGTGAGTCTTTTAATCCTCAACTTTTTACTTAATGATTATCCTGCTAGTCTTTGTTTTATGAACCAAATGAATGAACGATTACTTTGTGTTGTTTCATGCATTTTCAAGTATCTTTTCTTGTAAAAAATCGTAAAGTGAAGAGGTTCGGTTGTTTCTTGACTCCATGAATTTCTGAGATGCTTTGGGTTTGCCATTTGTGTTTGCTTTATGTTATTGTATTGATCGCAATCCTTATAATTCTAGTATATAGAGAAAGATACTTGGCCACCAAATTGTGAATAATTTTGCTATAGGCAACAGTCTCTGTGTAAAACTCAGCTTTGCAGTTTCTTTTGCGCTTGGCATTTACAGAATGTCTTCTTGAATGTCTTAGGGCGGTCATTCATTTCTTAAGCCGTAGGGACATAATTGAGAACTGCTTTGGGTGATGTGGAAATTATGATGTAGAAATTTACTTTTTACCACTTGAATCCATCCTGTTGCCTGTTGGTGAACTTCTCTTATGAATAAGTTTATTGTTGCAGATTTTTGGGGAGGTCGCTGAGGGGCTTGAAACTCTGTCTAGGATAAATGAATCTTTTGTGGATGAGAAGAATAGACCATACAAAAACATCAGGTTTGTGTTTTCCGCTGGATAAATTTTTATGTTAATTTGTGAATAGAATTCATCTTATTTCTACTACCTATTATCTTGTGCAGAATCAAACACACTTATATATTAGAGGATCCTTTCGATGATCCTCCTCAGCTGGCTGGGTTGATACCTGATGCCTCGCCTGAAGGCAAACCAAAAGATGAGGTATTGACCATTTTCTTCAGTTATTTATGAGTAGGTTTGAAATGAAAAAGGAAATCAATATTACTGAATTAAAGATTTTATGTATCCAAAGCTTTTGCTGCCTATATTAAGAGTGATCTTTATTTTTCTTATTAATTCAACGCACCTGTGATTAAAAGTTAGATTCAGGGAAGGCCTCTAGAAAAAGAAGTTGATAATATTTAACAGATATACTTGATTTACTTTGGGTTCCAGGGTTATAGTAACAAATCCTGCAATTCATAGCTAATGCTGATTACTGCTCACATAAGATCTTTTCAAACTGTTGGTAGGTACTAAATGATGGCCCAACCTGGTGAGGTTTTGACTTAAATTTGTAATTATATCGGGTTATTTTGAGTGCCTTCACTAGGTGGGATTCGGCTCCATGTTCTATTTTTGATGATTTATTTCGGAATGCAGTTGGTGTTCCAAACAATAGATTTTGCTAAATTTTTAAATTTACAATCTGTTCTGTAGTGTTCTTATGTTTTTGCATGCATACGTAGCTTGTACTTGTTAGAGGTTCTCTGTTGGATTGAGGTCACCGGCGAGTTGAGCTCTTTTCGGATCCTGAAAGTATAGCGTTAGTGTAAGGGGAATAAAGCTTCCCTTGCACTGCCGAGTTTCACCCTTTACACACACACACACACACACACACACACGCACGCACGCACGCACATACATACATACATATGTAGGGTTACCGAGCCTAATACTGTCTTTTTGGCAAGTATGTTCATGGTCAGGGCTGATTTTCAATGTTGTGACCAGGTTGATGACGGAGTGCGGCTTGAAGATGACTGGGTGCCCCTTGATGAGCAATTAAGTGCAGCAGAACTTGAGGAAGTTATCCGTTCGAAGGACGCACGTTCAAGTGCAGTTGTACTTGAGAGTGTAAGCATTCTATACATACAATATGATACAGTTATTTTTTGTCTAGCTATGAATAATGTGATTCATTTTTTTTGGTCTCATGTGCATTGCAGATTGGCGATATTCCTGATGCTGACATCAAGCCTCCTGAGAATGTGTTGTTTGTTTGTAAACTGAATCCAGTAACTGAAGTGAGTTTATATTCATTATTGCATTAGGATCACATTATTGCCAGGATAAGATTTGATGTGCTGCTACTTTCCTTTTGAATTTGAACTTTGTTTAAGGGCAAGTGAGGAACAAAGGAGAGTGGCCCTCTGTTTTGCCTTTAAAACCGATGAAAAAGTAAATTGCAGGAGTTTAGCTGTTGAGTGGGAGGTGGGAGGGGATTTATCGATATGTTTTACCCACCTGTTCAGCTTTTGTATTATGGTTGTTATTTTGTTCTTTTTTGAACCACCAACAGAAGGTCAATCTCTTATTCCCTATTGCAGGATGAGGACTTGCATACAATCTTCTCACGTTTTGGAACTGTTGTCTCGTAAGCTATAAAGCCTTTCTTTTAGTGTTCATTAACTCTTTAATCTGGCAAGTGTGGGATTTAAATGAGTTTCTAATTATAACTTATTTTTACAGGGCTGAAACAATCCGTGATTTCAAGACTGGAGACAGTCTATGTTATGCATTCATTGGTGAGTGAAATTTTTTGTCAAATATTGTCACACTGCCCATTGAATTACGCAGCAACTGTCTAAGTTAAGCAAGCTTGAGTGAGATTAATCTGGTTCCTTGCTTACACACACACAGAGACACACACACAGATATAGCAAAGTGACATGCATCTGTTCCATTCTGGTTTCTGCATGATGTTAATAATTTACTTTCTACCAGAGTTCGAGAACAGACAGGCATGTGAACGAGCATACTTCAAGGTGATCTTAAACCCCAAAAGTACTTATTCTTTCCTCAAATCTTGGATTTTTGTGCCTGCAGGTATAATGATGTTGATGTGTGTGCTATTAAATGTACCTGTCTTCCATTTGTAACTCAATTGACCATGTATTAAACAGAAAATGATATTTCATTGGAATAGATTTACTAGATGCAGGAAGCATGTGCATTTATGAACTTAATTTTGTGCAATGCTTGGGAATGATAACCGCAACACCTATTCTTAGATGCAGAAACAGTTGTCATACGTTTTCCTCACCATTAGTCTTGAGGACATTCATTTTTGTCGACCATATTGTTTTATTAATTCATTTTATTGGTTTTGCTGAACTTGGCAATCCCTTTTTTTTATGGTAGATGGATAATGCTTTGATTGATGATAGAAGAATACATGTGGATTTTAGTCAAAGCGTCTCAAAGCTTTGGAACCAATTCAGGCGAAGAGATCACCAAACTGGTAAAGGTAAAAGTTAAATGCCACCTCACCGGGACACGAAACAATCTTGTTTAGCAGGCTTATGATTGTGGGTGTGCGCATTAATTTCAGTCTTACCTTTTTTCTTTTCTATATGATGGTTGGAGGAAACACAATTTAAATAGCGTACATTGCTTTGTCTCTCTTTTATGTTGTTAGTTCTATTTGCACAACTTCATATTGTGCGTTCAGAAATTCTTGGGACTTCTCAGGAATCTTTTTGGTTCATAAATAATTTGTTTGTTTCTGTAGGAAAAGGTTGCTTCAAATGTGGGGGTGTTGATCACATTGCCAAGGATTGCACTGGGCAGCAACCTGCAAAATACATATTAAGAGATGATAACCGACAGCATGGTGGATACAGTGACTCCAGGTTGGTAAAACTAATGCCATTCAGTTTTTTGGATCTTGCATTTTCGCTTGCTCTCTTTCTGACAGTGCCATGATTGTTGTAGGTACGAAATGGTATTTGATGGGGACGCTCCTGAAAAATCAAGACGTGAAAAGAAACATCGAGGCCATGATCCAGATGACCGAGTTGAGAGAAATATGAATAGGCAGAGTTCTGACCTGAGACATAGGGATCAAGAAAGGAGAGAGCTAAGTTACGGGCAAAGGGAAAGTGACAGAACAAGGGAAAACAGGGAAGACCGGAGGAATCGAGATGGTCAAGCGAGTCGAAATTTGCAGAAACAAGAAGTGAGAGATGATGATGGCAGATATGAGTCGGATCACCCAAAGAGTTCAGATACTGATCGCCACAGAGACAGGAGGGATGAAGGAGATTATAGGAAGAGAAGTGCAGATAGTGATAGTCGTGCGGAGAGGAGGGAAGATGGAGATTACAGAAAGAGAAATTCAGATAATGGGAGTCATCGATATCGGAGGGATGATCGGGATTATAGAAAGAGAAGTGCTGATGGTGATATCCATCGGGAAAGGAGATATGATAGAGATAATCGAAAGAACTCTGGCGATAGTGAATCGAGGGATGCAAGAAAGGAACCAAGTTATAAAAAGGGCAGAGGAGAGGATGACAGCTATAAAAGATGGCCAGAAGATCGGGAAAATAGACGTCGGGGTGCAGAAAGTTATGATCGTGATCGTGCGAAAAGGCATCATGGATGAAAAAGAGTATGAAGTCTTTCAAGTGCAATGGCCATTGACAGGGATACTGGAACAGACCCGTACTGGAAAACTAGAAATGACTGAGTGGAACAGTTTATTTCACAAGGATGTTTCGTTTTACTGAAACCGATTTGAGATCTTAAAATTAGATGTTTTTATCCCCATTTCTGATGTTTTGTATTGTTAACCTTGAAATTTTCTACCTTGTAGATAACATGTCATACTTGCAATGGAAATGTGTAGTTAGCTTATAAAGCAGAACAGAATTACTTATTTCATCGACGCGCCTCTAATGATGGACTTTATATATTCGAAAAAAGAAACTTGTATTAAAAGAAAAACATGAAAGATGTCCACAAAAATGAACCGCTTAAGAACACAAAAAGATCTATACAAGGTGTCTATCCCACGGAACCGTCTAAATTGAGTCTTCTCAAGTTTGACAGTTGGGTTATACCAACAAAATTTTAATTTCATCTACCTTAAAATACTCTAGGCAAGGCTGTTGTTTTTCTTAAAATAATTTTTTTTTTTTTTTGAAAAAAAGGATATTCCACCGAAGAAAAAGGACAGACGAAAGCAGAGGACGCGAAAAATCAGCTTCATAATGCCACCATTTATATAATATATATTTGAAAATTTTAGCAACATTACAAGTTTCTGGCTACCACCTTACAGATTCTTAACCACATAATCATTATCATTATTATGCAGGTAACTAATGCTCCAAATATTTGAAGAAGCACCCTTTGTATAACCTTTCATTCTAACAAAATTCCCTGGAAAATATAGGGAATGAGAATCGATGGAAGATGGTCCATGTAATAAACTCAAGAAAAGAGTTTTATAGTTCATGGATTAAACCCCCTTAATTTAAATTAATATGGTCAGCGGTATCACCTGAGAAGAAGAGCATGTATATGACTAGCTTCAGACACGATTTTCTGGTATCTGCCTTTTGTGATCCCAACCAACCCGGCTCATCTTGTTTCGATCATCTATATAATCATAATCATGATGATGGGATCCAGGGCCGTGACTCTGCCATGGCCTCCCTTCTGGTGCTCTCTCGGGTGGGCTCCCCACCTTCCGCTTCCGGTTGCTTGGCTTGGGAGAATCAGAACCCCGACCAAGGTCATCAGGCATTGACACCTCCCCTTCTTCCACATTCTCCAAATCCAATACATGTGACGACTGCCACTTCCTTTCTCGTGGACCATCTCCAGTATCCTCCAGATGCCTCTGATGATTTGAGTTCTCATATTCTCGTTCAATTCCATTTTCCACTTCCCTCTCAATAAGATCATCCTCATCCATCAAGTCAGTTTTTTGAGTTCTGCCAACACGGGACTGCCTTCGTTTCTCTACTGCTGCCTTTAGCTTGTCTGTGTCAAGCTTCTTGATAGCGTCCTGCGGTGACTGGCCAACTATACCTCCACTATGTTCCAGGTTTCTGCCAAAACGCTTGTCCTTTGATTCCCCAACTTCTCTTGCTTCACTTCCCACCACAATCCTTCCTTGATCCTCTTCGACCGGTGCATCTGTCCGAAACCTCGATACTCTCTGAAATTTTCCCTTGTTCTGATAAGTCAATGTCTCTGATTCAGTGTATAGATCGTCTTTATTAGAGTTAGCATATGCATCGTCATCTAAAGCATTTTTCATTTCTGCATTCTTGTAGTCATTATGCCGACTTTGGGTAGTTCTTGGAGGTGCACAATGATTATCAGCTAATGGCTGCTGAGACACTGCTTTAACCGAAGCAGGCTTTAAGGGTCCAGGTCTTGAAGTAGTAGCGCTAGCCTGTGAATAACTACTGGTTGCTGCCGGATATTCTTCAGTGATTGATAGAGCTTTGGATGATGCCCGATGAGTACCTCCAGATCCAGTACTTCCTTCCACATCACCATGTGAAGGTTGCACCCGGTTTTGTTCATAGAGTTCCAACATTTGATTGCTAACCTCTGCAAGACAAAAACGTTCAACATCACTACTAACTCTTAACATTAACAAAAAAATGGAAAATCATTATAACAATCCTGTTAATAATAATGATAATAAAAACAATGAAACTGATTTGTAAGGAAAAGCAAAGGAAGACGCCATGGTCTATCAGATTATCGGTGTTTCTAATTGACTTTTTTAAAAGAGAGAACAGTAAGATGAGAATACATAAAATATAAGAAAAAAAGGGGACAATATAGATTCAAGGGAGAACACCGACCCTCCAATTGGCGTGGGGTGACATCAAACTCTTGCCACCACATCCTATCGCCATCTGACGGAAGCTTTACTTTCAGGAACTTCGCAGCAAGAAAAATAGCCCCTGCAGCAACGTGATGAGGCTTAAACTGCAAGCAAAGTGAGGTCCGCAGTCTGCACACATTCCCCAATCAAGAAGATACCATAGGAAAAGTCCATGAATGTGCACAACACACAAGAAAACAACTGAGCATACCCATCATTGACGAAATTCCAAGCAACTTGAGCAAGGGCATTCTGAGCAACCTTAAATTTCTTTATTGCCTCTACGAGGGGTTTGTACGGATGCAGTACATTTAGGTCAAAAGCAAGAGTTGAAAGTACAACTTTCTCCCCTAGTAAAATTAACTCTTTCTGTTGTTCATACACCTCCTGCATGATGCATGCAACGCAATCAATTGATTAACCAACTAAAACTGACAAGAAAAACTTACTTACACTGAAGAAAAAACGGAAAGGGTCGGAAGAAAAAGAAGAGAGAAGGAATCACACATCCTTCGACCATCAATATATTATGCTAGAAAATATGCTGAATGCCGAAATGGAAACAAATAAACTCCATAATAAAACAAGATGACCCGCAATCTCTAGGATTTAACAGTACGGACTTGACAGAGCAGTCATCAAATATGCCGTTATTCCTCTTTCATAAATACAGCCAACGCAGGACAGATAGACAAATTTGAGATTAATGGGAAAGCTAATAATTCTTGTGTTTCTTTCAGAAGCAGAGAAACAATACGATAATTCCTAGCAAACTTAAGTATGTCCAACTACACATTAAAGCCTTCTGAATAAAGACAAAAAAAAGGCCAGTGATAACATTCAAAACCCAACTTTACTCAATAAATCTGAAATACAACTCTACTTGCTATATCTGACATCCAATCTACAATGTCAAAGTATTTCCCAAAACATAAATAAAAGAAATAATTTCCAATTTATGCTCTCCGTTAATTAATGAGACAATTGCACACTTGGGGAAAGCTTTTCCGCGCATGATCTAACCCAGATGGCATCAAATTACAGATGTTCAGTTGGCCTTTCACAATAAAAACATTAAAATGACAAGGCTAATAGGTACGCATCATAATGAACTAACAAGTTGAAGTAAAAAGAAAACTAGCACAAGGAAACTTGAAATGCCACAGTAAACAAAGCTTCATTAAAGATAATACCTTTTGCTTGATCCTATAAACTGAATCAGGATCCTTATCCTTTTTATGAATGATTTCATATGAAACGATAATAACATCTTTCAGTGGACGAGGAGTCTCTTCAACCTTCCCAGCAAGAAACATACACACTGTGGCTACAGTCTGCAAAGTAGTTTAAAAAAAAACAGGCATTGTCATCATTTGTCAAATTTAGTACTTTTTTATACAAAATTAAAAAAGTAAAAAAATTTCCAAGTTTAAAATGCTCAAAATTTATGTCATTTTATTATTTTCCCGCTCCAGTTCATTTCAACAATTACATTTTATGCACACTTGATGAGTTACCAACAAGAAGCATGTGTATCACAGATGGAACTGAAACACATCTCTCATCACTCAGTAGAAGCCACACAAAACCAAACCAACCTCTCTTTCTAGCATATAGCAAAAATGGAAGAGAGAAACACAGAGGCATCCTTTTTTGTACCTCTTGGAAGGGAGGTGTAATATAAATTTAGTAAAATTCCTTCAACTTGTAGGAAACTTAAATGCATAGTGGCTTCCGAAATCACTTGTAAGGAGCGTAGAAGCTAATTAAATGTTCGCTAGTTATTAGTATACTGAACTAGAAACTCTTTGGCCAACTCAGAAATAGTGAAAAAAGGTGAGATAATTCAATGTCTAAAACTAAGGTGGTGTAACCAATTTTCGGATAGCAACTGATGCTCTTAATTAGCAGTAGGCATGTTTGGTTCGGATTGGTTTTAGTTCAATTTCAACTAAACCAATCTCATTGGTTTAGAGTCAGATCAAACCCATCCAAAGAGGTAAAAGTTTGAAACAAATCCAATCCAAACCAACAATACTCAGTTTGCATAGGTTTATGCTAAAAAGAAAGCCGAAATTAAAATATATCGATGAGGGTATATGTTACATCAAACATTTTTCATGGAAGTTTGAAGTCAAAAGAACAAAATTAAAGAAAATGGTGTCAAACAAGCAGGTCTAGGTTTGGGTTTCTTGAGATCGAAAAGGCAAAGGGAAAAATAAAAAATAATCTCATATTATGACAAGTATGGATCTCCAGAAACCCAAATGTGGATACCCCACCGCTCACCCCCACCGAAACCCCAAAAAAAAAAAAATAATAATAATAATAATCTCAGGGTAAGTTGGAAAAAATTATCATGGGTCAGTCTCGGTCAACAGAGGTTACTGATAGGGGCAAAGTTCCCTGATTTACAGATTACATCAGAGGTGTGAAAAAAAGGGGTGAATTGAAAAGATTAATTAAAAAAAAGAAAAGCTCATTTTGAGTCAGTCTTGGTTGTTGGTGTTGTTGACGGGTGGGGAGCTTGAATCAAGACATGCAATTTGAGGTAGAGGATAGGTCCAAGATATTGGTGTTGGGATGAAGTTAGAATGTAAAACATAAGCTAAAAGAACTAAATTTATATTTTTGGACATACAATTTGTTAGGCTTTGATAATGTGCAGCCAACGGTACCAAACATATGCTCAAAGAACTGAACTGCTATCATTTAAAATTTTAAAGAATTCAAAGTAAGAGAGCAGTTTGAATTACACTGAACACTGAAAAGCAAACATCAGTTTGATAAAAGCCAAACTGATAATGAACCAATATAGAGCCAAACTGAACCAATGTATTAGTTTGGATTGGTTCGGCTACTTTTGCCTGGCCCTACTCTTAATAACGCATTACTGAATTTCTGATATAAAGTGACACATGCCAAAATTCTTAAAATTCACTCACGTATGTCCTCCCAGCTTAAAATAATACCCCGTAACCTCTCCAATTATGGTAACTGCTGAGCTATCAAATGCACAGCTAACATTTGTACTTTGTTATTAAGCAAAAGCTTCACCATCCTGAATATTCAGGTGGATCAACCCAAATCACAGATCTGAAAGGCCCAATATTCATGATGCGAAACAATTTTATCATTTCCTAGGTAGAATAAAGGAATACAACAGTTATGGGGTAGTTTTTCCCCTTTTGGACAACATCAATATTTCAGTATAAAGCCATTAGCAGCATTGAAAAGGTATACAAAGTGAGTATGTTGTAATAAAACAAATTACAAACAGCAAGTTTGAAGCAACTTCCACATTACAGAGCACCCTAAAACCAGAAACAGCTTTGGCGTCTTTATTCTAGATCATATCAGGATCTCAAATTATATTACATGATGCTAATAACAACACCACAGATGTGATCAAAAAATCTTTAACAGATTACATTGAATATTCATCCATAACTGTTGCCTGATGATAACAATATATTTCTCCAGAAGAATAGATAAATACTCAAAATGTTGTGGATAAGCATAACTCACCCTCCTATCATTCTTTGTATGCGATTGACGAAGGTAGAACCGGTGACAGAATATTATTGCCGTAGCAATTGTTATCTGGGGTCTGCAATTTAAGGAATTCAAATTAACTATCTACCGATCAAAAACTGTAAATCCACTATAGAAAATGGAAGCACAGCAGTGCAGAAAAGCACTTTAATACAGTGGGCAGAAGAGCAGCAATAAGCTCACAATGCAGTGGGGAAACAACAATACTCCCATCCTCAGTGCTGATTAACTATTTAACAATTATTCTAATTTACCTTAATAGATATAAATATATTTTTCCAAAGCAAATACTCTTAATTTGAGAGCAGGATGTAGTAAGCAAACTAACAATGTGCAAATAAGCGTGAGAAAAGATTTAAGGGTCAAACCTTCCCTGATGTTCAAACCAAATCCTCTCAAATGTATCTTGTGGTATCACATCAAAGACGTAATTATTATTTTATCAGATAAGGGGCAAAAGAATTAAACATATCCAACTGAAAAGCATAGACTCACACTTTAAGTCTCATGCCCAAGTCTTGCAGAAATGTACAGTATGACTTGCGTAGATAAGTTTCTCTTTTCAAGTCAATGCCATCTCGTCTGGATGGGGAATCTTCCTCAAGTTCTTTCCTAGAGAAATACCAACGGCCACCGTCCTTTGGCATATCCTGAGAAAACTCGGATGGCTCACCTTCATAAATTCCATGATGTGAGGAATCGCCAGGCAGAAAGTTAGCCATTTGCATTCTGGCCAATCAGCTCTGTCAAATACTAATATCAATGGTCTATCTGGCTGACACACAGACTGGCAGCATCGCCTCCCTGTCAATGTACTGCCAAGATACATTAGAGACAAAAGACTAAAAATACCATGCTTTAAAAGAAAATAATAACGATAACAATCTCAATCTCAAAGCATCAAAATCAAGCAGGATTTGAAACTAAGACATTTGGTACAAAATCATTTGCTGTAGTAGAATAAAGACTACGACCAATTGCAGTTAAATCAATATACAGTTGACACCTGACAATCATTCAATAGGGTAGCAAAAAATAAAAATAAAAATAATAGCATTTAAAATCATAACTTATATATCCAAGCATCATACTTCACTCCAGCAGAAACACAAAAGTACATTCTGGAAGAATGTAAGCATCATCAAACCTTCTCCATCATTGCACAGACTTGTAAAGGGATTATGATAACATACATACTTATCCAAAAGCTAAATTTTATAATTCACATAAATTTGGCTAACTTTACTAACAACTGCTTCAATTTTAAAAATTGAACAAAAATTCTAACTATATTCGGAAAATTCCAAAAAATATGTAGGAAATTTTCCAGCGAAGTAAATTGTATAAATCAAAGGCCTGAATTTTATTCCGAAAAATTACCTTAAAAATTAGCAGAGCGACTCAAAATTCCACTAATTTAAAGCAATTGAACCTGCAAAAGTACTGAGGGAGCCACTGGAAATTAATTAAAGTGATTATAATGAGAAAGTAAGGGAAAGAGAGGGGATTTTAAATTTTATAATAAGGGCTCATAGCATACCGCTGGCACTGAAGAGAGAAAACATCGCCGTTTTGATGATAATTTAGGAGGCCCGCCTGAGGGGCTGAGTGGGTGAGGCAGGGCGCACTGCCGCAGGCCTATGCTGTATGTACGAATGAAATATGAATGATTGATCACTTTCTACCTAGGTCATTGAAATATGCTGATTATTATATTTTGGCCTTCATGCTTTTGTTTCTATGATTTTCTTTTCTTTTTTTTGTTTTTCACATAGAGTTGAATGATACAGAGTGCGTACATAATTCACTGTACTTATCTAAGAAAAGTAACATTAGAAAACTTACCTTTTAAATTGCCACACTTAAAAGACTTACCATTTAAATTGTGTAAAATAAAATATGTATATATAATAATATATACCTATATTTTATCAAATAAATAAATTATAATTATTCCAAAATATCCACAATTTTGTGATAAAGGGTTCAATTCTCTTAATTTCGAGGCTTGATTTTAGAATTGTTGTAATCTAATGTTAAAAAAAGAAAACAAAAAGAAAAAATGAAGGTACTAAAAAACCTTTGCATTATGGGGTACACCATACAAATGAATTAATAAATAAAACAATAAAAATTTGTTGTTTAACTGGCAGTAAGTTGCAAGAAAACAGGACACCTTCCTTCAGAACTTATATACAACAATTGCCACCCACTTGCCCGCCGGTCATTCAATCAAAATTTTCAGCTGCTAGTGGTTCTCTGTCGCTTGATGGAGTAGGCACATTATTACATCTCCAAATACAGCAATTGCAAAGCCTGACGTGGTGAGGTGACCGCGTAGTGATAACATTTCATATGTTTGTAGGCAGACCCTTCACTTGATACCTTTTCTCAGTCGTATAAAGCAGATGAATTGTAAAGGGAATGACATAAAGAAACAGCATAACCTTCTGAATTGTAGGGTAAAGGGACTGACGTAAAGAAACAGCATAACTTGCTTGAGACATTGAGACCAGATGCTATATGGCATATGCTTCTCCTTCACATTGTTCATGTAACCGTCTGATCGGCCACATATGAACTCTCCTCCATGTTAAAGATGGTTACTTGCTCTTGGCTATGAAAAATGATTTATCTAACAGAGCCTTTTGCCATTCACATTGATGTACTCTTTGCATTTTCCCATTTCACTTCACTGGTCTGACACCAACAGTTCTTAGACGGAATCTATACTGAGGCTGGGACTCTTCCTCATCATCGTCATCATCATCTTCGCTGGAGTCGTCTTCAACTCTGTCCCACCTTGCATAGTCCAGAGTTGAATGTCCCTTTGGTTTTGGGATTGCTTGCCATCCTTTGGAATCTTGTACAGTTGGTTTCTTGGTTGTATGGTCTAGAGCAGTTGCTTCATTTCTATTGGTTCTTTTAGGCTCAGTTCTCTGTTCTCTTCCTGGTTCGGAATTTCCATTGATGCCTGGTGTTTTAGGCACTTTGACTTCCGGCTCTCCTTTGTTATCCATTTTTATGACTGGAACAACTGCATCATCTTTTTCATCACTTTTTCCCTCTTCTTCCTCAATTTTTAATGGCTCTGCCTGATTTATCTCTTCTTCCTCTTCTTCTTCTTCTTCTTCTGCGTCAAACTCGGCTTCGGATTCAGGTATTGGAGCAAGTGACTTTCCTTGAGCAAAAGAAAGAATTAATTTGTCACTGACAGCAGAAACTTACATATTATGAGAAACTTGCATATTATGATAATCTCAGCTAAAGTAAGTTTTCATTCCTCTGTACACTGAGAAATGAATAAATAAATAAATAACAGCCTCCCATAAATTTTCCCTGATGTTTCTTCTATCAGCCATATTGATATTGAGAGAAAAGATATTAACAGGATGGAAATATGAGGGTCTACCAATTGAGTCTTCAAACGAGCTTGAAGGTTTTGATAAACTTCTGAAGATGGATTCAACTCAATAAGTCTGTTGACATCAAAGAGAGCCGAGTTGTACTCCTTCAAAGTGACTAGTGTCTGCGCCCGCAGCATCAGTGCTCCAGTGTGATTGTGATCAAGCTCAAGCACCGAGGTACACTCTTCTGCCGCCTGAGATGCAAGTAAAAGTTTCAATGGACAGTGGACAAATCAATTTTGGAAGAAAAAGTATAAAAGCATCTACATTCTATAAATGCAACCACAAGTAAAAATACACTTAACCAGCTTCCTGGTGTAATCCAAATTCATATTTACCACACTGTCATTTCATTTGTGACATGAAGCTCCTTAGTACCTTGCTAAATAATAAACCATAATAGATGGAGCTCGGAACACTTATACACACAATGTGTTCCACGGTTCATAATACTTTAGCACTGTGCAACTCTTTCGAAATCACACGGAGGCAAGGGCAAAATTCACTAGTTAAACCCACATGTTTAGTATCGATAAACTCTGACAATCAGATTTACCTGTTTTTTGTTTTCATTTTTAATTAATTTTCTAATCTTAAAATATTACATTTTTCAACATTCACTTCCCATAACTCCCTCCAGCATAACATTATATGCACTCTTTCATTGAATTCGTTTTATGTTTTCAATGAAAACATTTCAGTAAAATCCAACCTGAAAATGTAAATTAAATATTTAAGCTATCTTCAAATTTGTATGTAAAAATCCAAATCGTCAAAACAAAAGAGCATTTTATATGTATTCAAATAATTCACATTAAATTTAACTCAAATTCAAAAATTTTCCACTCTAAATTTCAAATGAAATAGTAATAAGCCTAATGCTGACAGTGGAAAATAAAACACCTTCAAATCAGTATCGAAAGAGACGTGAAAATGAACCTTTTTGAAATCGTGGAGCTTCAGATAACAAGCGGCTCTGTTACTGTGCAAGGCGATCTTCTGCTGTTTAATTTTGGCCACAGAGAGCGCCTCCGTGTAGAACCCTAACGCCTCCTCGTAACGTCCGTCGCGGTACAGCTGGTGGGCCCTGTCAATCTTGTTTGCCGGCGCTGCCGTGGACGCCATCGCAACTCAAAGATGGCGATGACGTTTGATCGAGCCAATGAATCTGGACCGTCCAAATTCGAAATTCGGAAATCTTCTGAATGAATACTTGCTGTGCAATTAAATCAATAAATAATTGAAAAACAAACAAATAAATTTATTTATTGAACCGGAGAGAGAGACACGAGAGCGGGCGTTTGGCAAGTGGAGCTATTATTGATTTTATAGAGCATAGGAGGCGTCGTAATCAGATTAGTGTAAGATTCAGACAATGAGTTTCCTTTTCGTGATACATTATGTAGTGTGAAGTTTGAAAAATATTAGAGAGTCGGCGGATATGCCAGGTGGCATCATGTGGTTCGATCCCGCCAACCATCTGTGAACCGTGTCATATCGGATGTCACCCTTTCGTTTTATTTTTATTTTTCTGTTATATCAGTTATTGTTATAATTGTTTTATCATTAAAAAAATTTCTAGAAAAATCGAAACACTTATAAAAGCTTTTTCTTACAATACATATATCAAGACGCTTTACAAGCATATTTGTCAGGCAATTGCTAAGTTGCTACGGCTGTAAGGTACAGCGACAGCAACTTAGGGGATCCTATTTGTCAGGGCAATACTTTCAATATAATTTTGATATGATAGAAAATTTCCTCTACATCGTTAACAAATACACCCCGTGCCATATAAGAGATAATATAACGTATTGCATTTGTATAGTTATGGTATTGCAAAAGTGAAATACGTATTTTCTTTTGTGCGGAATTTATTTGAAAAAAAAAATTGTAGATTAAAACTCGTGTCCCTTTTTATTTGAAAAAGTTTTTTTTTTTTAATTTGAATTGAGCATTATTAAAATTCAAAAACAAAAAAAAACTGGGTTGATTAAATTAGAAACATAATTGACCATGTGTTCGAACATAAAACCCAAAAAAATTTATATAAATAACTGGTTTATTATATTACCCAGCAAATAATAATAATAAAAATAACCACAACTTAACTTCAGGTGAGGAGGTCACAGCAGTCTTCATCAACCAAGGGTTGCAGCATAAATAGTTAATTTAAGGCTAAATCCTTCAACTGCTTCCAAAGCTCCAATCGGGTTCCTTCTAGTTTGAATTGCTGTCCAGCACCGGCAAAGTTTTACATAAAATTTCAGCTGCCTGATCAAGCTCCTGCTCTGATATGATCAGCGGTGGTACTAGCCTCACAATATTCCCTTTACCAGCGGTGAGTATAAGGAGGCCAGAGTCTCGACATGCATCAACCAGAGGCGTGGCAGATACGTCGAACTCGATTCCAATAATTAGCCCGAGTCCACGGACATCATTCACATGTGGGTTTCTTGCGAGTTTCTGCTTTAAAGTTTCTTTGAAGTAATGGCCTTTCTCGGAGACACTGGCCAAGAAAGCGGGATTGGAGATTTTATTTAGAACGACAATGGCGGTATTGCAGACAAGGGGACTGCCAGCAAAAGTGCTTCCATGGTCACCATAATTCATGGCAGATGCAACTTTTTCGGTTACTAATACAGCTCCAATAGGAAGGCCTCCAGCAA
Source organism: Murraya paniculata (assembly GCA_030449075.1). Classification (NCBI taxonomy): domain Eukaryota; kingdom Viridiplantae; phylum Streptophyta; class Magnoliopsida; order Sapindales; family Rutaceae; genus Murraya; species Murraya paniculata. The sequence goes on along the minus strand of JAEVFN010000085.1, from coordinate 484,700 downwards.
GAGGTTTGGCAAGTGTCATTATATCTGGGAAAATACCATAGTGCTCATGAGCCCAAAGGTATCCCGTTCGGCCTAGACCGCATTGAACCTGCACCAGGAGAAAATGCCAATTTCAATGAACCATACAATACTAATAGTTGACCGCAGAAAGCAATACAAGGCTAAATATCTGGCTTTGCATGTAATACAAGTGTGGTGATCATGCATAAGTTTTAAAATTTCTACATTCCGAAACAAAACCTTCAGAATTAAAAGCTATCAGTAGCAATCAATTTGACTTATGGAAACAAAGATTAGCATAAAAAAATTAGTGACACGTCTCAAACTACTTGTCTCAGTTATTTGAAGGATCAGGCAAAAGGAAACTATGTGCTTTCTTGAATCTGCTAAGCCAGTGGAAAAGAATGGTAAAATGCTAGCTTCATATAAAGAAGTGTGAGGAATGAATGTTCGGTTGAGTTTTAACACTGCAAAATATAAATTGAGCATGAATGGGGAAAATACAGTAATTCAAATTGAATTTGCTAGAAAAGGGGTATTTGCTTCTAAATTTTAATAGATCTGGACAAGAGGAAAAAGTGCTTGATCAAGGGAATTTGCCTCTCTATCCAACTATGGCACCATAGAAATGGTTCTTTTTTTCATCCACCAGATTGATGAGCTGCCAACTTCAAAGTTATTATCATGGAAAGAAATGCACAAAATGGGAGCAAAATATGAATTTGATCTTAAATTGCAGTGTATTTCATAATCAACATCATATACACAAATGAATGTATATGTTGGAGTGTATATTATATATGAGCCCTATTTCAACTTATGCATATCAAATCTAAATGATTAGAAAATACAGTAAGAATATAGCATAGAATATGCCAGTTGAAGGAATGATGAAAATGTTTCAAGAATAGGGATCAAATCATCTCTCACATAGATGGCTTCACCTGCAGACAAATTCCCAAGTTGAATCACGAGGGTTAAGTGCATGGTCACAAAAGGGGATTAGAAAGGCTATATTAGTCAAGGTTACAATCTTACAATATCATCTACCACTCATAGGACTTGATTTGCAAAATCTGCTGATATAAAACTGGTGATGGTACATGTTCATGTGAATAACCAATAGGGACTAACCAGTCACTGTAATCTCTGGAAAACAAACAACGGTTTGTGCCTTGAAAATTGGATATAAACCTTAAACTCTAACATGTAATCGGTAAATTTAGATGTAATTGTAAAGTGGTAACAGCATATTACCTCATCGAAGACAAGGAGAGCCCCAGCATCATCACAAGCATCACGTAAAAATTGTAAAAATTCTTTAGTTGCACTATATATGCCCCCTTCACCCTGGATGGGTTCCACAAAAACTGCAGCAGTTTTACCACGCTGAATCAATTTTCTGGTAGCTTCTATATTTCCATACTCCACAAAAGTGACTCCAGGCATGACGGGTTCAAAAGGTGATCTATAGTGCTCTTTGCTCGTCAGAGCAAGAGCACCCATGGTCCTCCCATGGAAACTATTGGTGAAAGATATAAATTCAGTGGCTGGCTCTTTGGAATCAGGATTTGAGTGTCTCTGAAACTTTCTGGCAAATTTAATAGCTGCCTCATTTGCTTCCGTTCCAGTATTGGAAAAAAACACACGATCAGCAAAAGAAGAAGCAACCAAACGCTTAGCAAGCTCTATCTACAAGAAATAACATAACCAATCTTTAGACAAGAGAATACCCTCTAAACCAATTTAACAAAACCCATTAGCATTGAGGTTAAATATACAGTAAGCTAGATACACAACGTGAGAATCATAAAACTTGTTTCTGCAATACTACTACTTCACGCAATTGCCAATTGTAATGAATTTCAATAACCATGACCTCTTAGCTCCTAATGTTCCCATTTCTACAGGTTTCCATTTACAAGTAAAAAGGGCAAAAGCATTACAACAATGTTGAGATATATTTCTCTTATCTACTCAATACGTAACATATCCATCAACAATCATCCCTCGAAAAAATCCATAATATATCAAAATTTACATGAATGCAAAAATCATCAGGTGCCAACTTCTACATTTTGATAAAAATCCGGACAAAAAACTCTCTATTCAAAGAGTTGCTCAAAAACTTCATTTTGCTAGGACTCTTTATAGGAAGAGTCCTAGCAAATTTATATCTTTCAGCAATTCTTTGGAACTCAATATCATATTAAACTTCAATCAATTCTCACAATGCTTCCGCATTCTCAATAAATAAATCAATTAAAAGCATGATGAAGAAAAGGAATCAACCTGAGGAATGGAATAATACATATTGCTAACATGAGTCAACACATTAGCTTGATCAACAACAGCATTAACCCAATCAGCATCCCCATGTCCAAGCGCATTCACAGCAATCCCCGAGCTCAAATCCAAATACTCTCGCCCTTCAGCATCGTACAATTTACATCCTTTGCCACTCGCCAGCACAACTGGCGCCCTATTGTACGTCCCCACGAGTAACTTCTTCTCCGCCTCCATCACCTCCTTGCTGTTCTTCCCCAACCCCACCGCGCTCCCACGCGCCGCATCGTTCACTTCCAAGTCCACACGCGCTGCCACCACCATCGGCCGCCGTCTTACGCCGTTGAATTTGATTTGGCGGCCGAGATTGCCCGATTGTGAGAGTTGAATTTGGAGTGGAGCTTGAAACGTCGAGCTCATTGCGTCCTGCATGGTTATGTGAGGCTGTTTGTTTCCCGGGAAAATGCGGGAGAAGGAAAGAAAATTATGAGGAAATTTACGAAAGGATTGAAATTAAAAAAAGTGGAATTCGATTATTCGTTCACCTGAAAATTTGTTTATGATTCAGTTCTGTGTTAGCGTGAGGTTTCAGTGGCGGCGGGTGTGGTAATAATTTCTGACGTGGAGATACGTGTAAGAAAATTTTTTATTATTGAGTAATGACGTCCTCGTGGTCACGTGAGGAGGATATTGAGAAGTGTAGGGTTGCTATCCTGCACTTACTAGTAGAGTATAATGCTACATTTGGCATGCAATATTGGATTAGATTAAGATTAGATTAAGTTATGATAAGAAAAAAGATTGGATTAAGTTATATTGAATTATATTAGATTAGATTATATATGGTATTGATTTTTATTTAGTATAGTATCAGATTATATTATGTTAAATTAAATTTAAATGATGTGAAATTGTGTCTAAGTTAATATTTAAATTTAAATATAAACTATTTATAGATATTTAATAAGAATATTATAATTAATTAAAAATAGAACTAATTAAAGTCTATATATATATATATATATATATATATATATATATATATATATATATATATATAATTATTAGGTAGTCATATAATTATAATAAAAAAGTATAAATTAATTAAATTATAGGTTGTTTCATATGACTGACTGTATGAGATATATCATTTCATTAAATGAAATAAATAAAACTATTTAAATAATAAGTTAATTAATAATTTTTAAGGTATAAATAAAAATAATATAATAAATTATAGAAAATATCATAAATAAACAAACAATTTTCTTTTTATTAGTCCAATTCGAATGAGCATGTCAAACATGTGATTAATATTTTGTCCCAACAATTATTCCAATTCTACACTTAATCCTCACTCCTAAACATAACCTAATAGTCTTTTGTTTTTCAGTAATGATATATTCTAACTGCATTTAGCGGGACAAAAAAATTTCAATAAAATACAAAAGAAAATCTAAATGCAAGAATTTTTTTTTATTGTATTAATTTGTGTGTGTATCTATTCTTTGTTTTTACAAATATTTCGGCAATTGTATAAATAGTCTAACTACAATAACCCAATGCTACCATATCGTATAACTTTGACACAATCAAATTTTCAGATTTTGTTAATTTGATTACCTAACAGTATATTTAGATTGTAAAATACGGTACCTTAAAAATATTATATATAGTCACAAACTTTCATAAATTGATCACCCATAAAAAAATTTACAACCTTTATTTATTTATTTATTTATTTTGAAATGTTGTATTAACAAAATCAAAACCTCTGTCTCATTCATCATAAGAAGAGTTTTAAAACTCCAAATATGTATCATCGTTGAACCAACTAATAACATTCATAAAAAGCAAAAAAAAAAAAAAAAAATTCATATTTATATTTTTTTCATATTGATATAAAGATATCTCAAGAGAAAGGGTATTGTATATCAGTATTTGTATGAATGTAATATAAACTCAATCTGCCCGAGGGGAGTTCAAATTTTGAACATCTTGCACCATTTTAAGAAAAATTTATCTGTTCAACTGACATCCGAATTAATACAACAGATAATTATTAGAATTTTTAAGCTACACACGCAAACACTAACCTCCATCTCTAAAAATTATTCAAACAACATCCACATTACAAATTGTTCTTTTACCCAATTGAGTTTACTATTATTATATTTCAGAGTTTATTATTATTATTATTATTTGATTAGTTTTATTTACATATTGTCCTTTAGTTTAATTAAAACTTAATGCCGTGGCTTTCTTTGGAGCTGAACAGTTGCTTATGCAGGAAATATTGATGGAATTATTTAGCTAGGTTATTTTAAAAGCAAAATATCAACAAATTTAATTTATGGAAAGGGAAATCGGGAATAAAATATTACATTATGCTTAATCAATTGGCTGAAATCACTCAGTTTAACTTTGATAAAATTAACTTTATAATAATCCTTCTGGAAAAGAAAAAAAAAATCAGCAAAATCCCACTTGAAGATGAATAAAAAACAGAAAAAAAAAAATCAGCAAAATCCAACAGTAATTACATTTCAATGTAACTTCTACGTATTATGAATAAGGGTAATGAAGAGCTGACACAAAACTTTAAGTTTGATTCGCTTGACAAAACAAAATTGCTGATGAATGCAAATTGACAAGAAAAAGCTATAAAAGTAAGAAAATTGCAAGGAAATTAAGGGAAGTCGATAAAAAAAATTTCCATATATAAGTAAGAAACAACTTGTTTTATTTCTCTCTTATGATCATCTTATATTATTGATTTTGTTACATATATCTAAACTGAAACTAAATCAAGGCACTAATCGATCAGTTATCGCCAGTGCTATCCCAGTAAGTTCTTCATAAACCTTAATTTGGTAAAAAGCATCATACACACCTTTCTGTTCCCTATAAGGCTCCAAACTTGGCTCACAGTTTTGAACGAGCTCGTCACCCAAAGCCAAGGTCACAAAATGATTAGCATTATCATAATCACCACTCTTCAGCTTAGCATCTGCTTTGGACAGAGTCCTCTTGGCCTGCGAATAACCCTTGTTGCAATTTTCACAAGCAGTCACAAGTTTTTTATCAGAAGAGTACGTTGAAGCCAAAGATGACACGTTTTTTACCAAAGCTTCGGCATGGTTGCTTAGGCATTTTATGGCTATGGTGGCAATATCGATTGCCTTGTCGGCTTTTTCGCCAGCGGGGTCGGATTTTATGCACTGAACGCATAAGGTTGGTACCTCTGTGTCTCGGCACTTTTGTTCGATGAACTTGTCATCGGCTTCAACAAGACTGTTGTGCGTTTGAAGTAGAAGAATGAAGAGAAGAAGGAAATGATGAAGACTAGGAGCAATTGCCATGTCCAAAATATTAATTTTGAAGCATGAATTGAAATGAAAGGCCCTTGGAATTTACTATCTAGTAGTGCAATATATAATAAAGAGTCATTACAAATTTTTTTGTGGGCCCACGGTTTTTTTAGTGGAATAGTTACCATAAAAGATTTTGTAGGCCCCATATGTTTATGTGGCCTCACGAGTAATGTTACATAACTGATGCATATAAAAATCTTATTGCAATAAATATAAAAATCTTTTGTGGCTCATCTTTTTTTCAAATCAAAATTGGATGTCCGATTAGAGAAGTTTACCCATATTGAAATGTATTAATGAGAATTGAGAAGTTCAACTGGGTACGTCAAGATCTTTGCCTAAGAAATAATATTGGACGAAAACTAAAATTGTAATTATCGCGAAGAAAATGCTCAGAAGTTAAACGTCAACATTGTGTGCATTAATTTCAGAGAAAAAGATAAGTTGCATAGTGCGAAACTCAAACACAAACAGACATGTATAAATGTAATTTAGTAAAGTCCTTAAAAGCTATTAAAGTAATTTTAATAAAGTTTAAGATTGAAGACCAGATCAACACTGCACACATACGTATATATAATAAATTTGATTCTCTTTATATTATGTGTACCAAAATTCTTCTTTATATAAGGATTTGCATGAAATACATTGGGCAATAATAAACTAATGAGTGCGTAGTGAACAAATTAAGGAGGAAAATATAAAGAAGTGCATACTTAAAAAAGAATGAACTGGTCAAGCCACAAAGTGGTTTGCCTCATCGAAGTTACCATGTTTTACAGCTTTTACTATAATTGATAATGAAGGATTCTCTCCTTTATTGGGGGCAAAAAAATCATTAAACAAGCATGAATTAATAAATTGACAATCAAGTGATCAACGAAGTAAATTAGTTTGTGGAGTATGTAAATTAGTTAATGGCCATATATTGATTCTTATATTTTCATTAGAATAACTAGAATACAAACATTTCGTATAAATTCTATTGTGTACAAATTGTCATAACATAATAATATTTATTGTTTGGATGAGAAATTAAACACAAGAGTGTTGAAAGTCTTGATGTTATTATATATATATATATATATATATATATATATATTGAAGTCGTGAGTAAAAACTTTAATAAGCAGTCTAAAACTTTAATTTAAGAAATCTCAAAAGGAAACACTAACAGCTAATAACGTGCTGAATGGAACATGCATGCTGATTAACTAAGAAAAAAGAATTGCACAATTAATAAATATTTCTTTATTGACCAAGGCAGCCAGGTAACAGTGAAAAGAAAAACTAACAGTAATTAACTAGCCGATCACAATCACAATTCACAACAGCATGTATCCAGTTAGTCAATAGCTCTTCAATTTCATTAACTAAAAACGTCAAAAATTAACCAGATCTTCTAATGATACGCCAAGACTGAAATCTTCTATATCATCAGCTTCGTCATTCGCAGTTGACGAAGCGAAGAGTATCTTCTCCAAGTCCTGCGCATTGATCCATTCACTAGTATTTGGTGGCGGCGGCCGAACAGTTCCACTCACGCTATTTCTCACAGTCACAGGCCCATCATTATCACTGCTCATCAGCTCTTCCCTTTTTGGAGGTTTCTTCTTAATTCGGCAGATAACATAATCACCGACGTTTTTAATCCTCCCGTTTCTTATCGAGACACCATCAAGGCGATATTCATGCATCACCCATCTTCCCTTTATTACCCCACCGCGGCTCCCTTCCTTGGGAACGTACGTGAAGTTCCGGCGAGAACCAATGTGTTGCTTCCTGATGATCTTGTCGCCAGTCTTGTTATAGCGGTCGCTGTAAATCCTAGTATTTTTCTGTGATCGCCAAGTGCCGCATTTGGTCTCTCTCTCCACTTTAGCGCCCTTTTCGGTTTTCTTCTTCAATGTAGTGAAAAAATAGAGCGCATTTTCTCCTGTCCGTTCAAAGATCCGGATCCAAACATTTTCATCGCCGTAGATATCAATATTGTCGATTACGGCCGAGGTTGAAACCGGCTGACCGTAGACCTTGTTGTAGAGGTAATGCGCTACAATCTCTTCATCAGTCGGCGCAAATCTATAGCCAGGGGGTGGCGCTGGTAGTTGGTGTCTTTCCATTAAACCCCTAGCTGAAAAGCAATCAACTAAAACTAGACCCGACCGATTGCTTTAATTTGTTCGGAGGCTTAACAATTTAAAAATCCCAACTATGAAGAGCATGAGTGTATTTATAGGCAACGTGCGGTTTCCATATTCAACATGGAAAGGCTTTTTTGATTCAATAAATTTCCTTAACGTACGAGGAATGAACAATCCCTCAATTTTCCGCGTGTAAAAGGAATTTTGTTGAATGAAATATACACAAAGACGGCAAAAACTTCACGTCTCTACGTGTACATAAAACTAATGTAGAAACAAAAATTTTATCATAAAAAGCTCATGCAATAAAATCATGTCATATCATCAAGTGCATTAGATTTCTATAGTGAATTTTATTGACCCACTTACCGTATGATGCGGTAAGGTTAGCTATACGTATGCTGAAAGCCCCCGGCCCAAAGAAAATAAAATAAAAGCTTACGCGCTTACGCCTAAACTGAGTTATTACCCTTTTTTTTTCAAAATTTACAATTAGCCCCCTCAATTTCGACGTTTTTATGTTTTGATCTCTAAGGTGTGCTGTTTCTACATCATGACCTCCACTAAACCAGAATTCTGTTTCCCCTGACACGGGACGTGAGGGTAATGATGATGATCTTTACAATTGTTTGGATGTTTAAAAAAAAAGAAACTATTCCAACTCTCAACTGCCAATGTTCTGAAGTTCTTTGGAGTGATAATTGAAGCTAGCTCCTTGGGCATTTATATTGACGTGTCCCCCCACATCGACCTGCCAACACGAAAATAATTGCTCTGTGGTGACGCATTTTGTCATTTAGTTCTAAGGATTCAACAGAGAAGTCTTATTCACGACAGTCACGATGACACGAATTATTGTAGGGGACGAGTGACAACCAATTCAGCTGATAAAATTTTATGTGAAAAATGAGAAAAAAAAAAAAAAAAAAACCTACGTTGAAAACCCATTCATGTGAACGAGCTAGGAGGAAATTAAACAAAATACATGAAGATTATTAGGTATTTTGTCTTTACACAGTTGCTTAGTTGCTGTACATTGTTGTATTACTCTATCAATCCAAATTAAGCACGTGGTTAATTTTACGGTGCAATTATCCAAAATGACTTCGGTCACCACTCACCAGTATCGTTTTGTCCACGTTTTGCCGCCGAAGCCAACCCAGTTCAACTACAAGTTGAAGCATTCAATTAAACATAAAAGCTCAAACTTTCGGGAGTTAAATGAAAGACTTGCCCTACTAAGGAAAAGAAATAACGAAGGCTCTGTTACCTCATTTCCCATTATTGAGATAACGACCATACGTGACTAAATTTAATATAATATACAATAAATTTTGTATATAGAATAACGCCACCTCCTCGAACGCAAAGCTCCATTTTTAATTAAAAAAAGGGGACAGAAATGACCTGGCTAAATTATGTACACAACATTGGCTCCGCTAGAAATGCATATATATAACCGTACTCTTTGCTTCGGTTTTTTCTCCATTACCCTCTCCGAATACCATCTCCTTTTTCCTCAAGAAAATTAAACCTGATCATGTATTACTTATCTCTGGTGGCCTATTATGTGTTTTTTAATGCATGGAAAGTTGTTTATTTTCTGTCTCTACTAGTTCTGGCTTCATTTCACTTGTTCGTGCTGTCAAAAAGAGTGGGAAATTTTCAAGAATTAGCAGCTTTTGCTTGTGGGGAAAAGGTATGGAATAATTTGTTCTGCTTGCGGTTTGAAGAGAACCCAGCAGCAGCAAATGCTTCATTTTATGAGGTTTCAGTGTTTATTTCAAGGCTTATTTGATGATCCTTTTTGCTTTTTGTTTCATCTAATTTTCTTCTCTTCGATTTTTTTTTTCAAAAGAGAGAGAGAGAAGAAAAATTGTATAATGATGACATATATGAGTGAAGTGAAGCAAAAGCTTAGTTCATTAAATTCTGCTTATTAGTTCATGCAGTTCTCTGTGTGTGTGTGTGTGTGTGTCTATACATTCGACAAACTCTGTGTGTGTGTGTCTACATTCGACAAATTAATCGTAAATTAAGATCGTCATAGTATTCCTAGCAGCTTTTTTTCTTTTATTGGTGATGGCATGAAAATTAAATATTTTTACATCTGTTGAAATAGTTTTTGGATAAGTGTATAAACTTACATCAGCTCTATATAAAGATCTTGGATTCGAAATTTCGAATGGCCATGTGGCAATATAGATTTCTTTCAAAGTTATGGCCATTATGTTTTTCTGATAATTGAATGAACACTATACACTTTGTGGTAAAAAAAAAAAAAAAATGATGCCAATTAATCAAATCCTTCCAAATCGAACCAATTAAATCTTTGACTTTGGCTCTGGCTCCTTCATGAATATGGATGCTATTCCAACTCTCAACCACCAATCTCCCATTCTCTTTCATTAAATAAAATTGCATGCAACACATTATTAAGCTGCATGATTTAATAGAATTAGTTTTTCATATACTATAAAGTCATACAGTTTAATAAGTTTAAAAACTGATCCTATTAAAATACACGACTTAAAATTTTATTTGCATAGAAAAAAATAAGGGCGTTCACACTATAAAATGATTTTATATATATAGAGAGAGAGAAAAAAAATATAACATGTGATATTTATTTTAAATGATAGAATTCTACTAATTTACACCAAAAATTTATTATTGTCTAAACTAATTTTGTGATATATGCAATCTAAAAATTAGCCAGATCTACTCTCAAATATTTAAACCAAAAAAGGAAAAAGAAATCTCAAACTCCTCAACTAGACAGAAAGGTGGTTAGGATGTGGTACCGAACGGATATGATGTTACAGAGATTATGTTGCATGTGTTCCTGTTGAAGCCAACCCTATTAATATGCCTAATTTACAACAAAGCATGCAGGACCCATTCAATTGAAATATAACAAGTAAAGTTAGTTCAATTTCTTAGCGTATTGAATGAATGATTCACTTAAATTGGAAGAACGAACTAACAGACGAAATCTTGCCAGGGCAGGCCAGCCAGCCAGATTAATTAATAATTGTCAATAATGTGTGATCGCTACGTAGTGTATACATCAGTCATCAACTTGTAGCTGCAGAGACCCACATGCTTTCATTGCCACAATCAAAATATGAATATTATGTGTGCATTTTCTGCTAGCATTATACCATACATAAAAAAATTTTACTTGCTCGGGTTTTTTAATACATATTCTCTCTAAATAATACGGCTCCTTTCGCTTCAAGAAAAATACAAAGTAAAATGACGCTGATGTATTACTTTTCGTTGGTAGCATATTATGTGTTCTCTAATGCATCTAAGGTTCTGTATTTTCCTTCTCCATTAGCTAGTTTTGGCTTCATTTCACATGGGAAATTTTCAAGAATTATTCGCAGGTTTTGCTTGTGAAGAAAAGGGCAGAAACCATCATTTGTTCTGGCTGCAGTTTCAAGAGAACCAAGCTGCTGTTGCTCATCATTTAATTCAGTGCTCTCAAGGCTTATTCGATGGACATTTTTCACTATCTTTTATTCCACTCTTTTTTTATTTTTTGTTGGGGGGGGGGGGGGGGGCACAAATCGGTGTATCAGTGTGCAGATTTATACATAAGTGCCATGTACAGTATCCTCAATTTGATGCAATGTCATATGTGTGCCTGAGAAGAACAATCACAGAATCCTCAGTTCTCGTACTTATCTAAAATTCTTCATAGTTCCAAGCTAATTAACTGCTCAAATCCCTCGAGCTAGCTACACCTAATGATTAAATAAATATGAAACATACTTAAAGCTAATTGCATTGCAGAAGAAATAAAATACATATTAATTAGATATTAAAGGGAGGATATATTTACTCATCCCACAGCTCTTCAAGTGTCTTGAATGGCCAATGAGGGGTAATATACTCATCTCTGAGCATCATTTTGTGCTGCGGGATTTGATTAATCTTGTCATAATCGTCATCAGTTAGAGCCCGGTCAAAGATTTCCAGGTTCTCCTTGATCAGTCTCTCCTTGTTGAAGCTCTTACCAACGACAGTCGCCCCTTGCTCAATCGTCCATCGAAGACAAACCTGAGCAACAGTCTTGCTGTGAGCGTCAGCATTCGGCTTCAGTGCTTCGTTGTGATGTTAATTAAGATAGTGAGAAAAAACGTTGATGTTAATTATGGCCTACAATTCGTGGTCTGATTTTATTAGACATAAATGTGTCATGATAAGCTTTGCCAACACAGATTTCTTGGCGGCTGCAACATTTTGAGCCATGTGTCATGCACTTTTGTTTCAAGTTTTTGCACGAACTAACGTGACAAATTGGGATGCCATGATCGAAAGTCATCACCAGAAAATATTAAATAAAAGTGAAAAGTATATAAAGAATTTAAGTACGTAATCAAACAATTAATTAAAATAAGAAGAACAACTTACAGTTATGTCTCAAATTCATTATTACTTACATAAGATCGTTCATACAGATTCAATGAGATGTAATGTAGAATAGAGTGTTGTGTAATCTCTCTATTTATTCTACTAACAGAATTCTTAGGTTAAAAAAAAAAATAGAATTATAAAAATTATTTCAAGTGTTAAATTCGATATAATATGATTTTAAGAAATACAAGTAAAATACCTGTGATTGCTTAATTGTAATTTTGATTGGTGGCCGTGGCCCCGGCGTGGGCTTCACTACCAGAAGCAAAACACAATGGGCTTTTAAGCTAAAAGAAGCTTCCACATTGAGCCTTTTTTGCCTGGCGCCCGGAGGACAAATCCGTCATTCAAGACCCCACAATTTGAATCTCATGGCCGTTACAAAACCTTTCCACGCTCCCGCACCACCGACCAGGGACATTCTCGTCAAATCTCAATTATTTAAGCATTCCCATTCCCAATTCGACCGTTAGATCCCAGATAGCCGTTTAAAGAAACGTAGCCCTCACAGTTCCTTCAACATCTCACAAAAAATTGGCCATCAATGGCTGACGATCAGAGCACAAAGCCATCAATAATGGAGCCAAAACCACCACACCCACTTCACCAGATCGCCGAGACACCAACTCACAAGCTTCTCCTCAAGCAATGGCTCAAAGAAGAAGAGCTAATCCTCCACAGAATCGCTCTTAAAGAGGCCCAAATCGACTCAGTTCGCAAAGAAGTCACACAACTCTACATATTCTTCTTCCTCTTTCACTCCATCACTCTAATCCTCCTCTTCAACGCCTCATCAAACGACCCAGTGGAGGAATCGTGCCGCAGATCATGGATCCCTTCGGTGTGCACACTGCTTTGCTCTCTGGGGCTGATCTGGGCCGTTAGATACAAATCAGACGTGGAGAGTCACTTGGAGAAGTTGCTTGAAAGAGAGAAAGAGGACGGCAAGTTGTTGGCGAAGTGCGTCGAGGAATTGAAAAAGAAAGGAGTTGAATTTGATCTGTTGAAAGAAGTTGATGCATTGAGAAGGGCTAAGAGCTTGAGAGTTGAAGCAAAGGCTGTGAAAAAATGGTCAGCAAGAGACTTTGTTACATTGTTCTTTTTTAGTGTGTCTTGTTTGGTTCTTGCTTTGACTAGAATTATTCTGTGTAATTAGGGTTTTAGGATTTGGGGGGTTTTGAAACTTTTTGTGGGGATTAATGATTATTGGATGATTGATTGGGACGGAAGATTTCTTGGCTTCTGTTCATTAAATGATTAAATTGGTGGGGTATTATTGGTTTTGGGATGTGCAGAATATTGTGTTCTGCTTTTGTAATTTGGAAACTTATATTGATAATTATGAAATAATCATCTGACTTTTTGTTCTATCTTTTTTTTTTTTTTTTTTTGGGTGGCGATGTTGATATGAAAAATTTATAAATGCAATATTTTGCTTTCATGCTTAACGGAAGTGTAGTACTCTTGTGATGATTGACTTAAAGGGAAAATTATCTAGGTTGACTTGTGATAATAGTTGGCTAAACTTATCGGATAGATTGAAATGTTGCACAATTTACATCTATGCTAGAAATCAGAAGCAATTATGCCTCGAAAAGTTTGCATTAAAAGGAAAATTATGCTGCTGTCCCTACACATAAACTCCTTTATTTTTGCTGGAATCGATAGTGAGCAAGCAAACTTCCGCACCTTCTTCGAATTGTTTGTAGAGCAACAAGCCAAAGTCGGAATTTATTCTGTAAAGCCACCTATATCCACTCTTGACCAAATACTATCCTCACTTATCAAAGTGCCAAAAGCATTTATCCTCCACCTCCAGAGCCATTGCGGAAGCATAATACTCAGAATTTGTTCTGCTTCCCCTTCCAAGAAATGTTGATTAACTAGATCCACATCCCATCGATTGCCTTCCATAACTTTTGCTTCCATAACTTTTATAAACCCATTTTTTGCTAAATTTTGGCTACTGGTGAAATTGGATCCTGCAATATTCGCCAACATTGTTTCGCTAGCAAGGCTTGATCAACACCCTTTTTTTCCCCTCATTGGAAAAGCCCTTTTATTTTTAGTTTCCCCACCATTGATGGTAATCTCAGTGGTTAGGAAGAATAATGAATACTTTATAAATGGTGGAGAAGATAAGACGGGGGAAGCTACAGAAAGGGAGAAACAGTGCCTAAAGAAGTACCTCAAAACACTGTTTCCAATGATCGTCCAATCTCCAATCAGTGTTGCTGTTGTAAGGGCAACTGTTGCGGTTATAGAACTAATTTTTATTAAAATATGTCTGTATTAGTTTCATTTAATATCTTGATTTTTCTTTTAATTAAAAAGTTTTCGAAAGCTATGAGAGCTATACAACTTGAAGTTCAAAAAAAAAAATGGCGAGGAAATTATGAACAACATCAAAATTACAATTTATATGACAAAATCTATCATAAATTTTATGGCTAATTAAATGAAAAATTGGTTGTATGTGACTAAACTAAAATTCGACACCGTCTTTGAATTTATCAATAATAGTGCCAAAATTCAAAATTTACTTACAAATTGTCATTCTCGTTACATTTTGCAACTGTATACACACTCCAAAATCTAAGAATGTAGAAGTTTGAAATCAGAGTTCTATTTTCTTTAAGGGAAAAATAAAAAATAAAAGAGTTAATGAAAAGAACATGAACATCTCTCACCTACCCTCTCCAACAAGGTCATGGAGAATGGGTTTATTACCATTTCCTGATAAATGCTCAGCTTCGGCCACTATACTTGTACTCGATGATGAAGTGTAATGGCTGGTATCAGTCCCTTTGGTTGCTTTATCAGTCCTTACAAAGCTTGTAATGTCATCAAATTTCCAATCCGTCAAGTAACCCGGCTTTGAAGTTACCGTGCTCACTTCCATATCTCCACAAAGCATAGCAACCACACGGGACATTGATGGCCGTAATGAGGGCAATGTCTGAGTACACAAAAGAGCCACTCCTATCAGACGTTTTACCTCTTCCTCGTTAAATTCCAATAACTTTGAGTCTGCCAAATCGATTTCTTGGTTGTTCTCGTGTAGGTGCCAAGCCTAGGAAGCGAGAAAAAATGATAGAAACTTTAGTGGGTATCAAATGTAGCCAAGGTTGGTTCATAGATTAAGTGTAGATATCCTCATTTCTCATACCCATTCAAGAAGATAAAGCTTCTCTTCGTCCAAGCTTGGATCAGAGTTTGGTCTCCCACTAACAGCCTCCAGAGCGAGAACTCCGAAGGCAAACACATCAGTCTTCTCTGTCAGATGTCCACGCATGGCATACTCCGGTGCTAGATACCCACTGTACCAAAAGAGGAAATGTCTCAAACGAATGTAAAGGTAATGAACTTATGAATTTAGGAACAACAGTAGAAATGGGAAACTTGGGAGGATTCTTACAATGTACCAGCAACACGGGTGCTTATGTGAGTTTTCTTATCATCATATAGTTTTGCCAATCCAAAATCTGATATTTTGGGGACGAGATCAGCATCAAGTAGAACGTTACTAGCCTTGACATCTCTGTGTATGATTCGGACCCTTGACTCCTCATGGAGATACGCTAGACCTCTCGCAACCCCCAAGCAAATTTCATAGCGTGTTGGCCAATCAAGATTCAAACTCCGTTGTCCTGATTCAAAAAACCATATTAAGTGTCAACTCTTTTCAATACCCCTAATGAGAAACAGAGGATCACTGCATAAATGCTTCGATCATACCAAATAATGCTTGATCAAGACTCTTGTTTTCTAAGTATTCGTAAACAAGGAGTCGTTCTGCTCCTTCAATGCAGCATCCGTGCAATTTCACTAGGTTGCGGTGCTGCACAGCTGATATAGTAGCAATTTCAGCAACAAACTGGCTCTTCCCCTGGCGGGATGCTACAGACAATTGTTTCACAGCTATTACCCTTCCATCGCCAAGCTTTCCCTATTAAGCATAAAGGTTGAAATTAAACTTGTTAGATAATCATAACATGAGGCATCAGGGACGTAACAGAAACTAAGATGGGATGTATGGAGTTGTTGATCACATTATGTAAGGCTGAGGAGGAGGAGCTGCCGTTTGACAAATTAATGTAACGGAGTATATTGTGACTTACCTTATAAACCGGTCCAAAACCTCCCTCTCCAAGCTTATTTGAAGGACTAAAGTTTTCAGTAGCGGTCTTTAGTTCAGAATAACTGAAAGTGTAAGGTCTAGCATCCATCCCTAGAAGCTCTGCAAATTCAACAACAAAAATAGCTTACCGTCATACACCTGCTTGTCTAATCAAAATCGTTGGTAGATAAATTGTCAGGCTATAGATGTTTTACCTTCATCATCATCGTGCTGTGGCCTTTTTCTTCTTCGAACAATGCAGAAAATTGCAAGAACTGCTAGAATGCTTACAACCCCAGCACCAACAACAATCCCAACAATCAGACCTGTTCTATTATTATTCTTATCTTTCGGAGGACTCACGGTAGGTATGAAATCTGTATTAAAGCTCAGTAATCATAACTCTATACCATAATGCAAAGAGTGTTAAAAGAAAACAAGGGTAATTAAAATTAGTATTACCTGGGGTCACGCTGATGGCGGATATGGAAGGTCCATATGTACCTTGAGCTGGAACACAACAGGTCCCTTTCCCAGCCCAAAACAAGTGGATTTCCAAGTAGTTTTCTGAAACCTGAGTCTTAATTTCTCTCTGAATAGCTCTTTTAGAGACTCCACCTGCTTCCCTTTTTATGTCGAAATCCTTTAAAACACGATTGCCCTGGAACAAACAGATCCAACAAGATAAACAAAATGCGACTTGAGAAACTATCATGACCACATGTGAAAGATTTGATAACACTATCCCAACTTCAGCATTCAGAATGAAGAGAAGCTAATAAATAATTCCCAAAACAGTATCAAAATGCAATACAAACCTGGATATAAACATCAAAAACACGCCTGCCAAGACTCTCCCATCTGGTAGTATCTAAAATAGCCATTTCTGCAAACTGGAGGAACACGGTGTAGTTTCCATTTTCAAGGCCTAAACCATAGTACCTTACAGACGAAGCAGAGATTCTAGCAGTCTGGAAAAGCTCGGAGTCCAGAGTATTAGTGAACTGAGACAAAGAAGAACTTTTGTACTGGGGGTTATTGCTGCCAGTGAATAATCCAACGTTACTAACTCCCCACTTGTTTGAGTCAGTCACATAATATGTTGCTGGACCGAGAGTCTCATTATCCCTCTCGTAGACGACACCATTAGAAGACCTAATTTGAGGACCACCACACTTGATGGCAAAGTTAGCATCTGCATACAATTATAGCCACGTATCAAAGTAAGTCCAGAAAAGTTTCCGCATTTCGGGGTTAGAACGTGTATTTAATCGTAGTAAAATAGAGCCTTCCCCTTAGGCATTGATCACTATTAATGCATTCGACTCTCAAAACCAAAGAATGGGGAAGTTGTACTTACAGATCGGAGAGCCTTGGCCGCATGGAAAGTTCCGCTGGAGACAATTCAGCCCTTGTGGCAGACCACTGAGGGAAGTAAAAGAAGATGAATTTACTTTAGTTCATGAGCTTGGGATTTGTGACAAACACCAAGAAGTAGCAACTAATGTACTAGAATATAACACAGAAACAAGATAAATGCACCTGTTGTCAGAACTTGCTATCATTAAATTGTTGGCGATCAAGTTACTGCATATTGCACCAATAAAATCCGATTGTTAGTTTCATCATAATTGAATGTGACAGAATGCAATAATTCATTGTTAGAAATGAAAGTTCTGAACGATATGTTTGAGTAGTTACTCGACAGCTAGTAGAATAGATTATTTTGAGAAGTAAATAAACATATTGAAACTTTTGAATAGAAAAGAATGATTTGTGATATATAACGGTACATAAACTAAAATTTCAGGACTTACATCTGCAGATTTTGTTGGTCATTGATCCATGAAGGAAGGTTGCCTTGCAAATTGTTGTATGACACATCTCTGCAAATATAAGGGGATGAGAATGTTAGTTACACAATCAGCATTTGGTACCATCCAGCTGATACGTTAAGTTTAGAATATTATATCTTCTGTGCGCTGTAATGTTTGATGCAAATTTATAATTAGTACTTACATATTCAAAAGTAGTGAACTTTTTCGTGCAGGCAGGGTACCATTTAACTTATTATTTCCAAGAAACCTGTGTACAAGAAGGCAGTGTTACCTAATTTAGAAAAAAAAAATGGAGAATGCATATCAGAAGGTAAAAGACACAAGACAAGCGGGGAGACGGAACGTTACAGGTGAGTCAGTGAACTCAAATTGAATAGCGAATCAGGAATGCTGCTGCCTAGATTATTGAAACTCAAATCCCTGAAGAAAAAACGTTACAATTACACAGTTATAAGATGCACAAAACTAGAGCCAGCACTATCTATCCCAGATCTGATAGCCTGACCGCTAACGGAATAACTTACAGATGCTGCAAACTTCGGTATTCTCCAATATTGGATGGAATTGAATCAGAAATGTTGTTGTTCCTCAATTCTCTGCAGTACACATAACCGAGGTTCCAGATTAATGCAAGAGAGAAAAGAAAATCGAAAAGGGAAAAGTGTATATGAGATGTAACTAGATATCAAATTAGAATTTGGAAAAGTGCTGCCTCACAAGATACTCAGAGACTTCATATCCCTTATAAACGCTAGCTTCGAGCTTCCATTGGATAAGTCACTTATTCTCCTACATTTATCATGATATGTTGGCATTAAGAGGTGCAAAACATAAAGAACAGCAACAGTAATGAGAGGATGCGGCAACTCACAGCTCTGTCACAGAAGTTAGATTGGAAAAGGATGATGGTATTGGACCGTCGAAAGAGTTTCCCTGAAACCTCCTGCAACAATAAATAATGAAGAAAACTTAAACCTTTGACGATTTACGGGTCATTAGTGAAAAGGAAAACAATGGAAGTTTTCAATAATTTGTTGTTCCTCACAAGGCAGTGAGCTTCGACCAATTCCCTATAAAATCAGGTATCCTTCCTGTGAGTCGTGTGTCCGAAGCCCACCTGAGAACAATACAAGTATTAGTTAAAGATTTAATCCAATGTGTGTTAGAAAATTCAATCTTGTGGATTTACATTAGTCAAACTGCTCTTACCATTTAGTCAGGCTCTGTAGATTGGCAAAGCTGGAAGGAATCTCGCCACTAACTCCAGCACTATCAGTGTATCTGTTAAGATAAAGAATCGACATCTAAATGGGCATCCAGGGTGATGAATGCTAAATATACATGCGGATTTTTGCGCAAAAATAAAATACAAAGTTTATGAGAACTTACAATTCCTGTAATTTCGACAGGTTTCCAAGGTCAGAAGGCAGAGGACCAGAAAAGTTGTTTGTGCCGATACCACTACAATTAAAAAGCAAAAAGAAGTGATCAATGCAGCCCCATAAGGATTTAATTCTTCCGTCATTTAAATTACACATACTTTAAGGAGGAGAAAGATTTAAACTTACAGAATTATTAACTCGGTAAGCTTTCCGAGTTCTTTTGGAAGCTCCCCCGATAAAGCATTAATGCCAAGGTTCCTGATCATCATAGGAACAAAATGATCAGAGAACAAAAAAAAAGGAGGGGGGGGAACAAAACAAAAGGATCATAACATATTTATCACTTCCAATGAGTTTTTAAATCAACTATTAGATCAGCCTACAGGTATTGCATGGCAGTAAGATTGCCGACGGATGGAGACAGCGGACCTGTCAAGTAATTCTGGCCGAGGTTCCTGTTGTTACAAGCAGGAAAATTGTCAAATTATCCAAGGACAACCATGTAAACTAATATTACTGCCGAATTTGCATTTTAAAATGAACTATGGCCGAGGTTTCTTAAGTGCATTTAAGAAAAAATATATATAAACAAATAATGAAAACATACAGGTTGAAGAGGGAAGTCAGACTCCATAGTTCATCTGGGATCACACCAACAACATTCAGTGCATAAACTTTCCTGTAAACAAAAATTGCAAAAATAAAATAATAACAATAATAAGACCCAAGCATGAAAAGAAAGATTTACAGGTATGATGATCAAACAATTTTTGCAAGTGTGTCCCCATAAAATAGAAAAGAAGAAAAAAAACTTACAACTGGGTAATGTGGCACACGGTGCCATTTTGGGAAGAACAGTCACATTTGATAAAGGGATTGTAATCGGTGTTATCGAAGACAATGGAATCATCGAGGGCAGCTCCGGTGCAAGGATCCCCGCTTCTGTTCCATTGATCTCGCCGTGCCGAAATTCTCCATTGTTGAAAGATTGAATTCAACACCCTCACTGTCATCAAATTTCACAAGTTGCATGCAAGTTGCTTTCAAAGTCTATGACCAAAACAAAAATCAAAAAAGAAAAAAATTCCACTCTATCATGCTTAATTTTGAAAGCACGCTGCTCAGGTATTTCATAAACACAAACTACTGTTTTGCAACGAATGCTTATCAAACATCCGCACCAACTCTTCGTTCCAAACATGTTAATAAGTTTCTATGACAAAAGCAAACGAAGTTTTTATAAGCCAAGGGTAACGAAAGTTTAAGGAATTAAGACCTCCTCAGCCCATGACAACTTAAAAAAGAAAAAGGGCTAAATGGAGTTTGATTATGAGCAAGCAAGCATACATACACACACACACATATATATATATATACATACCTTCATTAGGATCTGTGGTAGCTTGAGTTTGGTTCTGAGCTCGACATAAACAAAAATGGCCAAATATGCAAACAAAACACAGAGCGAAACCGGAAAGTGGTGGCAGTGATCTTCTCAACATGATGAATTAAAATCCAACTCTATTTGACTTTGAAGAAATATGTGAAGCCTGAGATATATAATACATTGTTGTTTTATTCGTATGGTGAGATATTAATGGGTTGAATCCAAGTAGATGTGCAACATGTTAATCTAATGATTAAAATACAAGACAATGAAAAGTATTGGAATCAGGTAGAGCCAGATAACAACTTTGACATTTCAAGTATGCGTTCTCTAATGGCGACTATATAATGCAATTCTTTATTATTATTATTATTATTACAAACAATATCTATCTTTCTCTGGCTATGTCTTGCTCACGCGCTCTCACACACGCTGTGTGTGTATACATATATACATAGTAAAATTAAAATATAAATATCTAACTTTCATAATGTATAATTAAAATATAAATATCTATCTTTCATAATGTATTGAAAATCACAATTTCTTTTAACATCATTTCATATATATATATATATATGTACAAATTAAAATAAAAAGTTGGCTTATGCGTAGGCTAAATAATTTTTTTTAAAAAAAATTCCCATATATTATTATTATTATTATATCATTGCTATTGTACATGCCTGCCGCATTTTAAACAATATCTGATCTTGACTAGTATCTCGGACACATCAACAAATTTGTTTGTATGCCAAAATGCGGAAACACATTAATATTTTATAATTCGAGGGTCATATATATATATATATATGCTGTTGACCAAAGAAGGTTTAGATACTTCCATATTAACCGTCTTTAGGGATGCAAGATTCATCTCTTTTGATGATTCTCTGCTAACTAGTGTCAAATCTAGCATATGTAAAGGACTTATCTTATTCAGCTGTTATCCAAACATACCAGGCGTCTAGACCTTACCAAGGATTCGAACCCGTGACCTCAGTTCCGATCCCTTTTCCCTCCTGGTATCAGAGCCAAGGGGAGGATAGTGTAATATAAAGTAAAGAATTTGTGTTTTTGAAATCTGCATTAGATTAAAATTTTATTTGTGTGGTGAGTGTTACCTCTGGGTGCTTTGGTAGCTTTTGGTTGTAAGTCTCGAAGGGTTGAAGGGTAGTAAATCCAATTCTTAGCCTTGGATTGTAGTCACACATCTAAAACTAGGTCTGATGTAGGTCTAAAGAACATGGACTCCTTGCTCTATAGAGCATCATCCTTTTCTAGCTCTTCCTCTGGGAAGATTAGTGATTTAAACAACGTAGTTAATTCAGAAGAATTTATAATTGAGGATTTTACTAAAGCAATTGATTGTTGGGAATTACCAAAGGTTTCTAAAGACATGATTTATAAAACCAAAAAACTTGACTTTTTAAAGAATGATTACGTCATAAAGACAGAAGAACGTGACATCACTCTTTCAAAATCGTTTGAAACAATCCAATTGTTTTCAGAACAGCCTTTAAAGCATTTAAAGGAAAAGAAATTTAATTATATTCATATTGGTTTAATTCAAGTAGAAATAAAGCCGTTGACCAAAGAAGGTCTAGATACTTCCATATTAGTCGTCCTTAGGGATGCAAGATTCATCTCTTTTGATGATTCTCTGCTAAGTAGTGTCGAATCTAGCATGTGTAAAGGACCTATCTCATTCAGCTGTTATCCAAACATAACAGTTTCTCTTAAAGATAAGAATATTCTAAAAAGTATGATACTACAGATCAAAACTCATAATTATCATATGATTGAAGGATCTGTACCAGTAGCCATAATTTTTAAAATTTCTTATAAAGCGATGATTTCTGCGTTTGCAAATACGCAGCATAAATACCAGTCGAAAAGAGAAGAGACCCTTCTCTTGCAGACTGATTTATCTAGAGCCAATACTGTTATCCCTAAAGCAATCCAATGGAAGGATATCAACCTTCCAGAAGAATGGATTCTTGATGGAGCCGCTGAACCAGTAGTTCCAAAATAAGTTGAGCCAAATATAGAGTTACAAAATGTGACTCAGTATCCTGATGGTAAAGTTAAGTTATCATTTAGGAGATCAACATCATCTAGATTCTCTGATAAGGATTCCTCCTCTTCTAGCATTCTTCCATTGGAAAGGAAATTTTCAAAGATTCCTTCTGTGATAAATCTCCCTTTCCAACCAATAAAGAGTCAACCTAGGTTTTCAACTTCTTATATACCTAGTTGTTCTATACATTCTGTTGACTATACAACTAGTGTACCTCATCCTATCTACACTAGTAGTCAACATGAACAAAGCAAGGAAGAAAAGGAACCTTCTTCTCCAACATCTCCAACATTTTCTGCTGTCACGGAAAATGTTATTAATGTCCTTGAGAAGGATTTTGAATTGGACAAAACCCTTCTACATAAAGACTTTTACTCTGATAATAATAAAGAGAAAAGACTTTGATTTTTCAAACATTTTCTAAATCAAAGAAAAGAAATTCAAGAACTTTATTATGAGTTTGTTAACTTACATAAAGTTCATATTCTATTCTTTGATTGGTTTGAAATGTATGCCTCTGATAATCATATTGATTATCCGTTTAAAGAGTCAAACCCTGTTACTATTAGGAAAAGATTCCCTGAATGGACACTTTCTGGTAGTGGTAGGACCGTTGAATCTGAACATCTTCCATTAAGGAGTATCTCCATTGACAGCGAAGAATCCCCTGTTCAGATTAAAGCCTTTCCTTATAAAATCCATCAGTCTGACAACATAGAGATAAATTTAGATAGTATTATTCAACAGAATAATTTCTGTAATACTAATCTAAATACTATAGGAAAGCAGTTGACTAGGATAGAAAGTCAAATCCAGCAGTCAATCGTGTCTGTCTCTATCCCAAAGCCAGTTCCTACAAAGTCTGATTCTCAGAAAAAGCTTAAAGAACCTATTTTCAAACCTTTCCAGGTTTCGAAACATAGTCAAAAGCTTATTCATGAATCAAAATCAGATTTTGCCAAAGCTATTAAAGAACAACTTGATAGCATGGAAGCTTATTCAGCTGCTTCTACTTCTAAAGTTCAAATAGCTCCAGATACTCCACAGTCTAGCAAGATAGGAGTATTACAGTATGATCAGTCTTCTATAGCCACCTCTGATGCAGAAGCCTTTAGAAAAGAATCTATAGAAGAACCCAAAGTCAATAAAGTCCATTGGAAGTTAGCCCTACCTACTGTTAGGTCTCCTCCTGATCTCACTATAGACAATAGACCAAGTGCATTAAACCAATCACGATTTAATGCATCTTCTGTCTATGAGTGGAATATAGACGGTATGTCTAAATACAACATCTTAGGATTGTTGCAACAGATGACCATGGTTGCTAATGCTTACAAAACTCAGTCGGAAATTTCTGACCAAGCAATAGCAGAAATCCTAATTGTAGGATTTACTGGTCAACTTAAAGGCTGGTGGGACCATCTCCTCACCATACAGCAACAATTAGATATTTTAAATGATGTTCAGACAGATGAGGACAAAACGCCTATTCTTAATGAATATGAAAATCCTATTCAGGAAGCTGTTGCCACCCTCATCTTTACCATATCATTACATTTTATAGGTGATCCTTCTCACCTTAGAGACAAGAATGCTGAGTTACTACACAACCTCAGATGTAGGAAACTTAGTGATTTTCAAAGCTACAAAGCCACTTTCTTTACTAGACTCTTTCTAAGAGATGATGCAAATCATGTTACTTGGAAAGAAAAATTCTTAGCAGGATTACCTACCCTTTTAGGTGAAAAGGATAGGAATTCCATTAAAGCCCTTTATGACAATCGCATTACTTATGATGAACTCACCTATGGTGAATTAGTTAGTTTCATTAATAAGGAAGGATTAACGATTTGTCAGGACATAAAATTACAGAAACGACTAAAATGGGAGCTTAGAAAATCTAAGCAAGAATTAGGTAGTTTCTGTAAACAATTCAATTATGATCCTTTCAAAGCCTCTACTTCCAAAGATTGTGATGGTAAGTGTTCTTCAAGAACTTACAGAAAACATCACAAATCGAAAAGGTTCAAGAAACCCTTCCAGGAATTTAGAGAAAAAAAAACTTTTTATAAAAAGCCCTCAAGGCCTTATAAAAAGAAATATTCCTTTAAAATGAAGGATTCTAGAGCCAAAACTTCTTTCAACTATAAGGAAGCAACCTGTTTTAAATGTGGAAAGAAAGGTCATACTGCAAAGTATTGCAGAATGAGTAAAAAACTTCATGAGCTTGATCTCGATGAAGAGATTCTTTCCAAAATAACAGCCCTCCTTATAGATTCTTCTGATTCTGAGTCCTCCATGACTGGAGATAGTGATCTTCTTCAGGTTGACGAGTTAATTGACTCTGACACCTCTTCTTTTAGTGATTCAGATTCAGAATCTGAATCTTATCTAAAGAAAATCAATGTGTTGACTAAAGAACAAGAAACTTTTCTTGAGTTAGTCAAACATATTTCTGACCCCACTTTGCAAAGAGAATATTTAGACAAATTACTAAAAACTCTTGAGCATAGTGACAAAGCCGAGTCTTCTAAAGTCCCTATAGTTAAGAAAAATGCTTATGATCTTACTGAAATTTTGGAAAAGAAAAAGTCAAAGAAAGTGACACCTTCTATCCAAGATCTTCAAAAAGAGATTAAAGAAATCAAACTTGAAATCAAAAGTTTGAAAGAAAAACAGAAGACTGATTCTGATATCATTCAACTACTTTTGCAAAAGCAGTTGGAGGAACATTCTGACAAAGAATCAGAATCAGAGCCTGATGATACCGGTGAAAACCAGAATATTGATAACATTGAATCATTACCAAATGATTTTTTGTTTGTTCTAAAGCAGATTACTACTAGAAAGTATCTGATTAAAGTCACATTAGTCTTTTCTAAAGATTTTGAAATTGACACTGTTGCATTGTTTGACACCGGTGCCGATTTAAATTACATTAAAGAAGATATTGTGCCTAGAAGGTTTCATGAGAAAACAAAAGAGAATCTTTCTGCCGCCAATAATTCAAAATTGAGAATTAGCTCTAAAGTTGATGCTTCTGTAAAAAATGATGGTTTTGAATTTAGAACTTCCTTTGTTTTGACAAATGATATTCATCACGTAGTCATACTAGGAACTCCTTTCATAAACCTCATAACCCCATATATATATATATACACACACACACACACACGCCCGTAAGCATTTAATGATCCATTTCAATATCTAAACTATTCTATTTTCGTTTTTCTTTTATTAACTACTATAATCACATAGATAATTGCGTGCTAAATCTCTCTCTCTCTCTTGGACATAATGATAAAAAGAAAATTTTAAAATATTGACCGGTTCATGAATTGAAAAATCCATGAAACTAAAAGTAAACAACGTATTATAAAAAGAGCGTGAAAATTTAGGGTCGATTCATAAAATTGTGAAAGCAGCATGGCAATTAAATTAAGCCGAATGTCAACTTGAGGAAGAGAATTGAAGAAGGCGGGTTGGGTTGGTTCGCCTCAAGTCGATGATGGTGACATTACTTAATGGCAATTAAATCATCATCATCAACGAGTACTGATAATGCAATTTGTCTGCTTTTACGTTTCAGATTAATTCTGCCCATTACCTTTCAAAAGTCTTGGCGTTGTTTCTGAAAGCGAATATATATAATATTAGTAATACATTTTCTATGAATGTCGGCGTTAAATTAAGTGCATTTTCACCTACGTAATGGCATGAACCGGTCAATGTTCCAACTGCCCCTGACAATTTTTGCGCCCATTAAAGTAATACAAAAGCCGAAAAAGAAATAATAATAATTTGGAACCATTATGCCCACAATAGTCGACCGTATTATTGTTATCCATCCATAATAGAAGAAGGGAGTATTTGCCTCACTTAAGATTTTACCTCAAAAATAATTTATTTTTTAAAATACAAAGTCTATATCTATTATTCGATTATCAATTTATTATATCAACTCTGTAGGAAGTACCATTTTAAATATTTTACTTGAATTTAGTATTTATTTTTGTAATAGTTCCAATGAAAGTAATAAAATATCTTTTTGACTATTTTTCTAATATTTGTTTTTTGAAATTTTTTAAGATTTTATTATTTGTTGTTGAAATTCAGCTAAAAATTAAAAATAAAAGAAATTTTGAGCTCTTTTATATTTCTTTGAGTATTAAGGTTGTTGAATAAAACGGAGTGTCATGAAAAATATTCACCTAAGGCTCCAAATACTCTAGATCCGACCTAGCTCTGATCCAATGAATGTCACCTCCTCACTCCTCGCCTTTCGACCTTATTATTGCAGTCGAAGTTCAAATTTCTTCATTGTGGAATTGGAATTTTCTCCTAATATGTGAATACCTCTCTCATTCTTTTGCACAGATTTCCGAACAAATAAATAAACAGCCCTTACGAAAAATTCAGACAATCAAATTCATTTGCCAACTCTATAATAGGCCCATGCAAACTTGAAGACAGCGTCACCCAAAACTTATTGGTGTTAGACATTGGGTTTTGTCTATTATTACTAACAACACCGGTGTTGGCACAACCATATTCTAAAAGCCCAGTGGGTGCCTTCAGTAATATATTTTAGTGCTCTTTTTGGCCCTCTTTGCAATTCTACAAAGATTTTAAAATAAGGTTTCACCACATCAATTATTGGGCTTCGGGGTTATGACTGAATCTATGTATTCTAAGGGTTTTATTATAATTATTATTATTAATTTGTTTGCTAAGTTGTAACATCCATCATTTAAGTAAATAAATTGCTAAAAAATAAATTTTTCTCTCTTTAATTTAAGCAACTCACTTTTTTGAGATTTTTAGTTTAATATAATTTTTTTTAAAAAAAGAAAAAAGAGCCTTAAGAAGGATTGAAAGTTGCTCAAATTGCTAAATTTTTCTTCTTTTTTTTTTTTTTTCAAATCATCAAAAGAAAAAAAAAAAAAGAAAGAAAGAAAGAAAGAGAGAGTGGTTGAAAGTTGTTTTCTAGTACAACTTCCCGAAGGCTCCTTAGACGCAACTTTCTTAATTTCTTCAGTTGTCTTCACATAAATTAATTGGTAAATTGAAGTCCAACTCGTCCTATGACATTTTCCCCTCATTTTTCAATCCGACAAATTTAATGACTTGTAGAATTATCTTCAACTAATTCAATCCCCCTCTCTCCAACACCACCCCTTCACTCGTCATGTGTAAAAATCAACATATAAATCAAAATGGGTCCAAAATTATACAATAAAATGATAACAAATGGGACCCCGAGAGCCCATTGTATTTGTCATCCTACTTATAATCACTAGATTATGTCGTCATCCGACCTAATTTTTGCAAGAAAATGTCAAAACTTCCAATCACATGCCCGAAGAATTCTCACATCAACTTGCTATTTAAGTCCAAAAGAATAAAATTTCTCACCAAAAAATTTCAATAGAAATTTCCAAACCCAACTCACCTACTTATCACATTTCAAAATATATATGATAAATGCAAGCAAATTTCCCCTTGAAGTTTATGGTATTTGTGATGATTACAGATTTCCCCTTAAAGTTTGTGGTATTTGTGATTTGCTCTCGATTCATGAACAATTTTTTTTTATGTCACCGCTACACTTCAAAAGTTTTTATCACTAAATAAAGAATTTTACTAAATTAATAAAATTACATAAACAGTAACCCACGTGAATACCGTTCATGCAAATAACAAGAGCCTCAATGGAACCATACCCTAAAGAGGAGGGCACCATGGCCTAATTTATGAGGGCAGACCAACTTTTGTGTGCCTATGCTTCAGCAAGCATGAATGCTTGCATGTACGGTTGTGCGATTAATTTTTGTCTTGCTGAATAAATTCAGTCAAGGTTGGACTAATTTTTATTTGGTTTATGGATTTATTCATTTGCTTACTTGAAATTGATTGGGTTGAAGGTTTGAACATTTTGCAATGTGTCAGCAATTATGGCGGGTGAGTCAGACTGAACATTGTTGACTAATTCCACAAAAAAAAAAAAAGATTTGTTTTTTTCCCCATTAGTCACTAAAGAAACTAATTCCACAACCATCAAATGCAATTTTTTTTTCTTTCTTCTTTTTCTGTAATTAGAATGCTAAATTAAAACAGTAGAATCAGAAATAGCCCAAACTCCCAAAACCATCAATTGAATTTAAGATGAGTAGAGTATTATCATTCATTGAGTTGTAACCTCTAGTAGTTAAGAATATTTTTTTTTTGGTAATTCAATAACGCACCAACAATGATATTCATCATACTAGTGATTGAATTATCTTAAGTTATACAAGTAGGAAGAGTTTAAAAATAATTCTCTTCATAACAGATATTAAAGAGCAAAAAAAAAAATTTAAAAATTGTAATAAAATAACCAAAAACAAAAAGATCATGGTATTGACATGCTTCAATAAATAGCTAGTCACAATTATGTCATTAATTGAGTTAAGGTTTGCAATTTATCACTAAATAATAAATTGAGCAATGCCGTAGTGGACTAGTGCGGCCATGGCCATGGCTATGGCTAGGGCGAGGCCCATAAAAATTGGTTTGTCTCGTTCGTTAAAGTACGTTAAGATAGATTAGACAACTAATATACAGTAATGTTTTATTGGCAATGACGCCGCATAACAACAATTTTAATAAATATTACGCCTCCAATTTCAGAATCGGATCGTGCGTAGGAAACTGTGCCCTTTCTGTGTTGTCTTTTTATATTTTCAAGTGGGGCCCCCATCCAGTGTGGGTCCCACCGAAACGGTGAATTTCAAAGTCATGTGGTCACGTCAGTTGTCGCTATTTATGTGAGTGTCTTGTACGGAATATTTGAAAAAAAAAATAAACAAATAAATAAATAAAAGTAGAAAACGAAATCGGTAGGTCGGTGGAGTGTGGGTCCCACGGAGGCGACCAGTACCACTGACCGTACGGCGTCGTGGAAAGCAAAAGCCGAACACAAGGCAAGCTGACGAAGTCCCGCAACTCTTTAATGCCGACGTGGCCCCACTCCTCTGCGGCACCACCGATGCCAAGCATTGAGCGCCAAACAAATATCGTTTTCGTTTTTTTTTTTTTTTTCCTTCTTCTTTTTTCGATTACTTTTATTTATTTATTTATTTTTATTAAACGTGTGAATGAGATGGAAGTTATGTTGCGTGGGCCTAATCATAAATTGATGGAAATTTCTCACGTTAAAGAGATTAATTGAATGACGAAAAATTGTAAAATTTTGTAAAGAGCTAAAGACTGAGTTTTCAAAAAAAAAAAAAAAGAAAAAAAATCTTGAGAAATTAGGTGGGATTGAGGGATTCTTGTTGAACTAATAAATTTGTCATTCGTATGCAGGGTAGGGTTTTGTAGAAACTATAAGGGAAAAATTAAAATTAACCTTCATGTATTCATTTAATTAAGAAAACCCATAAATAATTAACTCTTACCATTTCCAATATTTATCTCAGAAGGTCGGTGGAGTTCTTATTGCCTTATCAAATCTAGAAACATCATGGAGTCATTTAACTCTCGAGGATCGTCCAAAGATTTTGTTTTAAGCTTTCCTTCAAAAAATTTTTGACCCTTGACAATTCGTCTTCGAATGGAGTTGAAGAGTTCAGAACGCCAAAAGCCAGACACATAAAAAAAAAATTATTTAAAAAAATTTTAAATATACCGTTCTTTTTTATATGCAAAGTATGCGTCAAAGGCAAATAATTTGTAGTATTATGTTTGATTTTTATTTAGGTGTCATTTTCATTATTAAAAAAAAATGGCCAATGAAAATGCTATCTTCTTGCACCAAGGTTTTCTCGTTGAATTAATCTGACTCTTCTTCGTTTACCAAACCATTTAATTGTTACTTTAAAATAAATTTAGTAAAAGAAGTTTCTATTAATTCAATAAAAAAAAAACGCGTTTGTACGTAACACAAATTTCATGTACTCTAACGTCTATATTGAAAAACAATAACGACAACCATTAATATGTTTTATAAGTTGATATGCTGTGAAATTTATCAAATACATTAATTATGTTTATATTTGACATATTCAATATAATATTTTCAGTTTTCCATGCGTTGCTATAGGTCGATTTCCTAATTTTCCTTCTTGTAAAAATTGAATATGACGATTTTTAGGTGCTATTATTAATTAATCCAACGACCAAATCAATTAAGTGAATGAGAGAAAATTAGAATTATCAAACAAACAAATGAGAATGAGCCTCTAGATGAAGCATGCGTGATATCATGACTACGCAAGTTTTTCATTTTTTTTTTTAACTCCCTCATTGATTTTTGCTTGCAAGAAAAAAAAAAAATTCACGTACCTTTCATGCATGACCTAACCCTAGCTGTGTATTTGCATGCACCATTCTTTGAGGACAAGCAAGCAAGCGAAAGTGATAAGAACAACTAGAGGTGGGGTAGATTTTAATTGATCAATTATCAACTCCTACAGAATAATTCACGCAATTGTGCCTCCCCTTTGAAATTATATCATCAGAATCCAAAAACAATTGATCATCAGCCCTTTGAACACAATCTTGAACTCAAATAATTATCTAATTCCTCATGATTGTATTCATTTGGTTATTCAAATAGAGTTTATTATTTATTTATTTATTTATTATGACTTTCAAAATACTAATAAATGTTACAATCTAAAATCATGAATTTATTAAAGTCTGAAAAAAATTATTAAATTGCGGAGGCCAATACTTTTAGCTTGATCGTAAAAATTATTAAATCGTATATTAAATTATTATTTAACGTTCAGCTCATATGATTCATAACAAACTCATCATTAGAATGCGATGAATTCCCACACCACCTCATCAGTGCATATCATAAAAACATCACATCAACACCCACTTGGGAATCAAAGATCATTATCCTGAACATCGGTAATCTGATTTGGACGGTGCTGATTCAAAAGCAAGATCAAGTAACAGCTCAGGCAACAAACATGCATACGCATGCAGATTCAAAGCATCGATGTGTATATATAAAATACAGCTGTGCAAACGCGGTGTTAAATTTTGATTGAAAATGATTTTCGCACTGTTGATTCCAGTACGTACCGTTGCTACTTGAGCTTTTCAAACATTAAAGAATCATGAAATATGAGAGGCTTAAGTGCTCATGACCGATCGGTGTTCGCATCTGAATATTATAATGAGATATTCGAATGATTATGCGATGACAGTCATCTTGAATTCCATATTCGTCCATTGCATAATCATTACAGGTTGTACAGCTGGTTAGTCTCTGTTAACGTGGCATAATCACAGTACATAAAGTAAATCAAAAACATAACCAAGATATCATGTGAGGCCCGATTGGATAAGCAATCATATTCTCACGCCATCTTCAAATTTTTCATCGTGTCATTTGGACCATAACTCATATACTTATTCAATCTTAATTCGAGTAGTTCTAGTCCATGATATCATGTGAGGTTGATGAAAATAAAATTGAGCCTTTATTTCCTACATTTTAATTTAAGTATCTGTTTATTTTTTATATTTTAAAAATATTTTAAGATATTCATACGGTTAAATATGTTATATTTTTCTTATTTTTTCTTTCTTTGTATAATAATAACCTTATAACAATGTTATAAGGGATGTTAATAAAAAGAAAAAAAAATTGATAATTTATCAAAGTAGCCTTACAAATAACATAAAAATTTACTCAAATTTTTATATTATTGTTATTATTTTATTTTTAAGATTAATTTGATAAATTAATTTTTTAAAAATAATTATTTGTAAGATTGCTGTATGGGTATAAAAAATACTAGTTATTTCATATTGCTATCTAATAAATAATTATTGGTTAATTTGATATAAAGTTAACTTTTATAAAAATATCAAGCAAGATATTGGTTAATTTGATAAAGTTAACTTTTATAAAGATAAATTAATTAATATCAAGCAAGATATTGTTGCAAGGATATTACGATAAAAGCTAAAAGAAATTAAGGGTAATAATATAACATTTTTAATTGTAAAGATATTTTAAAGTATTTTTTAAAATATAGAGACTAAATAAATATTTAGGTTAAAATATAAGGACTAAACAAGCATATACCCTAAAATAAAGCTTTACCTTTTTTTTTTTTTCACATGAACGAAATTTTTTGCTTTATGGTAGTGATTTCTTGTTAATTTTTATTTGAATTCATAAAATATAATTTTATTCACTTTTGATCCACTTGTTTGATCAGCGTAATGTACATTTTAAGCTTAAACTCATTTTCTAAATAAGAAAACTATCAATTTTTCTAAAAAGGTGCTTATGACTAAACGTTTTCATCTATAGCACGAATTTCTCCAATAAGATGAGAAATTTATTCAAATTTTATTTTTTTAGTGCTTTTAAATCATTGCATATTAATAAAATCGAACCCTAATTGATTAAATCTGAGAGTAGTATTTGTCACACAAATTATCAAATCAAACCGTACATCGAATCGACTAAAAAAAATAAAATTGTGTATCAGTGTACAAATCTGAAGGACTAGAAAAGCCCCAATTTTGGCCACTTGAAAGAACTTTTTTGCTTCTTGTATTGATAAAATTAAACACTACAAGTTCGGTGTAGAAATTTATTACTTCCTCCTAAATTGGAAACTTCAGCCTTAAAAGAAAAAAAAAAAAAAAAAAAACCCAATTGGAAAAAATATCTAACAAAATCTGAAACTTATTATTTTCACTATCTGTAAATATAATTGGCAGGATTTCTTGTGAGATATTGGTAAAAATCCAATGCCAACTTCGGTTTGTATTGTTATGATATTTTAAAATTATTTCTCTTTGTTGACCCATTTATTTTTTGAACAATTTTACTCAATAAGATTAATTAAAAGGCATGCTTCCAAAGTTTGAATGAAAGCACCCAATTTGGTGTGGTTTCACGATATTCAAACTCCCCCTTTATTGACCAATCTAATAATAATAATAATAATAATCTTATCCCAACCCCTTTTTTTTAGCAAGTAAAATTATACCATGTGCTTTGTTTGCTCTCAAAATTATTTTCTGCCAAAAGAAGTACGATCTCATCTTTTAAGATTAAATCTCCAAAATACCTAACCACTAATAATAATCAATTTACAATATTAGAAATAGATCATTCTCCACTCTCGTGTACACACTTGCACGTTATAAATTTTAAATTGATACCTATATGAGAACCACAATGTCGATAGGTATTGTTCACTTGATTTTTTATTTTTTCAACATTAAAGTTTGTCTTTTGATTTAAAGATTCAGGCATCTACGAAGAATGATGCAAAAGGAGTGACTTTACACGAAATCAAAAAGAGAGAAAAAGCAAATTCCTTCTCAAAACACACAAATCGCACAACCACACAAGTGTGAAGATGGCGTGGGGGAAGTGGGCTCACTAAACACAACTTGCTTAGATTCCAAAACAAAACAAAATTTAAAATTAATTAAATAATTTAGAATTAATAATAACATTTCTCTATCTGAATTCTCGACGTCTCTTCTTTTTATCCTCCCTTTGTTCGAAAGAGTATTGTCCCATCCCTGTCGTCTCGCGAGGAGCGTGAACGATAATTTCTAGGAATAATGGCATTTTAATGTGCGCGTGGACATCTCGGACGATGGCTGGAGCGTGGGGAGTTTTAAAAATGACACGTAGATTAAATGACAAAGGACGCTAAAAGTAAAGGGACATTCTGAGTCACGGAATTGTACTGCATTTGGACTACGGAAAAAGATTTAAAAAATTATGCATGCCCGATGATTGCGCGCAGCCAACGTTTATTTTGCGGGCTGTGTCTCCTCTCTCTCTTTTTTTTTTTTTTTTTTTGGCTCTGTTTCCGTTTGAGTCAGGAGGATGGCCGTCTCTCTTTTTAAGCTTTGCATATTGATTTATTTTTTCGTACTACGAACGAAATTGACGCCCAAACTTCCAACGGTTTTCGAAATAAACCGTTAAATGACATATTGTTTTATCCTGTCTAGTTAATAAATTTCTTCTATTTCGATAGAGTTTTTGTTTTTTGATTTAAAATGTAAGCCAGTCTTAAATTGATTTTTGTTAGCGTTATACTTATTTTGCTATCCGAACTCGAACGATCAATGGGGGCAAAAAAATTATTTCGGTCAAACCCATAATGTTATAGTATATTAACATATTTATAACTAATTAAATAGATGGAGTTCACGAATGTGGTTAAATCTAAGGTAGCGTTTGTTTTTTTATCTGAAATCTGAATGGGTCTGAATTTAGCTGAAGTCTGAATAGGTCTGAATTCTATATGTCTGACTAACATATTTGTTTTTTCTTTTTTCAATATCTGAATATAAGCGGCATCTTATTTTGTTTTTATAAATAAAAAACATCTCTAAAATATGATTATTTGACATTTATGTCCTTATAAAAATTATTTATACTTGTTATAAATTTTAAGAGTTAAATACGTACACATTATAATTAAAATCAAGCATGTGTAGAATTATATAGTAATTGATCTTTAAATAAAAATTATTACATTACTCCAAATGTAAAATTT
Organism: Murraya paniculata; assembly: GCA_030449075.1. Taxonomy (NCBI): domain Eukaryota; kingdom Viridiplantae; phylum Streptophyta; class Magnoliopsida; order Sapindales; family Rutaceae; genus Murraya; species Murraya paniculata. Next base: position 449,122 of record JAEVFN010000085.1, on the reverse strand, counting down.
AATCAAACTTATTATACTAGTTAAAATGACACAAACATACCTTAACAAAATAGATTCAATGGGCTGTGCTTGAAGAATTTTAGTGCTAATGAAAAAGAAAACAAATAGAAAGAAATAGTTGAACGTGAATTAGAAAGAGATAAAAGGATTAGGTTTTACTAAATGGGAATATTATTTTTATTATATCAATTAATGCAACTGTGTTAAATCTAATATATTTTGAAACGAAGGTGCAACTGACTTTGAATGGATCTAATTATCTATGCAAACTTTGAAAATGGGGGTATCTTTTTATCTTTCTTTTATTATCTCTTAATATTATTAACAATGGTTGTGATTTACTAAAGTGTTTGGCTTTTCTATCCCATGGACTATTGACCTTGCGGAAAGGTCGCTTGGGACCCTTGGAGATGCAAAGTGTAAAACAAAGTTTTTGATCCATAAATAAAACACCTTCTAAGACGATAAAATTTATCTATAAAGTGATAAACATGCATTACAATTAATATTTTTTTGTTTAAAAGTTATTTGTAATTAAATTAATTTTTATGTTTTAATATATATAACTTACATCAACGCATAAATAATTTTTTATATGACTCAATTGTTATTAGTTAAATAATTAAAGAATCATAAAAAAAATTACCCAATTGTATTGATGAGAGTAACATATATTATAACCCAATTGTTGCCCTCAGTCGAAGGCATTCCACCGTACAAGAAACAACTGCCCAACTTCTCATCTAAGCTGACTCATCGTACGCGCCACATTTTCATTTTAAAATAAAATACATAAAATCGTTAATTAAAATTATAGTAAATAAAAAAATACGAATAATTAAATGAATATTGAGTATTTATATCTCTCAGTAATTGTGTAAGATTGTACCTGACAAGTACTCCTACACGTACCTCTCTCTCTCTCTCTCATCACGACCTTTTTGTGTCCCTCTTTCACTTTCTTTAATCCCCCCACTCGCCCTTTATATATCCCCCCCACTCTCACTCTCTTCTCTCCCCATACTCAAAAATTTTCTCACTTTCTCGCCAACCAAACACCCCTTTTCCTTCTCTCAAAACCTTAGTCTACTCACTCAAACTCACTCAATTTCGGCTCAGATTCCACCAAAATTTACCCTAACCCGTAGATGAAGAAGCTAATTCGCCGCCTTTCCCGCGTCGCCGACTCCTCGCAGTACAGTCTCCTGCGGTCCGACTCCACGCAAGCCGCACGCCGCCGCCCGCGTCGCGCGGAGTCGTTCCGCGCTCTCAAGGCGTCGTTGGCACGCCGGTCCGCGAACTCGAAGCCGGTCCCCGAAGGCCACGTGCCGGTCTACGTCGGAGACGAGATGGAGCGGTTCGTGGTCAGCGCCGAGCTGCTGAATCACCCGGTCTTCGTCGGCTTGCTCAACAAGTCGGCTCAAGAGTACGGCTACGAACAAAAAGGCGTCCTGCATATTCCCTGTCACGTGCTGGTTTTCGAGCGCGTCGTGGAATCGCTCCGACTTGGACTTGAGTCGCGCGACCTCCAGGATCTGCTCAGCTCCGTCTCCGACGAGTATTTTTAGAATCTTGTTTTTCAAAAGAAAAATGAAAAAAAAAATAGGAGAAATTAGGAGAGATCTTGATATACACATATCTATAAAATACACAGAAACGAGGTCTTTTTTTTTATTGTAAATAGTTCTTTTTCGATTTTTTTTCCTTTTTTAATTTTCTCTTTTTTAAAAGAGAAAATTTTTAGGGGTTTGGTGAGTAGTTTTGTTGCTGGTAGTAGTCTGTTGTAAATGAGACTGAAACGTCGACGGAGAAATGAAAATGAAAATTACTCTTTGCTTTTTGCTCTTTTTTTTTTCCCTATTATTTTGGCATAATTTTTGAGTTTTTGAGAAATTTATGGCAGTTGTTACTTCTTACTACTGTTTTAGCCATTAAAGCTGAAGTTTGCTTGCTGAGAAAAATTGTTCAGGACTTAAGAAGAAAGAAAACAAAATTAAGCAAAGTATAAGGGCTTGTGTGAAATTTTACTTTTTTTTTTTTTTTTTTCTCAAGATTACCATGGTAGAATAAAATATGTGAATCACAAAATTTGTATATTGGTAAGATCTAATTTTTAGGATCAAATAAATCTTTGGATATGCACAATTATTATCTTCTACATTAATTTTTGGATTTTTTAGGATAAGGATTCTAACATTTATTATAGATTTAGGTAAAATGAAATAAAATAACTATTATTATTTTGATAATATCACATTGATATTTGAGATTCTCACATATGAAGTAAAATTTTCTCTTTAGTTGGAAGTATGCCTCTCCTCTTTACTAGACTTTTGACTGATCTTTTATCCAATTATTAACAAATCTATATTGTGTAATATTCAAGAAAAAAAAAAATCCTAGTATTAAATTTAAAAGATAGTTAATTTCAATGTAATTTGAAGCCAAAAAAAAAAAAGAAAATGTAAAGAAAAGAAAAGACAAGAGAGGGAGAGAGAATTGGGGCAAGATTGTAATTTGGAGGAATTTGCGGTGGCCGTTTGATGCGGATAACGGAGTGATGTTGGGCGATACGGGCAGATTGAGAATGTTGGATACATGCGTAATTTGGAATCAAAAGTGAGGGTAACGTGGTCAATTACTGCGCCGATAGAAATTGGCGTTTTGCGGGCGCAATAACAGTGAAGGGTATGCGGTTTGTTGCAACATTAGTGCATACGTTACCTTCTGCTTCATTTATTTTTCATTTGAATGTTTTGCTTTTACTTTACTGTTAATTAATATTATTACTTCGATTTCTATCAGAGAAATATGAATCATTTTCTTTCTATTTATTCGGCTATTTTCTATTCTTTTTTGGGATAAACATCATATGAAAAAACATGTTATTTCTTGGGATAAACTTTTTTGTTATACCCATTACCCACATTCACAATTTTATAAAGATTTAGTATGCATTCGGTATTATTTTCGAATTCTTGTTTTCGTGGAATAAAAAAGAGAATGAAAATATTATTTTTAAATTTATTTTCAAAATCCAAAAACGCATTCAGTTTCATTTTTAAAAAATAATCTTGAAAATGTGAAAAGTAAAACACGTTCGGTCGAAATATTTAAAGAATTATTATTGGAATAATTTTCAGTAACTAAAATTAATTAAGTAATACTTAATTATTTTTATTATTTAATTAATTTGATTATTTTAACTTCACGATAGATTAGGTGATCTTATTAATTTTATTTGTTTAAAGAAAAAGGATGAAGTACGCATATTTGATTTAATTAATATATTTATATCACATTAATTTATATAAAATAAATTTATTCGTTAACTATTGTCTTAGTAATGGCTCTAAATAAAAAGATTATGAACTTACACATATACAGTGGTGCTCACATGCAGATGTCTGCACGAAATTAAAATGCGCTTTAACTTCGTCTGTGTTTTAATAAAGTCAAGATGTCACTAATAGATATGAAAAATATAAATTTTAATACATTAAGAGACAAAAAATAACATTTAATTTATTAAATTCCATGTAATTTATATTTTAATAATAATAAAGTGAGAATTTAACCGCTTGTCCAGACAAATAACAATGTTATGCTTTTGTAGAATCCAAGAAAAAGGCGAAGCAAAGAAGCGGATAATGCGGCAGCTGATTAGCGAACCCTAATGATTCTAAAACAGTTACGATTATTGCAAACTCAATATAATCATGCTTTGTTCTTTTGTCTTATCTCTTTAATTTAACTAATACATGCTTAATTTTGAGGCCATCTTCACCTAAAAACAAATTGGGCAATGGGTACTTTCATAATTACTGAATTAAATTTCACATACAAATTATGGGAGGTTGATTATCAGGCTTTTCCCGACAAATATTTATACGGGCATGCCCACTTACTCCTCTATTATTTTTATTATACTCAATAATCTCTTTAATACAAAAAAGTTTAAAGGAAAAGAGCGATAATTAGGTCATTTGTTTAATATTCTATCTTAGAGATATAAAATACATATTTAAAATAATAAAAGTATTTAAAAATAATAAAAGTACAAGAAAAAAATCTTATTATTAATTTTTTTTATTCACACTAAAACCAGTGTTTTTTATTTTTATTATTTAAATTTTCTATTTTAATTTAAATTAGTATGATTAATTTAATTTATAATAAATATCAATAAAAGTTTATATGAAATTATGAGTAATACTATAAAATTATGGTGTTAGGGAGTTATTAGATATTATGAAAATAGTAGAGAATAAGTGGTGTATATTGATTCCAACAAAAGAAAGCTTACAATCTCTCTATAAATTATAAATTATGCTATTGATGCTTAAAATGACAAAATTTTTATTTTTTTTTTTCAGTGAAGTGTAGCGTTATAAGCAAACATTATATTTGATGACAAATGTCAGTAAATGGCAATATAATAGTGTCACCAGAACACAAATATACCGTAACATTATAATTAACTCACTGGCATTTACATAAGTAAGAAGTTAAATAGTTTGTCACCGGGAAAATTACTCTTTAAGTCATAATGTTAATTTTGCTCAAATGTTCGATTCGAAAAGTGTATTTATATATACAGCCCATCAGAAAAACAGAAATCGAATTTCTTTAGTGACCCAAATCACCAATATAAGATATGATTCTAGTTTTGTTGGGACAAATCAGAAGTTATTCTTGATACTGCATGTTGAACTTTACTCCGAAAATTAATTGGTTAAATTAATTAAAATGATAACTTAAAAGTATTTATTCTGATAATGCATGTGAGTAGGTTAAGTTGTCACAAAATTATTGATTTGTTTCGGCTGTTGTAAGTAGTGGAAGAGTCGTCACTTTCTATCAACAGAACCTGTACAATCACAATTGGCTGAACTTCATCAAACCTCTTTTGATCAATTAAGAAATAATATCATCTCTAATATATATATATATATATGTGTGTGTTTTAAATCAATAATTTTTTACTACATTAAAATTAGATATAAACTAAAAGATTAAAAAATACATACGTTAATATATTGTATTTATCATATAACGTATTTAAATATGTAATTTTTTATTTTTTAACTTATCCCGACGTTAGTATGATCAGATACTCTGCATTAGAAATTCCCCCTCTAATTAATGAATAAGCCACGGATGCTCTTCCCACCCTTTACGACACGACGCCTGAAACAAGACAGAAGAAAAAGAGACAATTACTTGTAATAATTAATTTGATTTCATTTGTGGGTTGAGTGGGCCAAGATAAGGAAGCATAATTTTATTAACCAAAGAAGCTATATAAGAATTGAGACTCAAAGTTTCGATCCCGCGTCACATGGACGTGCAATTTGAATAATATTTTGTGGATGACTAGTGATTTAGTTGAATAATTGGTAATCATGATTACGAATAATATATCTACTGAACTGAAAAAAAATTCAAAAGTTAAGCAAGAAATTCGAGCGAAATTTTTGATCAACTACCCCTAGATCTAGAACTCCATTTAATAAGGCTGTTACTAGTAGTTGATGATGTTATTACGTTGACTACAAAGTCTAAATTAATTAACTAGGGTTCTTTAAATTAGTTAAATTAATAAAAAAAATTTTGGTAGCTATAGACACCGAAGAAAATTCTTAAAGTTAGAAAGAAATTAAAGGGTGAAAAAAAAAAAGAGTCTTGATACGATGAATGACAGATTATGTGTTGTAATATGTAGTTTAGAATTTTATTTTTCAAAATTTGATGACTTGGGTTGTAATATGTAGTAGGTTAAAGATTAATTTTTAATTTTTTTTTTTAATTTTTATTCTTTTTGCAATATGAGGTATCTCTTAGTGACGTTACGTACAAGAATGACTAAAAAGAAGGAACAAGTCTTAAAATATACAAAGAGAGGAAAACGAATAAAAAATAAAGGAAAAAATTATTTGAGTGACTTTCATGTATGTTATATTTTGGTATCAATTGATCATTGTTTTCTCGTATCAGCGGGGGAAGACTGAAGAATTTAATTAGTCATAATTCAGCGAGTAACCAGTAAAATATAATTTTAACACTAATAAACTCAACTCAATGCACTTGTTATATTTTATTTTTCGTCTAGCTTAATAGATCTTTGATTAAGTGTACGTTAAATTTATAATTCTTTGTTATAAGGGTAGCCATAATTCTAATGTAAAAGTTGCACTTTTAGCGCACAAACTTGAGACCAAACACTATTGTCTAAACTCAAATTCAAATTTCACGTATCTTTTCAATTTTATTATATAATCATCCCCATTTATAATATATTTCTCAAACAGTTGAGAAAGCCTTAACAGAAAATTTTATATCTATGGTTATACATTGAGCCATTGAACTTATGTAAATTCAAAGAAAAGAGAAGGAGGCCACCATTTGGAATATTCTTTTGTTCTTAAAATTCATCTCATTGTTTAAAGGATAAATTCTCATTTAACTCTTATATTTTGATTTAAGTGTTTGTTTAGTCCTTATATTTTAAAAACGGCCTCAGGACACCCTTATTGTTAAATATGGTACACTCCTACCCTCATTTTTTTTTTCTTTTATAATAATTCTCTTACAACAATATTCTTTTCTTCTTGAGGATATTAATGAAGAGAAAAAAAAAACCATTAATTTATCAAATTAGCCTTAAAATTTCCTTACATTTATTGCTTTAATTTTAAAGATTATGTAGTAATATATTTTTTATAAAATAACAATTATAAAATTGTTGCAATCATTTTAAACATTGCTTTAAGTGACTGATATTAATTTTTTTTATAAGTAAATTATTAGCAATATTGTTGCACAGGTACAAAAAATGGTAGGTCTTTCATACTGATATTTATTGATTGATTTACTAATAAATAAGTATTGTTAATCTTCTAATTAAATTTTTATAGATAAATGAATTAATTTCAAGAGTATTATAAGAAGGGTATTATTATTGTAAAGTAAAACAAAAGTAAGGGTAAAAATATAATATATTTAACTAGATGAATATTTTAAAGTAATTTTTAAAATATAAAAACTACACAGACATTTAACTCAAAATAAACGAACATTTACCCTAGTTTAAAACCAGTGAAAAAGTTTTAGTACGAATTCAGTGATAGCTTCTCATAAAAGCTTATCATCATATGTTATTATGTTATGTCGGGGAAAATTATATAAAAAAAAAAAAACACCATTATATATAACATAAATTAATCATTACACATGAAGGAGAATACTTTATTTGTATATAAAAAAATTAATAACAACAATGATAAGCTAGCTGTTTACAGCCTGCATACGATCATAACCGTGTGACTCTTCTATTAACAATTTTGTAAGGTTATTGTCAGAGTTTGTTCATTAAAAAATATAAATCGGAAGACGCGGCCTTCATTCACGATTGGTTCTTGAAGTTATGGGATTGCAATGAAAATCAAAATATATTTGTACGTACAGAAACTGAAATATTTAGACTTTTGTGTTCGACGTATGCCAGTATTAATGTTGCATGGGGCTACAGCTGAGCTTCTAAAATAATGCAGTTCCCACTTAGAAGAATATTCTTCTTTGATCTTATACTCTTTCAGGAATAGCTTCGGACACACTCACATGTCATTACAATTGGGTGCTTGAGCTTCTTTAAGAAAAGCTTCTATTATTTTTATTACATCTAGGAGTGCTTCTACAGAAAGCACTTCTAATAATTCGTACAAGCAAGCATATGATACGTTGGTTCTATATATATATATATATATATTGAACCGACTTTTTGACGTGTGCTTGAACAGTAGAACCATGAAAATGAATGTTCATTGACTTGCCCTTTAATTGCGGCAAAAGCACATGCTAGCTTGCATGTAGAGTCACATTCATTAATTTTTTTCAATAATCATCATTAACTTTAGATTATTACACAACAAAAAGGATATTCAAATCCCCAAAGTCTTTCTTAATTTAGTCCATCACGGGTTAGTGACTTAATACTATGGGTGCCTCATTACATAGATCTCAAAAAATTAAAGCCAATAATATGTTTAATATCCACGAATAAACGAGAAACAATAACGAAAGGAAATTTGTGTTTGATGTTTTAACTATTGAAATGTTAGGTGGCTAATTGTATAGGGCAAAATTAAGGTAAATGGTTGTCAATTTTTTCTTAACATATATAAAAATATATAACGCGTATATTTGTCTAATTATTTTCGAGAAACCATAAGTAGTTTTGCCGTGGACGAATGATCTAGCTGGAGCCCGGAGCTGGCTGGCTTATAATATATAATACTCACGAAAATTTTTCTCGGGAAAATTCAATTAATGATGAATGAAGAGAAGAAGCATGTGATGAGATAGAGGAGTCACATGCAATTTATAAGTTTGCATTGATCATCAAAATCTTGGAACTGACATTCTGAAAGATCTTACAAAACTAAAAATGACTTGGCTTTGGTTTTGTCATTTGTGTAAGAGAAGAATGTTCGTGTACTTATTGAGTAATATTTTTATATACATGGAAGCTGAAACCCTAAAATAGTTCTGGGCTAGCCACGTTTCGAGCACATGATTAATGGGACTTTGTGGTCCAAAGATAGCCCTGCATGGGCAGCGGCGTGCATGGAGCCATAAAGTGACCAATGAGTACACAATTTCACATGTTACATGAGCTAGCTTATACGTGGGAACAAACATGCATGGAGCCTCAAGAAATATTGCATAATAAGATTTATCATTTTGTTACTAAATAATTTTTTTAACAAATCCATCACCATTTTTTATTTGCCTCAGCGACAGTGTAAATTAGAAGAAAGTTCTAGATCCGAAGACTAGAACGGTCCTGATCTGCTTCCGAATACCCCTTTTTTTTTAACCCTAGTCTAGTAAAAGTTTGAAAGTAGTTCTTATTTGGAATACAATACTCAGCTGCAAGTGAATGAGAAAGCAGCCTCATCTAAGTTTCAACAGTAGCAACTAAGAGATAAAAACACAAACAAAAATGCATTTTCGAAATTATCAGGGTTCAAACAATATCACACTATGCATTCAACAACTTTTTGCACTTCTTGGTTTTTGTTCTTCCAGTCTTCTTTTGCTTCTGATATTCATCATATAAATGTAGGGATAACGTTACACGATCTAACTCATTCCTTAATCTCTCGTTTTCCTTAATGTTGCGAAGAAGCATAAAATGGTCACCAAGTTTCTTGCTCACTTCATTTTCATCAACTGAACCTAACATGTTTGATGATAATTCAGCGTTTGCCAATATGGAAGTCCCATTTCCTCTTTTCCTCTTGTTACTTGATTTTTGAGTATCACTCTTTGGGTTGAATGCCTCCCTTTCAAGTGACAAATCCATGAAAGCTTGTTGAGGGGAGAGAATGGCATGATAAACTTGGTTATGAGCAGAGTTCATGCCTGCAATGCTTGAAGCAGCCGTTGAAATAGATGGATGGTAGTGTTTAGATAGAAGGTTGATCTCCCAGAGGACTGAAGCAAGTGCACCACTTAAATTGGGGTCTGTGGCATAGGGCTGATATATCTGCACGTAACGGAGATCAGTCTTGATACTCAAACTTTTCCAATCCATAGTTGTGTACATAATAGGCGGGGTCGTATACCATCTTTAACTCCACACCTCCCCCACTTTAACATTACAGAACAAGACTAGCAAGAGAACTTACCGAAATAGAACCTGACACTGAGCCACCTCCAGCATCATTTTCCAACAGATTTCGGCACTTAATATTCTTCTGAAGAAGATTCTTTAAAGTGACCAAGGCTGCAAGAGTGCAGAAAAGTTAACCATATAACAAACTTCGGTAAAACCATAACAAAGTATCCGAAATAGTAACAAACTCTTGCTAATAACAAACATACCAGCCATGGATTCCGCAGATCCGATGCATAATGAGAAAGTAGCCAACCGTTTTACAAATGCAGCAGCCTTTTGCATGTCATGCTGTCTATCATCACATAACATTATCTTCCAAGCCTCAGCTAACACTTCACCTTGATCTCTGATCAGAAAATACATTGCAAATGAAGTGAGAAAAATATTGATAAGAAGAAATATTTTGTGCAGTTGCCATAACAAATTTTCAAGAAAAATTGTAGATCTAAGTATTGGCATGGTTAGAAACTAACCTTCCAGGTCTATACTCAAGAATAAGATTGTAAAGCTGGACAAATAAGTCCTGTAAATCAACATTCAAGGCATCAAGATTGTTCCTCATTACTCTAAAAGCAACAATGCAGCATCGGAGGCGTTCAGTAACAGTCAAATGATTCGACTTTTTCTGGGAAGGGCTGTCATTGCTGCTACCTCCACCAGCAAGCCTTTTCAGATAGTTCATAAGATCGCCGATGTAGTCCAAGTCAATTAGATGAGAGAACTTTCCTAATCCATTTAGACATGGAGCAAGCAGTGGATGCGCACCAGATGCACCACCAATCGAACTAGCATTTGCGTCAGAACTGAGCAAAGAAACATGTAAACTAAGTAACCACTCAAAACACATGAAATTCCAGAGAGGCGACGCATGTAAAACGTGTATGCCCAAGTTCAAACTAGCTATATATGATTATTTATGTTGCTTTACTATCTCGGATAATATTTGCTAATATCCCAGCAACCGAATGGTAAAGTGCTGCCTCTTTATGGTACAGTAGAGTCACAACCACCCAACTGAACCCAGTTCTTTGTTGTCTAATATGGGAACACACCTGACAATAGTGAACATTGTGGTGTGCTTCAGAATTCGAAAATAAGTCTCAAATACAGCAGAAATTGTTTCGGTCTGCATCCTTCTCTTCTCCATAACATCTGGGGCAAGGGAAGCAGCTTTATATTCTGCAGCAACCTGTGTGACGAACTAAAAACATCAATACCATAACTATAATGAGCAAAACTTCAGAACAAATGAAGCGATTGATGGTTTTAGGAGAAGAAACACCTCCTCTCTCGTTTTTAACATCGATTCTTTCTTGTTTTTCTTTCTTTCATTTTGCTGCAATTGGCTAGGCTCCTCAATATTCTTTCTTTTATTATTTTTCTTGTTCTTAACTTTGCTATTATCATCTGGCGCTTCACGTCTCTGAAGATCTTCATCAAATGATAAGGACATAAGCACCTAGGACAAATGCCAGGTTCATTAAACCAGCTTAGTCGAAAAATTCAAATACCAAAATGGAACTGAATAAGAAAACCAAAGGCATATCATACCTCAACAAAATCAGGATGCAATTGACAATTGTTAGCTTTCACATGGTTTGCAATCAATCGAACTGCCTCAACAGTAGCCGCACCACCATGTTTTCCTTCGTTGGTAAAAAGTGACTTGATTGTAGCACAACAAAGTTTCCTGCCAATAAGTAGGCAATTTAGTTTCACAAAAAGGAAAACCATCTTTGACAGTACTCATTATCTTTGAAACTAAAAACAGATTCCAGGTAATGCAAATGCATATTGCGTGAGGAAGCAACAGAAAACTCTAGACCAGAGTATTATTTATGCAGTTGTTAGAAGAAAGGGCAATGATGTTTCACTTTGGAACCGTGGCCAGCGTAGAGAGATTTACCAAAAGGGACTGGAACTTGTCAATTTTCGAAATTATGGAAAAAGAAAAATAGGAAATGAAGAAACAGACGGGTCACAACCTAAATGAAGTAATGATGAAGGGAAAAGGACATTATCTGGGCTTTTGAAATCAGGGCACATTTATTTTATCTGTAGTTCATCATACAGGATTCCGGATCCCACTAGATAATTGAAAGGAAGTGAAAAAGCAAGAGCAAAAAGCATAAATATAACAGAACCTCACAACAACATCCTGGGAGCCTAGGTTTCTGACAACAACCTCCAGCAGGCTCTCACGGCAGTTAAAGTGGGGAACTGCATCAAGCAAATTGCAAATGCAACGAACAGCCACTTGGTGAAACACAGGCTGCTTTTCTGATGCTATCAACTTCTGGAGATATGCCTGTAAGTGGGTATCCAAGAAGAAGAGTAATTCACAGTAAATTATGATAGCCTTACAGGATAATAAGTGAAAAATATTAATCCATGGCAAGGGTTTAAATATTTCTTTCTCCCAATAAAATATGAGTGAAAAATATCAATTTGAAATGACAGGAGTCAAAATGTCAAGTGAAATACCTGAGAGGGTGGGGGGCTCATTTTTATTCTTAAATAAATAAAATTTAATTCAGTAGTTTGATTTCCATTCCTCTCCCCTAAGATAAGTCATTACCTTGATTTCTATACCTCTCCCAAAGTTTTACTTTGAATTCTTTCTCTTCCGCTTGACCAAACAACTAAAATCATGCCAAATATTCAAAAATCGAGTTCAAATTATAAAAGCGAATAAAACCAGGAGTTTCGGGAGTAGTTAAAGGAAAATTCTTTATACCTCTAAAAACTGTTTTTCCTCCTTAGAGTTTCCTCAAATCTAATCTCTGTTCTAGGCTATTGGCTTAAAAATTACATTAACTATACATGACTGCACACATAAGAAAGCTAAAATGCGAACTTTAGCTCAACTTACACAGAGATTGTGGTCATCTCAAGACTTCAAAATTACCTCTAAAAGAAACAACAAATGTGAATGATAAATGCACAGTAAGTATGCATGCATGCAAATCGCAAAAGACAGAAACTTATTAAACTAATAGTCACTAAAAGGAGCAACAAGTCCAACCTTGTAAGCGGATAAAAGTGTTGATTCATAAAACCGCATCTTCTTAACCTCCTTGGAAACCTTCATCTCTAGCTCTTTTTCAGTTGGAAGCCTAATCCGGTAGCTGCCTTATAAATGAAGAAAAGTAAGAAAACTTTATCAATCATAAGCAGGGAACAAAAATTGAACATGCGCAAAGCATAAAGGGAGCATTAAAAAACAAAACATGAGCTCTACCCAGGAATGATGTCTCTGAAAACAGCCAACAATGACAGCAACCCAAGTTTGGAAATAGAAGGATTGTCATCCCTAGCAATTTGTAACATCTCTTTCAAAGATTTAATATTGGACTCTGGATCCGCAAGCACTGCCATTCCAAGTTCTGCAAGTTTACACTTCTTGCTTTCAAACAACTCTTCAGCCGTGAGATCTTCTTTCACCTCAGCCTAGAAAAAGAGTAAATATTGCATCATGGAACATACAAAACACAAGTATAAGATATGCTATGATTACATCCGCACTACGAATGCAGTTTGAAGAGATTATACTACATTTCAGAAGGGGGTAAAAAAATCTTGAAATGTTAAACAGAAACCCAGAAACAAGAAAAAAGTACCAGCACTGCCACTTGTGGGGCTTGTTCTGCTTCTTCATGTTTACTCAACTCCTTCCCCTGTTTCTTTGCCTCTTTCTTACTTTTCTTAAGCTTGGCTCTCCTCTCTGCTTTTGTCAGCTTCATGATGCCTTCATTTCCATCACCATCCTTTTCATCCTCTCCTGCTTCGTTTTCATCTCCGCCATTTTCTGTCTTAGGTCCTGCATCATAAGTGAAGTCACAAACCATTCACATCTCATCCCACAATTGAAACCCAAAGCAAGAATAACCACAGGAAACATTAAAAATTTCAATACTTGTCCGGTAATAGAGTGTTCCATCCAAGGTCTTGACAGGAAGAGCATCAACAGGATCAAGTTGAAGCCCTTTGTCCTCATTCTCTTTCACCACCGACGTTTTCCTTAATCGCTTCTCATATAATGCCTCCAAATCATCTTCCTTCACATCCGCAACTCGAGTTACATGCCTAAACCAGTCAAAAATCCAAATTTTTTGATAAATTATACAATAAAAAAAAAAAAAACACAACTTTCACATAATTCATAATCTTTTTTTAAAAAAATTTTTTCCCGGAACAAAAATGAACCAGAATTAAAAATTGCAACTTTGATCCTTTTCCAAATTAAACATTCATTTTTTTAAACATGACCATTTATTTTATTTTCGGTTAACCTCTTCTGCAAATTAGCATGAATAATGAGCTCATTAAGCAACCAAAAAAAAAAAAAACGACGACAGTTAGTGTTCTAATTTCTAAGAGAAAGCAAGCAAAGAGTTAAAAAGCTAGCGAACTTGGTGATGGAATGAGCGTCTATGCGGGAAACAAAGCCCGCGTAGTCGCGATTTTCGCTGACGAATTGCAAGTCTTCATCTGAAACTTCTATTTCGTCCTCCGATATTTCCGGTGGAAGCTCCGGTGGTAGTATTATCTTCTGCTTCTGCTTCTGCTTCTTCCCCATTGTTCGAAATCGTCACCTCACTGATTCCAGTCTCAGGTGAGATTCTAGGGTTTAGGGTTTTGATAAGAAGAGGAAACTTTAGTGGCTTTTGAATTGGGCCTAACCAATTTTGGGCCTAATCTAAATGATTCGATGGATCTAGTATGGGACTGATTCAGCTCCGTGATGAATACCCGGGTCAGGAGTTTAATCCAAACAGGTTTTTATGAGAAAGACTTGGGTGTTAGTCGCACAGTGATGCTTACAATTAAGTATTCAATATATGTACCAATGGTCTTTCGCCTGTTGAAAGAACCTTTACTCTCATGATAGTTCGAGTTTTTATAAAAATATTATGAAAGTTTATAATTATTTATTTTTTAATTATTTTATAATTAAGTAGAGATAATTTTTTTTTTATAAATTTAAGTAGGTCTTCAAAAGATTATTTTATACGAGTCCTAGTCATATAATTTGATTGTAAATACTAGGTCATTGTAATCTAATAGTCCTATATATTAGTATTAAAAAAAAAAACTATTTAATATATGTGAGACAACTGTACAACCCATTCCATTATTATTGCGCAAGTGAAAGACTTGGACCTAATGAGAGATTCCCGCACATGTAATTATACATTATAAGATGGGTGACGATTTGTATCAAAACTCTTCAATAAAAACTCAAATATTTTTCTTTTTAGACTCCCAAAAATGTGGATGGAGATTGTAGATTTTTCCTCAAATACTAGTTGGAGTATATTTTTCGATGGATATTTCTCTTTTCAAACTCTTAACAAATATGGATAGAGATCATAAATTTTCCTCGAATATTAGTTTGAGTGTATTTTTTAATGGATATTTCTCTTTTCAATCTCTTAACAAATATGGAGGGAGATCATAGATTTTCCTCGAGAATATTAGTTAAAGTATATTTTTCAATGGATATTTCTCTTTTCAGACTCTTGACTACTGTGGATGGAGATCTTAGATTTTCCTCATATATTAGTTGGAGTATATTTTCCAAAGGATATCAGTAAACCTATAGAACAACAACATCGTATTTTCATCATTCGTTCAACCCTAGGTACTTGCCTAATCCCAGGTTGTGGACACTCGCAATTTATGATAGTAATAACTCCATAACGTGACACGAAAAAGCAAAAATTAAAGACTAATCACATATTGTTTTCATCATAAATTAAGTAGGCCAATCAACTAGCAGGCTCAATTAATTCACCCAAAAATACTCACAATTTGTATTAATTATTACATATCTACCTATCATCTTCGCAATATACGTGCGTAACATGCATGCTTGCTTACAAAGAAAAAACACATAAACAAGCTGACAAGTTCATCAATAAACCTATACATTGGAGTGTCGTTTTCTATTACAAACATTAGACGTTTAAAAATATTATTTAGTTTATACACTATTGTGGTTAAAATTCTTTCAAAGAATTTTTTTTTTCAAAGAGTGTTGGGAACGTGGATAACACTTTTGTACTCATTTTACGTCTTACCTTCAAATGTAAGAGATCTTTACCTTTAGACAATTTGAAGCATGAGATGGAAGTGCTATTATGACATATGGTATTTTTATTGTGACAAGTATCCTCAAAACTCTTGCATGAGGATACTTATCAATAAGTGTCAAGATTTTCTCTTGATTTCTGGCCCTTCACTTTCAAAGGCTTAAGATTGATTTCGACTCTTATGTTGATTCCACGTAAAGAAGATCGGTTTTGCATATTTTGATCATAAGCATACTTCATAGAATCTTGCTCACATTTAATTAAAATATGTACTGACCATCTAGGTCCATTTTTGTCATTGTTGTAATATTATGCTTTTGATACTTAATAATATTTTCTAAGTACCCAAGTCATTCTTTTTAAAGATGTATTTAGGTCATTTTTGTTAGGCACTTAGATCATTATTTATAAAGAATGGACTAGATCATTTTTAAATATTATGCCTTTGGTGCTTTAACTTACTTAGAAATAATTTTTAATTACCAAGGTCTTTTTTTTTTCTTTTTTTTTTTTAAGAATGGATCTATGTCATTTTTTAATAAAGAAATTATCTAGTTTAATCTTTGTAGAAGCGCATCTTTGGTGCTTTGCCCAAACTCGTCTCTAGGTATTTTACTTAGAAATATTTTCTAGGTACTTAAGTCGTTTTTTATAAAAAATGGATCTAAATCATTTTTTACAAAAGTGAGCTTTTGGTGCTTTGTCGAAAATTTATCTTTTAAATGTGTAAGTACTCAAGTCATTCTTTATTATAAAAAAAAAAGGAAAGAAAGAACTAGTTTATTTTATTAAGCTAATTTTTGTGTGGACTTGTTGGGCTTATTCAAAGTTCGGTATAACAACATTTATATAAAGCAATTAATTAAGGGCAAAATTTGCATTTTCCCCCTTTTTTATAATATGTGTAGGTATTTAAAAATCTTATATTCTATTCATGATCGCTTTCATATGATCATATCTTATTGACTTTTTCAGACATTTAGAAAAATTAACTTTTAAAACTGTTAATGAACGATGGAGGCAGGGGGTTTCGCATTCTAGTGATAGCTAAATGTGGGTTTGTGTTAGCTATATGTGTAGTTTTTAAAATTATTATTGATTTATGAATTAAGAATTTAATCTTTTTTTTTATTATTTTAAAATTATAATATATTATTCTAATTTATGAATTTATTTTAAAAAAAAAAATAGAGAGCCGGGCTCGGATTTTTTAAGCTCTTTTTTAAGCCCTTATGTGGAGGATTGGGCCAAAAATTTGTGGGTATGAATCAGACCGATTTAAACTTTTTTGTCCACCCAATCTCATTCATATAGTATAAGTTTTCACAACTCAGTGTATTAATTAATATTAGAAATTCATGTGGTTGAGCTCATTTTACGGTGATGATGATCAATCAAACATTAATTATTTTAGTTAGGGCAGAAATTTATTTCTGTTCATCAACTGCGATACAGTATCTTTAATTATAACGTGATAGATCATCGAATCTTAATAAATCATTTTATATAATTTACAATAAATTATTTTATATTGTAAATATTTTATCTAGCTAGGTTTACATTAATACAATTTTTTTTAAAATTTTACGTTATATATTAAAAAAAAAAAATCTAGAACGCACGTACTCGTAGGGATGCTCCTATTAATTCAAACTTTACACCTGGGGCTGCTTCTTTTTCTTTTTCTTTTTTTTTTTTGTTTGCCGTTTTCTTTTCTTGATCTTTCAACATTCATGCACACGTGCTCCTCATGCTTGCATCCAGATTGATTGCCAAAACGCCCAAAACTCTCTCCATTAATTGAAGAATTGATTTTGAATTTTGATGGGTTAATTAGCGGTCGCTCTCTGTCATTAATTGCGTTTTTTCAGATTGTTCAACCATAAATAATATATGTGACGTAGACTTTAGGCTTACCAAAACCGTCCCATACTTAATTATTTCAGAGAATAAAATGGTGATGCCGACACATCTTCGTTAATGAAATAATAAATAATTATCTTAGAATAAAGTTTGCGGCAATTTATGGGCGACTAAAAATATTATGCTAAGTTACAATCTTTCCTCAATTATGAATTAATTATTTTATAATTGAGAGAAGAAAATCTTTTTTTTTTACGAAATATGAATAAAGTAGATAATTTTTTAATATTAAAAAGGATTAAAAAATTTTAATAGTACTTCAGAAGATTAATGTACACGACACAAGAGGTCTCAGTCATGTATAATCTGATTATTAAATATCAATTATAATATCTAATGTAATATCAATAACAATTTTGTATATCAATATTCAAAAAAAAAAAAAAAAAAACTATACGTGGAGGACATCCTCTAAATTGGGTTTAATTAATCCTTAACTTTATGTAGGTAGATATTTTCTCATTTATTCATTCAAATAGATTTACGAAATAATTCCTAGAAGATATTTAGATTGCATTACATAATATACATATTTTGGACCCTTGATAAATTTTAAATTATATTTTTTCTTAGATTGTTATAATTTTAGAGAAAAAAAAAAAGTTGACTAGTGTTAAAAAAAAAAAATATTAGATACACCTTAGATTATGGCCCTGGTATTTAATATGCGTGTGTGTGTAGATATCTAATGTGTTTTTGAGTCAATATAATACCCAAAAAAAGTAAGTTTGATTCTTAAAACTTAAAAGTCAATGGTCATCACCTACACTAATTGAAATTCAACAGTTTGATTCATTTAATTGTTTAATGTATCTGTGAACATAGTACATTTTCGGAAACTAGTAATAAATAGTTGGATAGATTGACTGGCTATGGTAAGATCTCATGTGACAACAAAGATGCATGTATCATGGTATCAAAATTTCACCAACATACCTGCCCCCCAATCTTGGTGTAGCTGAGTTCAAATCCCGAATTTTTGGTACCACCTAATACTCTTCTTTTGCAGTTCATCTAACCAACTCTCGCAATTTGATACAATCTTATGGTAATAGGAATATAGGATACCAATTTTTTTTTTTTCTTTTGAGTTATATTTTAGTGCATGATTAATTGAATAATTAAATTAAACGGTAGGTGCTAAAGATGCATTTACTATAATTTTAACAGGCAATTGAAAATAGATTATCCAAAACAATGAATTTGTTGATATTTCACGTTCAATTAGTCTCCATCTTCATGGTAGGCAATCAACTTGAAAGACAAACTTAATGAGAATTAAAGCGGCATTAATGATAATTAGGAAAACAAATTTAAAGCACTTTAAATGCTGTGCTAATCCACACATGAAGCAAGGCAACAGATACACATCGACTTCGACATTGTTTAGGTAACTTATCTTTTCCTTCATTAAAGAACAAACACATATATTTTGTGAGGGTTACATGTCTCTATCCCCTTCTTGTTAAAAGTTTAGAACCCTCATTTTTTTTTTTTTTTTGTGGATCAATTTAAAGAATTAGACCCCATCATGACTTAAACATTTTCGGATCAAATTTTATGTTAATGATTGACAATTATTAAGTAAAAACTTTAAACTAATTAAATCATGATAATAAAGTAAAGGTCTTAAAATAATTAAATCATAATCATACACTACCATTAAAAAATATATATAACATATGATTTTTAATTAAAAATTCAGAATAACTCGCATTTTACTTAATATTTAACTCGATCGTACAATCAATAATTAAAGAACAAAAACTCAGAAAAGATTATAAAATAAAATGAGATTGAAGAGTTTCTAGACACGTGGGTACTCAATGCACGAAAAAAGTCACAATCTGAAATTAATGAATTGCCTTAACTGAAAGGACTTCGTAACTAGTTTATGTAGACATAACATGCCTGTTATGTTTATAATTTTCAAATCTAGTTGGGGAAGTCTACGTACAGAAATTAAACAACTTTTGCTCATTTTTGCCTCAATATGAATGCCATTAATGCAGTTTGATAAAATTCTGCAAATTATATTAATTCCTTAATGACTTACAGTCTCCGATTTTTTGTTTGAAGCTCTTCAAAGTTCTTTTATGGGAAGCGCTATTGGATTAAAGCACCTCCTATAAAAACTATTGTAGCAGCTGGCAAACGGAGATTTTATTTTGTAAATACGATGCATGAAAAATTAATAATTAAGTTTATTCATTAAAATAATTGAATGCCATTCAACAGTCAATTAAAGCTCCAGCCAATTCAAAGTTTCTCGGGAAGCAATTAATGGTTGAATGTATTAATTATTGAAAAAAAGAACCCGCCGAATTGTCCTTTTCTTTTCCCAATACTCTTTCCGACTTTCGAATTAAAAGAAAAATGAGGAATATTTGGCCCCATATATTTAAAACCTTCTTGATTAGAGATTTATAGCCCACCTACATAATTAGATTTAAAAATTTGAAGTAACAGTTAAGGATGATTAAGCTTACAATTAAGGACGAATATGAGATGGGTTTGAGAAATAAAACATATAAACTCAAATTTGAAGGTAGGTACGAGGCCTCAAAAGACCATAATCAAATTAAATTCTCATTTACTGTGAGTTAGGTATATTTATGAATTGGAAGAGTAAATGTTCATAATTAGCTGGAAGCAAGAGACCTCATGATCATTTGACAAAGTGTAGGTGAATGCAACTTTCAAACATTTATAGGACACAACCATATTTTTGTACATCATTATCTCTTTTATGAGTAAGTGGAGACGGGCCAGAAACAAAGTATTGCATGCTATTTAACTATGAAAGATGGCTAAATTGTTGAGTGAGCAATTAAAGTTCATGGATACAAGTCACATCCCTAGATTTATTGGCGTTTACTCCTATGGCATACAAGATTATAGCATTTTCTCCAAACAAAGCTTACTATTTTTGGTTGGATTTATCGGAATCAGGAAATATTATACTGTTTAGCCTTAAATTTATACTTCGAAATATAAACATCTGCATCAGGGCCAAAAAAACAAAGGTAATTTACATGAAACTGGGAGTGAAGTTTCGGAAAATAATGTCGAGTGTCTCATTTAAAATGAAAAAAGTAGCATGCCACATTATATGATAAGTTCTTTGTACGTACCACCAACTAATCCTAATAGTGTCTTTGACATTTCTTAGCATGAAAAATAAAAAAACATGTGTTGAAGTATCAGAAGCGACTTTCAGCATACACTATAGGATTAGGAATAAAACATATTTAACTGTTTCTACTATCACACTTCGAGCAAATGCATAAGTGAATTCACAAATTCAAATAAAGAAGAAGCAGGAAGTTTAAATCTAATACATATATATAAGAAAACCAACGATAATTTTCTTCTTTTGTTCCATGGTCATGCCATAGAGAGTTCAAATTTACACATAACTTTCATTTTTCTTTGCTAATATTTATATATATATATCTATTTTCAACTAATTAATCCATCTATCATTTACAAAATCAAAAGCATTAATTGCATATAAAATTAAATTAATCTCACAACTTCTCATCAAGCTCTCTCATGATCATATGGATATATTGAGATCAATCCGAGGCTTCTTCGTTGCCGGAATTGGAACAACTGAATTGCACCTTGGACACGTTGGATTGTTCTTCATTATCAACACATAACATAAGCATCCGGGGCACCCTGCTGCTATTGGTGAAGCAACTAACAAATTTTCTTCGATTAATTCTTGATCATCTCTCGCGTCTTTGATCGAAGATGAAGACGATGAATACGAAGGTGACGACATGGCTAGTGATGAATTGTTATTGTTATTACTGGAATTCCACATTGACGAAACTCTCTTCTTGTTTGGCTCCTTCTTGGCTCGTTCAAGAGCTGATTTTACTTTATCCAAAGTGCATACACTTTGATAGTTGCTCTCTGATGATTGCGAGGATGATGAAACTAGTTTTAACTCTAAGCTGGTTTCATCCAAGAGATTTAACAAGGGTTTTGATGATGGTGACACCGGGAGATTTAAATCTTGAAGCCTTTGCAGTGTTTGATCGTTTTGGTGAGATTGCTTGTGATCTGAGGATGATGGAGAGCTTGGCATGTTGCATCTCTGTAAATAGACCTTACCTGACTGCAATAACCAAAAATTGGAAAAAAAAAACAATTAATTAGTCTAATTAATAAAATAATGCACTATGTGTGATTGATCTGTTTGGTTCAATAATTGATTGAAATTAAAGGCGAAAGTGGAAAATTCAACATCTAAATTGCCAAGGCTTCTAAAATATCTCATGAAAGAATGATTAAATGAAAAAAAGGACCGTTTACATAACTTTCACACAAAAGAAAATTGATAGCTCTTCAATTGATTTGGTGGGAAAAGGGAGGAAATTGAAAAAAGTTACTTCCTTAAATGCTTAATTACCATTAAAAAAAAAAGAATTTTCCTCTGGTTTCACAGCAACCAAACAAATAATTAAACAACAAAGCATGGAACTCCATAGCAAACAGAGCAACAATAAAAACATAAAAAATAGAACAACCCAGATTAGAAAATAAACAAAATGAATAAATAACCATTTATGGAGAAGTTGACTATTGATGTGTTTTGGCACAATTCAAATGAAAATATATTTTCTGTTCATTTTCTATTATACTTTCTGAAGAAACAAACAACCCCAGATGAGAAAAATAATTTTTTTGAAAAAAAAGTACCTTCAAGTCTAGTCGCTTTTCCCAGCCACTAGGAACCTCCATGTCAAGGTCCAACTCTTGACACTCATTATTACTATTATTATTCATCACAACTTCACTGCCGCCGCCGCCACCACCACCAAGCAAATCTCTAGTGATCAGAGCTGTTGATGATTCATTTGCAGCCGGCCGATCATCCTTGTACCTGTTAAGTACTCGAACCAAAGAGCTCACATCAGCTGCCATACCAAAGCTTCCTTCTCCTTTTGCTTCTTCTTTATAAGAGAAAGGAGAGAAATAAATGTGAAGAGCATGTATGGGAACTATATATTATATACAAGGGAAGTAAATATGGTCCGTTACAAAAATGAAAGATTTATTAATGATTATTTATTTTTTGAATTTATTAATTAATTTTAATTACTTATTCGATAATATATATATTTTTCAATTAATGATGTCATTTATTGTTGCTTATTTATTTATGGTAAGTGAAAGAGTAGGGGATGAGAATTTAAGGAAAGGGAATGGTGGCATTAATTCCATGGAAATACAAGTAGGGATAGACACATTAGCCTCTATTTTTGGGTATTCAAAATTTCTCCCTTATCTTGAAGTTAATTACTTTTTAAACTCTAAATTATGTACTTTAAATTGTTTCAGCTATTGCAGTTAGGCACAATAAACTGAGGGTTGTGCAAGAGATTGATCAAAATCGGAAAAATAAAATATGAGATATTGAATGCATTGGTGCACCATATTTGTTCTGGTCACGATCGATTTGAAGAATTCTTAAACGAATACAATGCTATTCAAACTTAATAAGTATATATAAGAGGTGCAATAATATATGAAATACGTATACACTATCCTTTTTAAACGATGTAGGTGCAATATCAAGCTGCTAAATGAAGTACTGGCATTATTTTCATGCCAAATTTAGGCTTTGTTTTAAAAATATATGACACATATTATCAATCTTATGCTTGTCTCTTTTTTTTTATAAAAAACTACTAAGAAGTGGGGCGTTAGGCGAGACCCCTACTTGTAATATAAATCAGCAATGAAATAAATACATAAGGAGGGACACATAAACCAAAACCTCTCAAAATAAATGAAAATATGCAAGAATAGAAAGAGAAGAATGAAATCATAAGGAAAGCCATCAATGCTAACGCCTAATGTGGGGAACAACCTGCGCATCTAAACGGAGAATACCAACTAAGCCTTAGGAAGAACTTGAGAACACAAGAAACTCCTACTAACCTGATAAACGGCCCAATTGGCTGGAAAATCAATAGCAGAAGTAGCTTCGCGAAGCAAATGCCTAACAAAATAGGAAGATGGATAAGCTGACTTTACCTCAAGCACAGAGTAAACAAGTTGAGTAGCAAACTCCAACCCCTCACAAACAGCCATAAGCTCAGCATAAAGAATTGGCTGAGGCTAAGAAAAGATCCAAAAGCAATAAAAAACCACACCACGATGATCTCAGAGAATACCATCCAAGCAGCCATCCTAAGAGATCCCCTAGAGCAACCATCCATAGTTAGCGTAACCTGAGGAGGCGGCCTCATCCAAGAAACTAATCGGATTGGCCTCCTTGGTGGAGCTAGAAATGGTAAATTCTCTGTAATATGAGAACCCAAAACTCCCCTCAGCTGAGAATGCTTAAAGCCAAAAGCGAAACTAGCAAGCCTAAGATTCGATACCACCTGATAGATAACCGCAATAATAGAGAAAGACTATAAATCAAATCTGAAGGTATCACGGGCCCTTCAAACTTGCCACAAAATAAAGCAAGGCAGGAGAAACCGAAGCTGACTTCAAGAAGGGGTGCATTGCTGCCAATGAAGAAGCAAAGCATGGGGATTAAAAAAGCAACATCTCTATACCCAAAATATGTTGAAAATGAGTCCAAATATGGCGAACCTATGGGCAATCAATAAATAAGTGTCGAGTCAGCAACTCGACCATAAATACATTGAGAGACCATGCAAAAACCGCTCAAGCACAATATATTATCAGTAGCAAAAAAATCCATGCAATAATCACTAGAGAAAAAAGGAAACTTGAGACGAGATATGCAGCTGCCAGATAATCAGAAAAAACCTCATTCCTGAGTCTAGAACAACGCACAAACTCCCAAGTCATCCGGGAATAAAAAATGCCATTAGGGGTAAGATCCCATCGAATTAAATCCTATTTCCCACTGGAAATAAGAACCAATAAATTCTGCTCAACAATAGAATAGGGCAACACATCCTAAAGTTTACCCTTATCCCAGAGTGTACCCCGCTAATAAAAGGAAACTGATACTATAGAAGCCGCTGGAGGATTATAAATGACCAAAGTATAACAGCCCAACCAATAACTATACCAAAACTACACTCCCACGACCAATTAACCAATGCACATGAGGCCCAGCAATACACCAAATCGAGCAGAGGCGTCTCTAGAGAGGAGAAGCAGGATAACAAAACTGGAGCAAACTCGATATGTAGGTTTACAATATTTGGACTTCATATAAGAAGCCCATAATAAACTTTGCTCTTGAAAACCTCACCAAAACTTGAGCGCAAAAACTTCAGCCATATAATCAAAAGACTGGATACCTAGGCCACCCTCCTCAACCGAATAGGACACTGCTAGCCATCTAGACCAGTGAAGCTGTCATCTTGTCTCAGAATCACCCCATAAGAACCGAGTGAATAATCTCTCTAAGCATTGAACTAGAGCCACAAGAAGGTGAAAAACATGAAACAAATGAAGCGGCATATAAAACAATACATGTCGGATGAGCAGCAGCTTCCCACCGAAAGATAGCAATCGATTGGTTTAACTTGAGATCTGATCCTTAAGCTTCCGGACCATATCATCAAAATGAGAAATCTTGAGATACCCTGTAAAGATTGGGCACCCAAGATAAATGAACAGAAGTTGATGCCGCTAGAAACCAATGAAAGAATGGATAATAGCCTGGCGCAAGGCAGAAGCCGAGCCCTTAATGTAGTAATTGCTCTTGGCTTGACTAATCAATTACACCGAACTGCCTCATAATGATGCAAAAAATCTATAATTCACTGAAGGTTAGGCCGAATCCCATTTTCAAAAATAACAACATCATCTGCAAAGCTCAAATGGGAGATAGTGATGGATGCAGTAGAACAATATTGCATAAAGAGATACTGAGAGTTCAAATGGTCTAAGAACTGTGACAGAAACTCAGCAGCAATGATAAACAAACATGGGGAAAAAGGATCGCCATGTATAAGACCTCCCTGAGATTGGAAAAATCCATTGCTGACTCCATTCACCAACACCGAGAACCAATAATCAAAGAGACCCATTACTTTGACAATCCAAAACACTACAGCATTTGAACAATAAAAGATCAAGACATTCAGTCATAAGCTTTAGCCATATCAAGCTTCAACACTACATTGCTCCTCCAAGTACAGCGGTTGAGATTATGAATCAGCTCCTAAACCAAAAGCACATTATCACAAATCACCTTGCTAGAGATAAAACCATTGTGAGAATCTTATGCTTGACCTTTTATAAGTTTTGATTTAAGCCTGATATAAAAGAGTTTTACCTCTTCTATCTTTATAGATCATATAATCTTCATAAATAATAACTATTAAAATTTGTCTCATTGAGTTCTGCATTGAGAATATGGGACTCTCATTTGATTGAAGTGAAGATCCTCTATTATTATGAGTAGATTCGAAGGGTGCCAACATAAATAACATTACGCCTACAATATTAGCATACAATTTGATAAAGCACTAATCAATAAGTTTTGCCACGTAATGGGCAAGTGTTGACTTATTCTATAATAAAAACCAGGAATTGATCTGTGGGTGCCAACTCATACAGTTGGTGTGTATCTCTCATATTAAAATAACAGTTTGCAATTTAATTTATAATTGTTCTATACATAAATAATAAAATATACATAAATTAAAAAAATAAAAAAATGACCGACTGATCTTCCAAAAATTTCCTTGTCCTTTCACGTTTACTTTTATTAATTTATTTCAAGCTTGATGATGACCTGCACGATAAGACTCATAAATAATTACATAAAGATCTTCATTTCATTCATAAAAATTCATTGAAACATCTCTATCAATCAAAACTGTAGAGTTGTACGAAATACGAAGTTAATTTTCAAGCTGTAACAAGAGGCCACAGTCATTTAGTACAAAGCAAAACGAAAGTAAACTCATTTATGCATGGAACGGAAACCGTAGCTAGAAGCTAAACATTAACTATAGTATATAGCTGTTTCGATGAAGTTTATTCGAAGGATTTTTTTAACATACAGTCCATGTATGTTATAATCTATGTAAAATGAATGAACAGTAATCAACATATAATTAATATTCTAGGGGTTCCTATATTTGAATTATTCATTTATTTTTTTCTATATTATTCAATAAATACATCATGCATCCAAAGATCAAATGCTTCACACTTTTAAGTATGTATATATATTTTCACTCCAAGGAAGGTGTAGCATTTAAGATTGCACCATGAAGCTTTCAATACAATATTTAATGTGTTGAATTGAAACCTCTCTTCCCATTTGATGACGAAGTCGTGACTCAGATATATTAAATTTACAAGGCCTCAAATAAAGAGAAATTGCTCATTTAGTAATAACATTTTTTAAATAAATAGTCGGTGGAGGATCAATTTATGAACAAGAATTTTGAATATCATAAACTAGTCAACATTTATTTAACTAAAATACAGGTTCAAATTAAAACTGAATAGCGATTTGTGTGTCTTCAAATGAGCAATTTAAAACCTGGAAATATCGGTATAAGAGAATAATTACTATGAATGATACTTTTTTTTTCCCCCCAAATCGGCATGAGCGATACTAGTAGAACTTTATTGGGTTATCGATAGACGAATAAATAGATAAATAAAATCTATGTGTAATTCGAAAAAAAAAGAAAAAAACTCAAATTTTTTCTAAATTAATATATATACAAAATTAATGACCTTTATATTTTCTTTGGTGGGGCATTGAATGTCAAAATTAAATGCCATAATTTCTTCTCCAATATTTATGCGAACGTAAAGGAGAATTGTGATTAAATTTCTCCATTACCACTTGTATGTTCCAAGGGCAAAGGGAGGTGCGAGTATTTAAGATCACCATAAAGTTTTGCACATAACATTTAATGCGATTTAATCCTTTCAAGAGTGAAGTCGATATACGTACATCATCTTTTTGTAATGTAAGTTTTTGAGGACAATAAATTGCCGAGACTGTCCTCAACCGTATCAAGCTGGGAAACGAATTGCCTTTGTTTTCCGAACAGTCTAACTGCAATGCTTGCCATTCCCATAAGGAAAAGAAGAAAAAAAAAATTAATAAGGAAAATCCAACTGCTTGTCCAAGTGATTTTTGCAAGTTAAATTGGATATGTTTCAACATGAAATTAAATATTATAAAAAATTAAATTAAATACCTCTTCAATTATGTTGTGAAACGTCGTCGAAGTATATGGGTCAAAAATTAGAAAAAGATCTTGGATACTTCTAGAGCATTCTTTTTATCTATTCATTATATTTTTTCGTCATAAAAATTTATCAGAATAAAAAATTATGTGTATGCTTCAGTCAATTACGATATTGTGCATACTGTGCGTAACAAATAATGAACGGATAATGAGTAGAGACCTCCTCAAAAAAGAACCAAATCAACTTTTAAATAATTAAATGAAAATTAACCCCCACAAACGAGAGACTTCAACGATGGAGGATAAGAGAAGGCTAGTTTGGGCGTCAGTCCAAATAGATGGCCATCCGACTATTAAATGATTTACTAGTTATTCAATTCATTCTTGGAGCCACTTAAATCTTTATCGTAATAGTTAAAGATTGTGCTAACATTACGTAAATAAATGACAATTTAATGAATCACACTCGCACGGCTTCCTCTTTGTTGCAATTTATGCAGTAAATGAACACTTCATTTTGGTGTCAAAGTTTCTTGTATAATAAGTGAATGTATCACAAACTCACTAACAATAAAAGTATTATCTTTTTTCAATTTACCAAACCATTTATGCGCTGCCAACAATATTCAACCAATAGTTGACTGATGCATGCATCGCTGTATATTTTGGTCAATAACTCTTTTTTTTTTTTTTTTCAATCAACATTAATTGGGATTCATTGACATCTATCACTTAATTCAAAAAGGAGAAAACTAATATTTTCTATTCAGTAATTCAAATATTAATGGCAAAAAAAAAATGAGTCGATCTAAAAGCTGAAAAAGTCTCATGGAGTGTTTATTTGATGCCACCCTATTTATTTTCAAATAAATTAAAATCACTGTAATAAACAAACTGCAACACATTAACTACCAAGGGTCTGTGCATTTAGAAATGGGTGGGGGTGTTTCTGTTGGCAACAATTAAGAGTGAAGGCCCAAATCGAAAGCCCACCCAGCTCATTGTAATTTTGAGACCCAATTTTAGCCCAAATTAATATTTTTGTAGGAGTGTTATTGAGTGTGGCCGTGAATATGTAATCTGCCGGTGGTCAATAAGAATAGAAGGCAAGATTTGATGTTTAGTGTTGCAATCACCATAATCCATTAGTTTAGGATTCCCCTTTCGGTATTGAATTGCTACCATAACTTGAAAATAAATAAATAAATAACTTCTTATATTTCATTGTTGCATTAGCTTAGGATTCCCCATTCTACTTTCGACATTTTTACCTCACATTTCAGGATTTCGGTAGAAGCATTCACACTCTCTTGGGAAAAGCCCATTTAGAAAGCCCAGCTATTTCTAAGGCCCATTTGTGATTTGTGATCCAATTTAACCCAAATCTTTACCAAACAAAAACTTATTTCGTTCTTGTTTATACGTATACATACACACACATACATACATACATACATACATACATACATACATACATAGAAAACCATAAGGTTAAATAAAGTTAGATTTTAATGTTATTAAATAACAGTTTTATAGTGTATTAAAAAATAACTCAATTAAACAGTACGATTTAACAGCGTGTTTGCATTAAAAAATAAGAGCGCCCACACCAGAGAATGATTATATGTATCATATCATATTTACACAGTGTACCATTTGTAAGATAAAATTTTAGGAGACACTGATACGATTGACCACGTCATTATATTTTCACGAATTGTTTTTATTTAAAACCATCACTCATAAACACATACTTTTTGTTTTTGTATAAATTCCGCAAAGCATTGATAATTGAATAATCAATTTTAATTGATAAGTAAAGAACAACACTACGTACACTGTATATAAACAAGTCACTACTCTACTCATGAGTCATGACTCCTAAAATTTATTTGTAAGTCTAATTCAATCGCATCATCATAGCATTTATAACCCAACTCTAATTATTCTCAAATTAAAAATCCTTAACATAATTTTTGTTAAGCATTGACCTGCTTATTCCAGAAAAAAAAAAAAAAAAAAAAAAAAAAAAAGAAAGAAGAAGAGCATTAGGCCCCCAACTTTGGCAGGAAGGGTTCCCAGATCCAATAATGCCAAATTTGATCCATAAAATTTCCTTCATTTGATTCCCTTCGTTGTAATTAACTTGCACTGAAAATTAATTCTAATAGCCAATAGCACTGTGGCAGATTAGCTAAATGAAATATAACTAACAAAATGCATCGAATTTTAAGATTAAGAGAGTTCAAGTATTTCCATCTTAATTTAAGAGTGGGTCTCTCCCTTCTGAGAGCGTCCGGTTTAATTTGATAAATTTATGATTTTTATATTAATAAAATTTTAAATGTTGGTTTGGCAATGATTTAAAATTATAACATATTGATAGCGAGAGATTAAACGTATATTTAGCAAAAATGTAATGACTGAGTAAAATTGAACCCTCTCTCTCAAATGAGAAGTTAACTACTCTCATATTCAATCACCGTGAAAAGTGAAAGAAGATCTAAAGCTTAGATGATATTTAGAAAAAGGTTTAAGCTAATAACAAAGAAAATGGTTTACCAATAATATTTAAATTCAAATATATCGCGAGCGAGAGATTAAACCCCATTTATCTAGCAAGAAGATAATGAAAATTAAAGTAAGATTAAAGGGAGTTTATAACTTGTTGCCACTCGTAAGCCCAAAGAGTTGAATCTAGCTACTGTGAGCCATGCACCATGCTCTCTGTTGCTGGTGCCATGCTGACGAAATATACCAGTCATTCTAATTACAAATTTTCAGATTCATGGGTGGCATGGGGACCAAACAAGAGGCATAAAAAATTACAATGCCATCAACTTTTGTTAGTAAATTTAAACGATAATTAGAGAATGAGAAGGTCTAATCAATCCTTACCAACAACAAGATCATTGAAGTCATTTCGTTTGGAAAAAGTAAAGGCAAGGGATTAAGATTAGTCTCCATTTCGAACTACCAATGACTGCTCGTAAAAATGCTTTCAGTAAACGTTTTAAACGGTTATTTCTAATTTTTAATAATTAAAATCAATAATCATTCTCTTTGTCAATGATAGCCATCACCCTCCTTGTCAAACTTGAACTCTTTGCGAAAAAATCCAAGCACTCGTGTGTGCGCGTGTGTGTGCGTAGATATATATATATATATATATATAAAGAGCAAGATTAGTGTCAAAAGGATTGTGGTTAAATTTCGACTTCTTTAGGGTGTTTGTTGGCCTCGTGTAGGGTTGACACGTAAGTCGCTTGTCATGCATAGGTAATTATCTTAGCTTAAGTTCATGGTTTCTCACTCTATTTTTCTCTGTTTAGACTTAATTAATTAGTTTGGTAGTCAAATAAAGTCATTCATGGATAAAGACTTGTTACTAACTCATAAGAAAATAATGTCAATATTAGGTACCAAATGGCAAAAGCATTGTTTGTTAGTTTCCCTAACAAAGGACTTGAAGGGAGACTAATTAATTGTTTTTTAGCATTGTTTCTGGGTCATTATCAAATAGTTAGACTTTGTTAGACTTATAAGATTGCATGGGGCAGGGTTTGGCATATGTATATATATATATATATATATACACATAGCATTAATAATATCATCATAGCATATTCAAAAGGCTGTGATTGGGGCCGGTGACCTAAATCATAAGACTTGATAGTTCTGTGAGCTCCATATCCATGGAATTTGGTACTTGCACGCCATGAATCTCTTAATATTCCACTTGCTAGGATATTCCGAAATTTGGTAGGAAAAATTTGCAACTAGCTGCATCGGAAGTATAAATGTTTGTACTATGCATTGACTAGAAATCATATATAGCCCACCTTTAACTATTTTTATGAGAGGTTCCGTTGCATGATTGGTCATAAAGTAATTAAATACTTCTAAGTTTTCGAAATTTAGGAGATTTGATCCCAACAGATATGGTTCAACAGAAACTGTATTTGCACAAATGATTTAAAATTTAACTCACATTTTACAATATTCGTTTTCGATCTCTCTTTCAAATGTCAACATTTTATAAAAGTTGGAGCAACGCACACATCGTTGTGTTGCAACAAAACACACCAATGGCTCCTTTCCTGCAAAATAAGACAAAACAATGATACACGATTTTGTAAAGTGGATGCCGGCATTTGAAAATTTTCATTCATAAGTGGAGTACAAAACATCTTTGTATTGCATATAATATACGGCGGAGCTCGGAGTTCAACTCTGCGGGGACCAAAACAAAGCATTTCAATTGTATAGGCTGTAATTTGTGAACATTTTATTTTCACAATATAAAAGTTCTTTTCCCATTAAAAAAAGACAATACAAATTTGAATATACCAAAGTCTATAAAACATCAACAAAAAAGTGGGTTCATTTGTTTCCAAAAAAGGAAAGAGAAAAAATTTATTAAAAATAAATTAATAATCGTAAAGGTACAAGTTGTTATCAGAATTGATGTTTATAAGATTATATAATACAAATTACATTTTTTTCTAAAGTTTAAATACATGGGCCAAAATAAAACTCGTGATATATATTATCATATTTTATTTAGAAACTCATCGATTCTATAAAAATTTAGAGGTGCCGTGGTACCCTCTGGTTTGAGTGAGGCTCCGACCTGCATAAATAAAATGATGATTTTTGTGGGTGTTTCTCATGATTATTGAAGAAAGTAAAAAGTAATCAATCAAACTCAATTGGGTATCAAAGGGAATCAAATACTTAGCTAATATGTAAAATAAAGTTTAACTAAGCTCTCCATGGATAGAGTTGGAGGTAATACGTACAAAGGCATGAGATGTATTGTGTACTTCATTTCTCTACGGCATGCATGTTTACGCTTTTGGCTTACAATTAAACAAACGTTAGCATTACGTAAACATAATTATGACTAATCTGCTCTGCTCTCCATCGTTGATAATGAATTGATTTCTACGGCAATGCTTAATTTTGTCCACGCGTTTACACCTGGAACAGGTTCACGACGGCTAAATTACTAGCTACCCTACTTCATTTTTTCAACATTTTAAGGGACATAATAATCTATTTATTTATTTTTGAATTTGAGAATGGTTTTGCTTTCAAATAATAAAACTTTGTTTAATAGACTGAATCAGCGAAGTCCAAAACACAGTGACACCAAGAATAAGTCAAATTAAGTACTTAAATAATATATTATAGTTTTCAGATCATGGGTAACCTACATTGGAAATTTTTATTGATTATGATCGCATTCACCTTCCGCTGAAGAATTTGCTTTAATCAATTTTTAACTCCGTCAAAATTCTAACAATTTAAGTT
Organism: Murraya paniculata; assembly: GCA_030449075.1. Taxonomy (NCBI): domain Eukaryota; kingdom Viridiplantae; phylum Streptophyta; class Magnoliopsida; order Sapindales; family Rutaceae; genus Murraya; species Murraya paniculata. The sequence goes on along the minus strand of JAEVFN010000085.1, from coordinate 415,931 downwards.
GCTTCATTGTTCTGGTGAAGACCCACCATTTAAGCGTAATTAAAAATTTATCAGGTGCCCACTTTCACATATTTTTAAAATGTATTTACCCCCGGAAAATGATTTGAGGGTGCTAATAGTGTTACATAAATGCCAGCCAACAAGATTAAATATGAATTTGACCATGTGTATGCTCAAGATAGCAAGGGCTATACTCTCGGTGTAAGAGATTTTTTTTTTTTTTCAAAATTTCCCCCTAGAGTTAATATTAGCTATAGACGAAATGGATGAAATTATTTTAAAAAAATCTACAAATCTATAATAGATTTTGCCAAGAAGATAATAACCAACTTGGCAGCGAATCCAGCTTTATTTCTTACCAAAATAAAATTGACAGAGAGAAAAGTACAAAAGCACAATTGGAAGGATGCAAAAGACACTACATGGCAAAAAGGCAAGCTAATAGAAGTGTCCACAAGTCTTGTATTCTAAACGAGAGTCTAAAAATAATTAAACAACTATTTTTATACACTACGGCATTAGTAACCAAGTAAGGATTAATATTGTTTTTTAAAATATTCAAATTTTGGGTGTGTATAAATATGAAATGTTTTTCTTCTAAATGTTTGGATGTAGACCTGAGCCATTAATTTTAGATCCAAACATTCATAACGTGGCATCATAAATTTGATTTTAAAAGGAATCAATAAATTTTTACATGTAAATATCGTCAACTTTTTTTTTTTTAGATAAATGCAAATGCTTTATTAAGAAACAAAAACAACTTATAGAGAGTAAATATTGTCAAATTTGTAATGTAATATTTAAAACAAATAATATTATGACCTTGTCAACAATTCATTGGTTGGGTCGATCAGTGTCTCCTTCCTTTAATTTTAAGGGGAGGGTCTAAGTCATTTTAGTGATTATGGGAATAATTTCTTATGCTAAAGTTATTGGGCTTTGACGGTGTACTTACACCAAAATAATAATAATAAATAAATAAATAAATAAAATTATGATAAAAGATGTCATATACATATCAATAGATTTCAGTTATGATTTCAATCTCAACCACATTTTGACAAATAAACTGCCTTGTACATTAAAAAAATATTTAACGTTTTTCATTTGAATAAAATATAAACCAAAAATAGATTACTTCAGGAGAATAAACTCAGTGAACAGAGAGAATCAATGAATTAAAAAATAATAATAATTTATATGGAATTATTTAGATATTTTAGCAATTTTTGTGGATACCCGCCTTATTTATTTTCTATGTTGGGGGCATTCGAATTCATGGCATGAATCTTGTGGCCATCTTTTCTCTCTCTTTAAATCTTTTGTCTAACTTTCTATATATATAGAGAGATGGTGGTGTCCTTGATACTCATAATCCATTAAAAGTTTTCAGTCAGCTGGGAGTCCGACAATTTTCTTATTATCTCAAATGGGAAAAGGGAGAGCTCCATGCTGTGATAAGAGTCAAGTGAAGAGAGGGCCGTGGAGTCCTGCTGAAGATTTAAGACTCATCACTTTCATTCAGAAACATGGTCATGAAAATTGGAGAGCCCTTCCTAAACAAGCTGGTAAATCTTTTTCCTCTCAGAAATTTTCTCAGGAAGCTTGGATTTAATTAATTTCCAGGAAACCTGTTCAGCGTGATTGAAAAGCTTCCCGGGATCTTTTGATTCATTCATTATTGATATGCACTCTCATTTCTTGTTCATTTCGAGAACTGGGTTTGTTTGTTTTTTCCCATGGAATTTTTACCAAACAAATAAGCTTTTTTTTTTTGGCCCCCCCGGGGGGGGAGTACCAAACAAGCTGTTCAATTTATTGATCTTGTATCATTAGTTTTTGCGCTACCGTTGTCATTGCTTGTTGACTATTAACAAGTATTCACCTAACAGCAATAACAATCCAAATTATGTTTTCAAAATTTTCTAACTTGAAGAAAAATTTTCTTGCAATCTGGAATAATTGGATATTGTTTTTTGTACTTTTGTCTGTGATTTTCCTCTCATACATGGTGCGCCGATCGAAATGAACAAGATCAATAAATTTCTTGCAATCTGCAGCTCATTTCTTGTGTTGCCTGCTTTTGATTTCTGTTTATGAAACGCGCCGGTATGCGAAATCGCAGTGTGTTTTTAATTGTTTTTTGACCTTGATCATGAATGAGGTCATTTTTTGGACTTGCAAATCAAGTCAGTAGTGGATATAATAATGTGCTCTTTCATTGGCCGAAATGATGTGCTCTTTCAATGGCAGAAGTAAACGAAAAAACTTGTCACATCTGAAAATTTTCAACCTAAAAATTTGAGGTAATTTACTTTGTGAAATGGTCACATCATAATGGCATTAATCTTCTGCTGTTTGGAACTTGACAATAAGATTTTGAGACCTTAGATTCATTTCCTTAGGCCAAGTGCTTAACCTACTAAACACAACTTTTCAAAAAAAAAAAAACCTTTTGAAAATTGCAGCTACTAACTGAGATTGAAAATTTCTGGTGTCAATTGTGTATAGGCCTTCTGCGATGTGGTAAGAGTTGCCGGCTGAGATGGATTAATTACCTGAGACCAGACGTCAAACGGGGCAACTTCACTCAAGAGGAAGAGGACACTATCATAAGGCTACATGAAAGCTTGGGAAACAAGTAAGTTCAATGATTATTTTCTCTCTTTTTTTTTTTTTTTGGTTTAATTTGTGTAGTATCTTATTATTATCTGATGAGTTGTGTTAAATTATTTGTTCAGGTGGTCCAAAATTGCATCTCATTTGCCTGGAAGAACAGATAATGAGATTAAAAATGTGTGGAACACACACTTGAAGAAAAAGTTGTCTTGCAGAGATGTTAATAAAGATCAAGAATATAAAGAATCTTCATCAATAAGCTCCCCTTCCTCCTCTTCATCTAGCACCATTATATCATCAGGCAAAAGAAGTGCAGATACTGAACTTGATGAGCACCAATGTGACCAAAATAATTACCTGCCCAAAAAGCCTCGCGAAGCACACGGTAGCATGACAGTATCGGAAAAATTAATGCAGCAGAGTTCGGAAACTGAAGAATCAAATCAAATCAACACAAGCAAGGGGGTGGTGATGATGACGAAGGAATTATCAGATTCTTCTTGCTCTTCGGATAACTCAGTTGTGTCAAATTCTAGCCAAGTTGATGCCACAAGGCCAAAAGACCAAATGGGCACATCACAATTTGGGTTTAGTGAACCTTATGATGTTCCCATGGGCTTAAACAATTTAGAAGAGGTGAATAAGCCTGAGATTACTTCAATTTCGGATACCGGGTCAGAGATTCCATTGGAGTGTGATTTTGATTTCTGGAGCATGTTAGATAACTTGGGACCATTCCAATCACATGAAGTTGAAGCAAGCCAAAGCACAAGTTTTGGAGAAGCAAGTGACAACAGCAAAAAAGTTGACAGCAGAAAATGGCTTCAATACTTAGAAAATGAGCTTGGATTAGAGGCAACAACAGAAGATGAAATTGAAAATTCAGCAAAAGTGGCGGCGGCTGCAGCAGCTGACCCTATAGCCCCCGAGACTTATGAGACTCTGCTGAAACCAGAAGTGGACCCTGGAATCACTTATTTTCAACTGTGGAATGCTTCACTGCAAAGTTCTGTTTGCGAGTGATCAAATAATTATACGTCAAAGTTGACTAATATGGTCTACAATTTTAGGTCATACTTCTAGCTAACATATAATTCAATTAAGTTAATTAGGTCTTCTTGATGTATGATGGATTTGATGTATCGCCTTACATTTATTTCAAAACTCTTTTGTAAATCAAAGAAATGAAGCCAATTGTTTCATCTTTTAAATTTTTTTTTCTTAGGGGGTCGGGGATATTAACAATGTGGATAGTTTTTATTTCTTAGTGGGTCAGTGATATTGTATATATGGAATTTTTTTTTTTTTGGGAATATTATGTAAAAGTACAATAACATATGTAATCCCAGGAGAAATTTGTAAGAAAGTCTATATGATACAGAAGCTCAATACAAGAAATCATAATAATCAGAGAAAAAGCCACTCACACCCTCAAGATTTGTTTAAATGATCATGTAGACTCTTTTAGTTTCATAAATAGTCACACGAATTTTTTTTTTAACGATTATACACTTATATTATAACAACAAAAACTTTATAATAAAATAAATAAATATGAAATAATTTACCATATAAAAAATTATAAATTTTATAATTGAATATTAAACAGAATAATTTTTAATATTATTGATATGTCATATTTGTTTTAATATTAATAAAATGTGTTTCATAAAAAATAATTATAGTTCACATTCAAAATAACTTGGAAAATCTATGTTATTTATTTATAATGTTTTTTATGTTGTGTTTATATTAGCATAACTGCATAGTTTAAAGTTAAATTTTGGATTAATGGATTTAAGTATTAATAAAATCTATCAGGCATATAATAATATAATAATAATAATAATAATATAATAATATAATAATAATAATATAATAATAATAATAATATATAATAATATATAGCATAATATTAAAATGTACGTGACATATATTCTTGTTTTATTAATTAAATTGATTTAATTTTTATTTGTATTTGTATGATATTATATTTATTGTTTTTATCTTAATATTGTATTTATATTTATCGTAAAAATTTTTACTGTAATCTAAGGATATAATCAACAAAAATGGTTAATGTGATTTTTACGAAATTAAGGGAATTTATATGACTATTTAAACAAATCTTGAGATTGTGGGTGTCTTTTTCCTAATAATCAAACTCAAACATCCACTCAAAAATACTTGAATCCTCTAACTTAAGATTAAAGAGAGTAGCTGTCGACCAACTCAACTAAAAGATTATGACACATATGAAAAATGACACCTTCATCTTTGATACAAATTTTTTTTTTTAATTTTTGGAGTCCTTAAAAGTTTTATTACTCAATTTTCATTCATGGCATTAAAATGTTTAACCTAAAATATAACAGATTTCAAGGGTAAACAATGATGACCCTTTAAATAGCTTAAAAAAGTTACATAGCATTATTGTCCTGTTAACAATATTTGTCTTCAAGGATAAACAATAAAACGATCCCAAATATAAGCATTTCAACAATATCTTTGTAATTGTCGAGATAAAATAAGGCATTAAAAAACTAGAAATGACTCAAGCACATAATAACAAAATATTTATTAGGGTCACAAGTGTAATTATCCATTTTATATAATATTTACTGCCATTCATTCCTTGTCTCAACTTGTTTCATAAACAAGCTTTGAAATTTTGCAACCCACTTGAATTTTCAAAAAATGGAATACGAATTTTCCAAATTGTAACAATCATATTTGGGTTTGTTGCCGTACGGCAGTCGTACATTTACAGCCATCGACAGAAACGCAAAATTACAAAACTATAACAATCAATGGTAGTAGTGATGATAATAATGATAATAATAATTAAAAGGGATGTTACATTCTGCTTGTTCAAATCAAGTGTCGAATTTAATAAATAGTACGATTGATAAACTACGTGAATGATGCTGTGTGTCTTGCTTGCGTATCTCTCTGATCCTCTACTACTATTTCTGGAAAATTTTCCTTGACGGACTGTTTGATGCCTAAAGTGAGCTGAACCGGTAGCAAGTGTTTCAATTCGCTTAACTTTACCAAAGAGTTGGGGGATTCCTTCTTTATATTTAGAGCACCGTGGTTCATTAGGAAAGGAAAATGGGTCACAAATGATACCATTCGTCGCATTCAACTTAATTTTGGGTTGAAACTTAACTTGATTTAGGGCCGGTTTGAGATTGTTTTTAGAAGGCTCAAAAATAATTTTGAAAGCTAAAAATTAATTTTAATGTTTGGTAATTTTTTTAAAAAATTATTTTGGGTAAAATCACTCCCATTCTATATTAGATTTTGAAAAAATAAAAAAAAAATTGAGTAACTTTTCAAAATCTGATTTTGAGAATTAATTTTTTACTTAATACAATTCCCCATATATATCCTCATATATATTATAAAAATCTAAAATTATTCTTATTAATTAAGAAATAAAATCATTGACTTTTAAAAAAAATTATTTAAAATATTTATTTTAGTTATCAAATATTATATAATATTTATAAATATATAAATGAATTTTATTTAACAATATGTTCGATTCAGTCATTCGTATTCGACTGCTTTTAATATAATATTACAGTAGTTCAATAGTAAAATTTATCAAATACATACGGCTGCTTTAAAAACTCACAGTATTTTTATAAATAAATTATCAAATATTTAATTAATTATATTCATAGTTAATTATTTCTATATTATAGTTAATATCAATTATTTTAAAAGTTACAACATTATCAGAATAATAGCCGTGAGATCACGCAACAAGGTTCCTAAAAAGTAAAACCATTGATGGCTTATTCAAATGATGTCTCAAAACCTTACGAAGCCAAGTAGATTACGTCATTGTTAATTGCCTACACGTTGAATTAATGACAATCCCTTTGAAAACCTTATTGCCTAAAGAAATAATAAAAAATAGATGATTTATTTCGTTCAATCTCGCCCTAAAACTGTCATAAAAATTGAAAATGTATATTTTCGGAGACGGGTCAAAATCAGCCCCTTTTCCCTTTCTAATCTCTAGTTGGTACTCCTAACTTGGATTTAACTTGCATGATTCAATCTTTCTAAAAGTATAATAAATTTGAGAACAAAATTTTCACTGTAGAAATTATGACTAAGTTGCACATAAGTGGGTTGGTGATATTCTCCATTAACAACCGTACACATTTTTTGCTATATATTGCTTTTCTTATTGGGTCCCTATACTTTGAAGATTTGAGGCACATCAACTCCGGAATTGAAAGTAAGATTAAAATAGTTGTTTAAGTGATTCAATATGAAACAACAAAGGCAGCTCATCATTGATGAAAATCTGAACTCCTGAGAGGGACACATGTGTCCGCCAACTCAAATTAGTTTTGTTTATTAGATAGAGAGTCGTTATTTAGTAACAAATCTATTTCTTTAATATACTAAGGGTCAAGTTAGAGATCTATTTCTTTAATATAGTAAGGGTGAAGTTAGAAGAGAAAAAAGTACATAAAAATTTCAATATATTATAAGATAAAAAAATTTTACATTTAAGTATGTTTTTTTTGTTGGCGTCTTTTATTTTAACCTTTACTTTAATAAAGTAAGAGATCCCTTATTAGAAAATTACTACTTCAATGGATGGAAATTAAAATAAAATTTTACTTTGTTGACTACGTGATTGTCATAGACGATGGATCGAGATATAGTTCTCCGACTCCGCTTACTTTTAATTCTGGGTGCCCATCTTGTACTAGTTATAATTAATTATCACATGTTATTGAACAGTTTTCACGATAATGATTAATAGTACTTTTAGTGTACTGTTATGATCTAATATCCCACATTAAAAAAATACAACAATCTAAATAAGTATATAAAGCTCATGAAAACCGTTTGTTATAAGTTCGCTTTTAAGAATGAGTTCTACCTATGAGTCATTATTAGATAACATAACGCATAATATAGACACTATCATATGATCATATTTTATTGATCATTTGTCCATCGTTACCCCGACTATAGGGACGGTATAAGTGGGTACTGCAATTGACTCGTTTTCCCAAAGTGTCGACTTTACAATTATTAACTCAGGACCGTCACATTAAATTTTTGGACCATATATGCAGAGAGTTTTGTGCTATAATTAGTAAATAAAAATTAACATTCTTCTGTCAAGAAGATGAGCGGCTACTAATTTGGAAGTCGTCAATGGTACTTCCAGAAAAATTTTCGGCGTATTTTCCTTTCATACACACACACGCATGCATACATATATACATTAAGCATAAATCCAATCGGCTCATTTTACTTGGACTTGTGTTGGGCCATTGACAGAGTAGACCAGTGGAGTCCGAAATCAGCCCAAATGTCATTCCAAAAATAAGAGTGCAGCTATTGGCTGTTGGCAGCCCGCTATTACTCTCTTAAAACCCCGTTTTCTAAACATGCCTCATAAAATGATTTAAAATATTACTTTCATTAACACCTGAATAATTTCTACAAATAACTCTATTCACTTTTGCCTAAAACCACATCTATGTGTCCGATCAAATATCATGTGAATAAAACAAATTCGTCTCCCCACTCATTTTCTTTAGTGAGTAAAACAAATTTCACATGAATAAGGAGACAGATTGGTAGAAAAAAGCTATATTGAAAGACAAATTTGAACTTGAAGCTTGAAGCTCAATGAATAGGGTTATTATTAGAGATAGGTCATATAGATGCCGCTTTGCACATTTGAGCTCGAAGCTCATGTGAATGAAACAAATTTCAAATATGAGTTTGATTATTTGGAAAGTTCATGGCGATAAAGAAGAAAGGTCAATATACTGTATTGGTCAAAAATATTTGGGTGGTTTGAGAAGTAAATAGTAATTTGTTATATTGAATTCTAAACTTGATAACTATATTGCACATTTGTCAATTCACAAGTTCAACATAAAGTTTTTTGAATACAAACTCTTATCAGTTTGTAAAGATATAATAATTTTCGGGTGGGTGTCATAGCAGATCCTAGCCATTTTGGAAAAAGTCTGACTTAATAAAAAGATTAAATAGCTAGCAATATTATAAAATAGTGTGACAAACGATAATAATTAACTTTAAGAAACCACTTTGAAATTATATTACTTGTCAAAAACAAGATATTGAGGTGTAAAAGGTTCATTGGAATAGGAACATGATTTGTATTCTCTTTTTACACTATCTTTTTAGTAGGGATGACAGAAATCACCACATAAATAGATCCCTTTGGGGATCTTTCTCATTTAAGAATGATACGAAGACGATTTTATATTTAATTTCTTATTTGGAGAAGGAACAAAAACTTTATTTTATCTAGTTTTTTATTTTGGGAAAGGGACGAGGATGAGATAGAATCCCCATCCCTTCCTTATTTCCTCATTTCACTATTTTTATTTTTAATTTTTATTTTATTTTTCTAGAATTATTAGTGAATAAGTAATAAATTTAAAATTGTAAAGTATTAAATATTGGTGGAAATAATAAATATCAAAATATTTATATAAATAACATAAATATTAGTTAATATAAAAGTTTAATATAATTTATACTTAACTATAGCCCAAAGCCCGCAATCCCGCAAGCCCACAATTTATGAATCAAACTCTGAGTCACTCTCTTTCACGGTCTTATTCATCTTTTTCAAATTATTCGTGCGGTAACCAGCAGTCAACTCATTCTCATCTCATCATAGCCTAGTAGCAAGTAGCGCTGCTGGTGGCCAAGCAGCCTAGCTCATTACGACGTCAGTTAGCAGCCCCACACGCAACTTCGTCGTGCCACAGTCGGTGGCTAAGAGGTATCATTGCTCATGGACAATACTCACGTCAATATTTTATAAAAATCACTTTATTGAATTTTTTTTAAATCATACTTGAATTTTATATATACCACATGTTTGAAATAGTAGAATGAAATAAAATCCATTAATGGTCATTCTCAATTTATTTTATATATTTTTAGGTTAAAATAATTGAATTAACTTTGAAAATTAAAAAAATATCAATTATTTAGGAATTAAAAAATTTCGGGGATCCTTTATTATTATTATTCAGAGAAGAGACAAAAATTTCCTCAAGTAATTATGACAGAAATGGAGGTGGAATAAGGACATATGAAGAATATCATGAATGAGTATAGAGATGTCGGTCTCCTCCCTCCCCTCCCCTCCCCTCTCCTCTCCTTCTCACTTCATTGCCATCCCTATCCTTTAGTGTGATTTTATTTAAAGGGTAAAAAGGGTTTTAATAGGAGATTAGAGGGGTGCTAATAGCTCTCGTGCCACAAGTATCCTGTCACTTCTATTGAGCCAGCTACAAAGTGGCCTTGAATCTGATAGCCTAAAAGGTATATATTGCAATGTTAAAACGGCCCATAGGGCCCACAGTAATTTAACTGTAAATGACGTTTTCACCCGTATTATTTTCCTCTAAAGACCATCTGTTTTTTCTTTCTTTCGTTTCTCAATTTCCAGAATCTCTCATTCGCGCGTCGCAACATTCCCTCTCTCTCTCTCCCTCTCCCTCCCTCTCCCACCTCTCCCCACCCCTCTCAACTCGACAACCTTTTCATCACTTATAATGGAATTAGAAGAAGAAGAAGGAGGGTTTGAAAAACTCACCGGAGATTTCACGGACCAAGCATCAGAGGCACAATTCAGCAACACGTTTGCTGAGCTTCAAGCTTACTCCTTACAGCTTCTGGAACTTCATCAAAACCCTAATCAAAGCCCTTCCTTTTTCACTTCATTCTTCAATTTCCTCCAAAAATCGTCCGCCCAATTTCTTCAGCCCTTCTTTGAGTAAGTTCACCTCTTTATCATCTCAATTTTCTTCCAATTTTTGTTTTAATTTAAATTAATTTATTTTTGAATTTATTTTGTTTTGTTTTAGCTATGTGTTGTTTCCGTTGCTGCTTCTACTGGATGCTGCAACTGAATGCAGAAGCAAGGCGAAAGAAGAGTGTAAAATGAGTGGTAAAGTGAGTGATAGAGTGGCTGAAAGTGTTGTTAAGTGTTTGGAGCAGCTTCTTAGCAAGTGTTATTTGGGGTCTGTTGATCAGGTTAGTTGTCTAGTTATAATATTGTTTTGAATTTTATATGAATTTTTGTTCTTTTGAATCAGCTATTTATGAGTTGATGACTTTTTTGTTCATTCGATAAGTGTTAATTCAAGCGTGCATTTATTTTGATGATGTGTAATTTTAGCACGAGTTTAATGATGTGCTTTTGCAGATGGTTGTGTTGATGACAAAGTTGGCAAAGGCAGCAACGCTTTCACCATCCGAGGCTTCAGAGGAGTTTCGTGAAGGGGCTATCAAGTGTTTTAGGGCTGTGTTTTCGAGTTTACATGGGTGCTCTGATAATTTCTGTTCATGTAATCAAGTTTTGGGCTTTCCGGAGCTATTGGAGAGTAACACCCTGCAAGGATCATTTACTAAAACTTCGGAATCAAGAGAATGTTTAGTTGCATTTTTGCAGTCACAAGATGCTTCAGTTGCTGTTGGATACTGGCTATCACTTCTTCTCAAAGTACACTGCCTTTCTAATTTCTTAATTTTGTTTTTTTGGGTTCTTAAATGATAATTGATTCATTTGTTGTCTAATTTTTTCACCCTTTTTCTATGAAACTAATTTTGGGGTTTGTTTAAAAGAATGCTGATACTGAGGCTGCACGAGGACATCGAGGAAGTGGGAAACTCCGTGTTGAAGCTTTTCTGACCCTACGTTTGCTTGTAGCTAAGGTAATTTTGGGATATGCATCAAAACTGAACAGTGAGAAATTTTAACCTAGGAACGGTTTTGCTTTTTTGAATGTTCCACTGAATTTTCTTTCAAATTGACTTGCCCTCCATGACGAGCACCAAATGCATAACGAGCACTGAATGCATAATATTTCATTTGTGTCCTGAATCATCGATGAAAAAAGGTATATTGCAAACTTAGTTGAGTTACTGGTCTTGTTAACTTATCTGAAAATATTGACCTTCTTCTTATCTACATTGTCGGTTCAATCAGAAATATGTTAGCTTGTGGCTTTTGAGCTATGAAAATCCTATTCTAGCTTCTTATGAATGAATATTATTTTTTGTATCTGAAAAATTGGACTAATTTTACTGGTTTTGCAGGTTGGCAATGCGGATGCACTGGCTTACTTCTTACCTGGTGTTGTTAGTCAATTTAACAAAGTTTTGCATGTATCAAAAACAATGATAACTGGTGCTGCTGGATCTGTGGAAGCTATTGATCAAGCAATTAGAGGGTTAGCTGAATATCTAATGATAGTCCTCCAGGATGATGTTAATTTATCAGGCCTTGATATGCCCAAAAATGTCATTTCTGGTTATGATCCCAGCAACAATAAATCTTCCTCATTTCTGGAAGAGCTCCGTCGGTTACGAATTAAACCTGAAGGTCAGAATACAATCGTAGAAGAAGACAATGATGGTGAACTAGTAAATATGATTACTCCCAAATCTGAGTTTAAAGAGCAGTCTGCAGATTCTATGAAGAGAAAAGGATTCCTGCATGTGGCTCGCACAAAAGATTGGATTGAGGAAACCTCAGCTCACGTGAATAAATTACTGTGTGCAACTTTTCCTCATGTATGTTCTTACATTTGATTTAATGTTGTTTATCTGAAATATTAAATCCCCTATTGATGGCCACCTAAATTCTTTCTGTGGAAATAATCTTTTATATTCTGTCAGATTTGTGTTCATCCAGCGAAGAAGGTGAGAAAAGCACTTCTTGCTGCAATACGAGGACTGTTATCAAAATGCAGTTACACTCTGAAGGATAGCAGATTGATGCTTTTGGTAAGCCATGTAAAAGAATGAATAAACATATAGCTGCCCATCCACTACCCACCTTTAGGTTCTCATTGCCTGCTGGAGGTTTTATTTTCACATACAATACTCAGATTTAGTAGTTATATGGTCATCCTTAAGGCTACTGTACTCATAATAGATCAATAAATAAAATATCAGCCCTTTATTTATAAATTGAAAAAATAGTCCTGATTGCAGATATAACACATAATAGGAAATTTGTGATGAGGAAATGCCTCTGTTATTATGAAGATGAGCAAAGATGCATATTTAGGAAATTTTCAATTAGTTGTGATTTTTTAGTTTGACCAAGTAAAGCTATTATTAGTCCTAGTCAACAGCCTGAGGAATGAGTGACCTGGACAATGTGTGGTGGATTAGGAATAGGTTTCTATTGTGACACTGCTCAGGTGCATGTCTGATCTCTGATGCCTTTCCCTTACTCATTGATGTAATGCATGGAAGTAGTTACCCGATACTTTCTCTACTGGGGTTATTACTTTAAGGTGTGTTTGGAACATAACATTACATAGTAATATGATACTGTTCACATCAGTTTATTGCTTACCTATGTTTGGAAGTTTTGGAAGCTGCATTATGGTGCACCACAATGTGCTATTTTGGTGCATTATGCAAACGCGAAGGGGCCTCGGGTTTTGTATAATGCACCAATTTTTGCCTCAATTGAGGCATTAAATATATTTTAATTTTTATTATTATAATAATAATATATAAAAATATATTATATTATAATATTATTTAATAATACTATGTTATATTATTACATAATATTATATTTAGATATTAATAATTAATAAAACTAATTATTTAATATAATTAATAATAAATTAATAATAAATTTAAATAATATTAAATTTAATATTAATATGAAATTAATACAGTATAGGATAACATCACATGTTGTACAACATTATAATACAATGCTAATGCAATATGGCATGATATAGTACATCTGTATTAAATAATGTAATACAATATAGTGTGCCAAACACACCATTAGTGTTATAGATTGGCCACTTGAGCATTGACATTTTTCTGGTAGTGTTGTGTTTAACCATATTCTCCCTCGCCAAGGCTAGAAATAATTCTAGATTATCTACTTGTCTATTTAGCCTGAATGAATTATATTGTTTTAGTTCTGTTAATCAGAAGGCTCTGCATGTTCATCTCATTTCAAGTTATTGATGCAGTATAATGAATTTTTTGCTTTCTATTCTGCCTGTTTATTTTGTGTTTGATATGTTTTTATGCTCCTAATTATGCAGGAGTGCTTATGTGTTATGGTTGTTGAGGACGATGAAGAGATTTCCGCAGCTGCCCAGGAGTTTCTAGATTATCTATTCTTGTATAGTGGGAAACATCATGTGAAATTTGATGTTTCTGATATTTTTGGCAGGTTTGTCCTTTATCTGAGATTGGAATGTTGGGCTTAAGAGATTTTATATATATATATAAGTGCTGAATTATGTTTCTTGAGCAGGCTTATTGAAATGCTTCCAAAGGTGGTGCTTGGCAGTGACGAATCACTTGCTTTTTCACAAGCTCAAAAATTACTTGTAATCATATACTATTCCGGTCCTCAATTTATGTTGGATCAACTTCAATCTCCGGTATGTGATTGCTTCCCTGATGTCTTCAGTAATCAGGGTCGTATTATCTTCTATATTTTAAATGAAAATTTGTCTGGGTATTACTTTTTATGTTCATCAATTGATAGGTGGCAATGGTCCACTCATCAGTTGTAAATGTTGCTAGACATCTGTATTGCTTAAGTTCAGTGATAAGATAATATCTTTTGTGCTTCTGTCCGTCCAAAGATCTCATACTCAAGTGGATGGTAGCGTAAATTACTAGTTTAGGAAAAAATAAGTAACTTCTTAAATACTTGTCCAAATATCATCCTTTCCCAGTTATGTTATAACTGCAGGTTATGACTTAAATTTTGAATGTTTTTGAATTTTTGAGTTCAGATGTGATTTTTTCCTCTTGTATTATTCATTCATGACGCTCTCTTGTATGGAGTGCATAGATTTCAGCTGCAAGGTTCTTGGATGTATTTGCTATCTGCCTTGGTCAGAATTCAGCATTCAGTGGCTCTCTTGACAAGCTTATTTTAGCAAGGCCGTCTTCCACTGGATTCCTTCATTCTATTGCCGAGTTGCAAGCTGGTGCCCACTTAACCGATTATGGCCAGAACTTCATAGGTTCAGTTCCATCTGGTATCTCAAAATTAACAGCTATTCAGGAAAAACCAATACCGTGCCCATGGGAGACTATCCGAAAGATGTACGAGTTTCCATGCACGCCCCCTTGGTTTGTTTCTGTTGGCAGTCAGAAACTATACCAGGCACTTGCAGGAACTCTCAGACTTGTAGGTTTATCTTTAGTGCCAGGTTACATCAACTCCTGAATTCATTTGTTTTTTCAGTTGAATTTCTCTGTGACTTGTGTAGCACTAACACCGATTATCTTTATTTTTGCTGGTTGCTAGACTTTGAAAGTGAAGGGCAATTATCAGTTATTACTGATATTCCACTGGGTCACTTGCATAAACTGGTTTCTGAGGTGCGTGTGAGGGAGTATAATAAGGAGAGCTGGCAGTCATGGTATAATCGAACTGGTTCAGGACAGCTATTGCGCCATGCTAGCACCGCGGCATGTATCATTAATGAGATGCTATTTGGTCTATCAGATGAGGCATTTGATACGTTCGCTAAAATGTTTCAGAAGTCCAGAACGGTAAGGGAAGAGGCTCGACAATCTGCTGCAGAATTCACTGATGGTCAACGCTATAACCTTGGTGAATCTTCTTGGAAGACTAAACTGAAGAACGCTGTAAAAAGTCGCTTAATTGATTGTGTTGGTAAAATCATGCATGAGTATATATCTTCTGAAGTGTGGGATCTTCCAACAGATCGTAAATCTTCCCTTTTACAATCTGATGAAGAAGCTGAAGATATCACTCTGCACTTTTTACGTGACACAGCAGTATTACACCAGGAAATAAGCATTTTCCTTTTCCAGATCTGCATATGGTTTGCACCCGTTTTGTCAGTTCATCATTATTGAACATGCTTACAAAGTATTGATTGTATCTTTGGTTTTCTCAAACAGGTTATTATAGATGGAATAGGCATCTTTGCTCTGTGCCTTGGGAAAGATTTTGCTTCCAGTGGGTTTCTTCATTCGTCCCTATATTTGTTGTTGGAGAATCTAATTAGTTCCAACTCCCAAGTTAGAAGTGCCTCTGATGCTGTTTTACATGTTCTTTCTGCTACATCTGGCTATCCAACGGTGAGCTTGTGAGATATAATCTCTATTTGCTAGCGAATTCTGTAGTAAATGACTGTTGTTACATTCTTTTGCAGGTTGGGCACCTAGTCTTGGCAAATGCAGACTATGTAATTGATTCTATTTGTCGGCAGCTACGTCATTTGGATCTTAACCCTCATGTACCAAATGTGCTTGCTGCGATGCTTTCATATATTGGAGTAGCTTATAAAATATTGCCTTTACTGGAGGAACCGGTATGGCTTATCTCAAATTTTGATAGCTTTTTAGGTTGATTAACCTGCCAAAATTTGGATGCACCGTGAAGACGATAATTTTTTATTTTTTCGTACAGATGCGCTTAGTTTCACAGGAACTTCAGATACTTGGCAGGCATCAGCATCCTGATTTAAACAGTTCCTTCTTAAAGGTCATTCCTTTAACCATACGCGCCATATAGAATGAATTGCTTATTTTAGAATGTAGATTGGATTAATTTGCAAAGTCTTAGCAATGAATTTATTAAAAATTCTGAAGAAAAGTATGACAAAAGATTTTTGGAAGCTTTACGAATGGATTGTAAACAATAAAAGATATTTCTGCTTGAGTCATGCCATTTTACAAGTGATGAAGCATATTTAGTGGGGTTATGTCAAGATTTAATCCATTTATACATAATTTGGGATCAGACGCGGAGAAGGTCCATTGCAATTGAATAACTTTGAAGTTTGAACTAAGCCTTTTATTCAAGCAGAGGCTAGGGTAACTCTTGATTGAAGTATTTTGTGTGATTACATTGTTCTCGTTCCAATTAAATTATGTTTTGTACAAGGAGGTTATTCCTTTTTTCCTTTTTCAAAAAGAAAGTTATTACTTACTTTCAATGATTTTGTATCTTTAGGCTGTAGCTGAAATTATGAAGGCATCAAAGCATGAGGCAGATTCACTGCCAAGTCAAGCTGAATCTTATCTTATGCGTATCAAGTCCAAAATATCGGAGCAGGGTTCAGGACCATGCTATGATAACGACACTGGTATGTCTCATGTGCAATTATATGATTACTTCTCTGCTAGAAGTGGAAATTCATTTCTGTATACTGTTCTTACATTGATGTCTCCTTTACACTATCTTCTATTCAATTACTCAATCAGATAAACTGCATTTGCCATCCTTCGTAGGGCTGTTGTATTTGCTGCCTAACATTAGAAGAGTGGTTAATTCGTTTATTGAGTAAAAAATGACTAGCATTTGCCATATCCCAAGATCTTATCTTATTTTTGTGATAATTATATCATATATTTGTAGGACAATGGGAGAGCATTTTGTTCAAATTGAACGATTGCAAAAGATATAGAAGAACTGTGGGATCTATTGCTGGTTCATGTTTAACAACTGCAATTCCTCTTCTAGCTTCAGAGAAGCAGGCGGCTTGCTTGGTGGTCTTGGATATAGTAGAGGTGCTTTTTTTGGCTGTGTTGTTTTCAATATTTGCTCGATGTTTATGTTAATATAATTTTTTTTATTTAATTTATTAAAATAAAATTTAGATGCTAAAGCACCTAAAGAAAAATTTTATTGGAAAAGAAAAATAATTTTAAAAACGTGAAACTTGTTCCCGCACAAAGGAGGGAATTTGTTTTTGTTTATAAACTATTCGTAGTATTGTTCTTACCTATCTGTCTGTATGTGTAGAAACTTCTACTGATTTTAGATTAGAAGATTATGAGAGAAACATTTACTTCAATTTTAGGATCACAGAGGTTGTAGCAGAAAGTGGAGGAAGAGTTATAATTACCGCAATATTGTCCCGTTTTCTGTTTGAAGAAATTCAATACAAAAAAGAATTTCAAAACAAGATGAGACGTCAGTGATTTTACAATGAACTTTCTTTCCAGAATGGCATTGTAGCACTTGCAAAAGTGGAAGAAGCCTACAGACACGAAAAGGAGACCAAAGAAGAAATTGAAGAAGTGCTTCGATCAAGTTCAATGTATCATCTTCAAGATAATCTAGATGCAGCTGAAGATGGGACTGATGAGAACAGACTGCTTCCAGCAATGAACAAATTGTGGCCTTTTTTGGTCATTTGCATTCGAAGTAATAACCCTGTGGTGAGTAACAATTGTTTAACTATTCATTTTGTTACAAACAGATGAAAGATCTGCTAGACTATCCTTAGTTTCATCATCTATTGTTATTGTTAATTCATCATTTCAACAGGCTGTCCGGAGATGTTTAAGTGTGATAAGCAATGTAGTGCAAATCTGTGGAGGGGATTTCTTTTCACGCCGCTTCCACACAGATGGACCCCATTTTTGGAAACTTCTATCCACATCTCCATTTCAGAAAAAGCACAAGTTGAAAGAAGCAAAAGCACCTTTGCTGCTTCCATATAGGAACACTTCAATTTCTTCGGAGGATTCTCTGGCAGAAGTTTCCAACATGAAAGTCCAAGTTGCAGTGCTCAATATGATTGCAGATTTGTCCCGAAATGAGAAGAGTGCATCGGCATTGGAAGTCGTCCTCAAAAAGGTCAGTGGTCTCGTTG
Organism: Murraya paniculata; assembly: GCA_030449075.1. Classification (NCBI taxonomy): domain Eukaryota; kingdom Viridiplantae; phylum Streptophyta; class Magnoliopsida; order Sapindales; family Rutaceae; genus Murraya; species Murraya paniculata. The sequence goes on along the minus strand of JAEVFN010000085.1, from coordinate 397,629 downwards.
TGGGAATAGCTTGCAGCGGTGTTGTAGGGCTTAGAGACGCATCTATAAATGCCTTGAGTGGACTTGCATCAGTCGATCCCGATCTCATTTGGCTTCTTCTAGCTGACGTTTACTACTCTCTGAAAAAGAGTAACTTGCCTTCGCCGCCAACCTCAGATTTCCCAGGGATCTCAGAGATTTTTCCCCCATGTTTGTCTCCTAAGGAATATTTGTATGTACAGTACGGAGGGCAGAGTTATGGTTTCGATGTTGACTTTCCTTCTGTAGATACTGTTTTTAGGAAACTGCATGCCCAAATTTTTAGTTGTCAGATGTACGGTTAAATTTTGCTTCATGGGCCAATTTATTTATTAATTTCCAACACGTTATTTTAATGTTTTGGAGATTTTATTGTTTAATTGAGTCACTAATAGAGAATCCAACAGTGCTAATCTAGCACCTGCGTTGTGCATAGTAATTTGAATGACAGGAGCATCTAGCGAAAAGGAACTTATTGTTTCATTTTGAAAATCAGTATCAGCAATTACAGAAATCAAGGAGACAGAGTCAAACGGAAAAATTTTTCACTTATAAAGATTAAATATCTTGCCTGTAAAGGCTATGTTTCAAGTTACAGTAGTCGGAAAGTTTATCAACCTCTGGAAGATATGAAGAAGAAAAGCTCAGTTTCTTGTTTGATATGTCTTCCTCTATCACCAAAAGCAGCGAAAATATGCAGACGAAAAGAAAGCTCTTGATCATCTCAAGTTCCTGAAAATAACTCAGTTTCCTCGAAAACCAGTGATAAAACGAAGAAAAAAGAGTGTTCTCAGCAATATCAAGTCTTTCAAATTACCCCAGGACAATCAACTTGCAAACTCGAAGTACTGCAATCCTTCAACATATGCTCAAAACTTGGATGATGATCGTCACAGTAAAGATGATGATCCGAATTATCCCACGTTTTCTTCCAGGTATGCTGCTTCTTTCAAGAACAAGATAACCAACTTACAATAGAATTGTTACAAAGGCATGCATATATACATTAGCAGTTTTTTGGTTTGGGATTTTAAAGCGTACAAAAATTTTAAAAAACTTTAAAATTGCACGATTTTTAAGTTTTGTTAAATTTTTTTATAATTTACACACATATATGTATATATCTTCTAAATTTTACCTGTGCATACTCTTTAATCTTTGATGATTCTCAGATGTCATTTCCATTCCTCCGTTCTCATTCTTTAGCCCATTCATCACTTGCATGTTCTTTTTACTTGTCAGTAGTTTCACTCCTCGAGAAACAAGCAAACAAACCGTTTTCGTTCTAGTTGGTACTATTATTATACATGCCTTATTATCCACTAAGTTCCATGGCATTCTTGTTAATTATCTTCTATATAAATATAAATGACTAAGGCAACAAAATGAAGAATGCATATATATAATAAATTAATAAGTGAATATTCACAATTATTAATAATAAGTACGAATATACACTTCCATGCTTGCTTTGTCGTATCACCTTGATGCACAAAGCAATTGGTTCATATTTCTGACGTCCGTACCTTTAAGAGCATTGTTTCCCAAGACCTTTGAGGGCTCTTTTTGATATTAGCCTTATGTTGAGGGCCCATAAAAAAAACCGGAAAATTACAAACAAGGACTTGACGGTTGAAGAAAGCCGAAAGGCCCGAAACGCTCAGTCCGAATCGAGTTTCAAGTCTCATACACTGATTCGCAAATCACATAACAGTTGCAAATCAAATATGGGAAGCGATAGAAAGTCGAAGGAGAAGAAGAAGAGTAGGAAGAGAAGTTCATCTTCTGACTCTGAAGGTTTCAATCTTCTCCCTTTTTCTTTTATATATATCATAATTCTTCTTATCTCTCAACATTTATTTATTTTTTTTGTAATGGCGAATGAGAAGATGAAAGAAGAAGCAAGAAGCATCGAAGTGATAAGAAAGAGAAAGGCAAGGAGAAGAAATCTCACAAGCATCGTTCTGATAAAGGTAACTTTTTCCCTTTTCTGTGTTTTATATTATTACTGCTTAGGGTATTTTATGAACTGGGATTTAGCTTTATTTTTCGAATATATGATTTTTTTTTGTAAGTGGGTTCAAATTATTGTTAATCAATAGGGAGAAAAGAAATAACTCTGACGTATTGAGGCTGAGCCCCAGATTATATCACTTGTGGCGTGTAGGCTTGATTGAATGTGTATTTTGTCAAGTTTTTGGGTGCAATATGATTTGGTACTTTAGCTACCAGCTGTTGCATGTTGAGTTGGTAGCGTGGCTATGTCAGTTCGTATATGGTTTGTTACTAACCTATCCCACATTATATGTTTTGAGTCATGAAGATATGGTCAATAGGTTCTTAATTATGGATATGTGAAGTAGTTTAAGCTGGAGTCTGGTTGCTACAGGTGTTTTTTTGGCTAAGGTTTCAATATATGTTGCTAACTAACTACAGTTGGTTAGTGTTTAATTTAACTGAAAAGTTTGACATTCTTCTTGGAGTAGTTGGAGTTCTAGATTTGTGTGAACACCTTGGTTATATCTTTCCATTATCAATTCCAATCTAATTTCAGATGTTAGATTTTCGGTTAGTCTTATTGGTGATTTGCAAGTTTTTTTGTGCAAAGGCTTAAACAAGAGTATCTCTTAGGAGGCTGGTAAGGCTCATGTAAAACTTATGGTTGAGTTTTGTATAGTTCAAGTCCAATGAAGATAGGGTGTGATTGGAAATTTAAATTGGATACTAGTTTCAAACTGGAGCTCCATGACTAAAGATCACATAGAATTACCAAATTTTTAGAAGTAGAGATAATCGAGGAATGTAGACCGCAGTGGAGACAAAAGTTACATTATCCTAGGACTCCTCAGGCCAAGGCTTCATTAAAGTTGGAAAGCATTGTGGTTCCTACATCTAGGTCCTTTAACTGAATTTTTCTTTCTCTGTTTCGTCTGTCTTCAATCCTGTTTAATTGTCTATCTTTGTTATGCTTATGTCAGGTTTATAGTTTGCTGATGTCATTATGGATCTTAAACAGGAATGTAATTCAAATGACATTGGTACAGTCAACCAAATCCCACATACCAAACAAATGAGTCAAAATCAATCTCAGTCTTCATGTATTGCGGGGGTGGGTTTATCAGATGAAATCTGTGCTGCTTTGGACAAATTCAGTAATATATTTAAGGAAGTCATGGAGATATTAAATAAGAATATGGAAAATCTGGATGAAATACTGACCAAAAAGGATGATATGGTTCTCCAATTCATATTGAAGAGCTCTTAAGAGTGGGGCTTCCTTTGTGAATTGAATTGCCTTACTGAAAGCATGTACTGCTCAACCCGCGAATGTCGCAATATTTAAGTCATGTGATGATGCAATAAGAAAGGAATTTGTTAGGATACTCTTGAGTGAGAGAGCTGTTGGTTGAAATGTGTCGTGTGGTAGAACACAAATCTATTTATGAGGTCCTTTTGTTTCTTATTAATCAAGAATGAAGTTAGGTTACTTTTTGGATAGTCCAAAGTGGAGTTCCAGTTTCATGTTTGTATTTGGCTACTCATTAGACCAAAGATGGCGTTTATGTAAATGTCAAGAAGGCTGTTAGCGTGATGAACTGAACAAATTATGACTTTAACTAACTTATAATCAGATTAAAATATCTTACTTATCTAGTGGATAACTATGGTCACTATTTATTTTTCAGCATGGCGTTTGGCTTGGTGGATCCTTCGGTTAGTGATTTTGTGGCAGTTGATGTGAATATAGAAAAATTGTTGTTGATAGGCAGTGAATACATGGGAATGCGCAAGAATACATGAGACAAACTGAAATTTTATCTTGTTTGATTAGTGAACTTTAGAGTTTATGAATCAAAATTTGTTATTTGCAGTCTAATTTGGAGCTGCAATAAATAGAGGACTCCATTTTCATGAGATGGGTCTAGTAGCTCTAACTTTTTTGATCAAGTTTCAACTAGATTCATTTGGTTTCACAGAATCTATTCATGATCATACTGAGCATGGTAATAGCAAGTAAATTATTAACAGGCTTAAAACTTTATTCAGAATGACTAGCTTGAAATTGTAATTAGCTTATTGATCCTGTGATTAACCATCCAATTCTTCTAACATGGGCCATTTTAGAGTATCTTCAGTGTTCATTATTTTTCATGACAAGTATATTCACTCCGGAATTGTGTTATGTTGACTTGCCGCTTCTTGCAGGAAAAAAGTCAAGGGATAAGCACGGGAATAAGCATCATAAAGTTGATCGACACTTGGTGAGTTTTGTTATTCTGCAACTTAAATGTGTTGTGTATGAAATGGCGAATTGTTAGCTTAGGACTAGGTTTCCTAGAGTTATGTTTCTTAAAGTTAGCAGATTGAACTTGTGTTTTGGGTGACAGATGACAACCAGGATTGGTCACTGTTTAAATTTCTCGAAGGTTTTTATGCTTAATTGACTCTCATTCCTGCAGAAATGTGAGTTTCAAGAGCTAACAAACGAGGACTACTTCTCTAAGAACAATGAATTTGCTACCTGGTTAAAAGAAGAGAAGAAACTGTTTTTCTCTGATCTATCATCCGAGTCTGCGCGTGAATATTTTTCTGACTTTGTCAAGGCATGGAACAGGCAGAAACTCGATTCTCGATACTATGAAGGCATTTCAAGTGGCCCTCGCTCAGCCCATAGCTGGAAGTTCAAGTAATAGTGTAGAAGAACAACTCAAGTTTCTCAGTCTCACTGCCTTTTTTTTTTTTTCTGCTGGTTTTGTAAATGCTTATTTGCAGTTTTTTTTTTTTTTTTGGAAATGAGCATTATATTTCTACTTAGAGTTGAAATCATTATACGGAGCTCTGTATAATCCTTAAGAAGAGCAGTAGTTGGATTCCTTTCTCACTTTTTAGTGTTATGTGATAGAGTTATGAGAAGGCATCATTTAATAGATTTGCCCCTTTTTATTTTCTTGGCACAATTTAATATAACTTCTTGATCCTGGAAATTTTTGTGATGAATGTTTTTTGTTTTTATTTTAAATAAATGTACTTTAAAAGTGATTTTATGAGATGTGGTAAATGTTAATGATTATCTATTGTCTGATGATATCTGTGGAGGGGAAAGGGCATAATCCTCGTAAAATTTCACCTTTTGAATTAACAAAGTGGTTTGTGACGTAATATCAAAGTTTGTGTTTGTGCTGATAGACAACTAAAAGTATAAAACCAATCGCATTAAATTAAAATGGACATCCTGACCCCCTTTGTTACTAATTTCTGTTTGTTTAACTAGAGATAAAAGACATTAATATACTGTATTGCATCATTCTAACAGTAACACATGAAAATTCACTAATTAAAAAAAAATGTACCTTTTTTGGTAAATGGTGAATGAACTTTTTACTTTGATATAACCTGAAAACTTACAAAACATAATAAATTTTTTGAATTGGAAAATTTTAGAAAAGTCCCTACTTTTTGAAATAATATCATTTACTCCACTCTTTTGCATATTAAAACATTTAGGTTACCGATTAGTGATTTCACAGAAGTGCACCCATCCTTCGAACGTCAGACACAGAGACATGTTCTGGTTCGCTTTAGTTCAAACAGTGGGACTTGCAATAAAGAACCAGAGCTGGCTTGGTGCAACCGAAAGCTCTCAGCTTTCAAGCTCAAAAACCCATCAGTGCTCTTATTTTCCCGCGAAAATTACTTGAAGCCAAAACCAATTTCAACAGCAACACTCTCATGTCTGATCAAAGAAGAAGAACAAGAACTACACAGACACCATGGCTTTATTTCCCTTTTCAACCACCCGAACCCCGAAATATCATGCTTTTATCAAAAGGGCTTTTCCCAAATCACTACAGAATCCGCTGGCAAAGCATTGCATGCGCTTTGCATAAAGGGTTTGGTGAGTTTTAGTGTGTTCTATAACAATACATTGATTCATATGTACTTCAAGTTTGGTCGCGTGCGGTATGCTCGCTACGTGTTTGATAAAATGGGTGAGAAAAATGATGCTTCTTGGAATAACATGATGTCGGGGCTTGTTCGGTTGGGATTGTATCAAGAATCGGTTGGTTTTTTCAATGAAGTGTTGAGTTTTGGTGTTAGGCCAACTGGGGTTTTGATTGCTAGCTTGTTAAGTGCATGTGATTGGTGTGGGTTTATGGTTAGTGAAGGGATTCAAGTGCATGGTTTTTCTGTTAAAGGTGGTTTATTGTGTGATGTTTTTGTGGGTACTTCTCTATTGCATTTTTATGGGACATATGGGCATATTAATAAGGCTAGGAGAGTGTTTGAGGAGATGCCTCACAGGAATGTAGTTTCTTGGACTTCATTGATGGTTGCATATTTGGATAATGGGAGTCCGATAGAAGTTGTAGATGTGTATCGGTATATGAGACGCGAAGGTGTTTGTTGCAATGAGAACACAGTTGCAGCAGTGATTGCTTCTTGTGGTTTAACAGAAAATGATTTGTTGGGTTATTTATTTCTGGGACAAGTTATAAAGTTTGGATTACATTATACCGTTTCTGTTGCGAACTCTCTTATATCAATGTTTGGTAATTTTGGTAGTGTAAAAGAGGCTCGCTGTCTTTTTGACAGCATGCATGAACGAGACACGATTTCATGGAATTCAATGATTTCTGTATATGCACATAGTGGTCTTTGTGATCAGTCGCTAAGATGTTTCCATTGGATGCGTCATGTTCATGAGGAAATAAACTCTACTACGGTTTCCACTCTGTTATCTGCTTGTGGTTCTGTGGATAATTTGAAGTGGGGCAGAGGAATTCACGGTTTAGTAGTTAAATTAAGTCTGAATTCAAATGTTTGGGTTTGCAACACTCTTTTAGCTATGTATTCTGAGGCCGGAAGATCTGAAGATGCAAAGTTTGTATTTCAAGAAATGTCTGAGAGAGATTCAGTCTCATGGAATTCCTTAATTGCCTCCCATGTTCAGGATGAGAAGTACATAGATGCCCTGAAAATTTTCTCAAATATGCTGCAGAAGCAAAAATTAGTGAACTATGTGACTTTTACCAGTGCATTAGCTGCCTGTTCAAATCCGGATTTTGTTGTTCAAGGCAAGATTATTCAAGCTCTTTTAATTACTATGGGGCTACATGATAATTTGATTGTTGGCAATGCATTAGTTAGCATGTATGCTAAATCTGGTATGATGAGCGAAGCAAAACAGGTCTTTCGAATTATGCCCAAGCGAGATACAGTGACTTGGAATGCTCTCATTGGTGGCCATTCCGAGAAAGAAGAACCTGATAAGGCAGTGAAAGCTTATAAACTAATGAGAGAAGAAGGGACACCTATGAACTACATTACTTTTGCAAGTGTTCTTGGTGCTTGTTTGAATCCTGGTGATCTGCTTATACACGGGATGCCAATCCACACGCACATAGTTTTAACAGGATTTGAATCACATAAGTATGTGCAGAATTCTCTTATCACAATGTATGCCAAGTGTGGGGATCTCAATTTGAGTAACTACATCTTTGAAGGATTAGCTGACAAGAATTCAGTCACCTGGAATGCTGTGATTGCTGCAAATGCTCACCATGGCCAGGGTGAAGAGGTTTTAAAACTTCTTGTTAAAATGAGACACACGGGAACAGGAGTAGATTTTGATCAGTTCAGCTTATCTGAGGGCCTTGCTGCTACTGCTAAGCTGGCCGTATTGGAGGAAGGCCAACAGCTTCATGGCTTGGCCACTAAACTTGGATTTGACTTGGATCCTTTTGTTACAAATGCTGCAATGGATATGTATGGTAAGTGTGGGGAAATGGGTGATGTGCTAAGAATTGCTCCCCAGCCAGTTGATCGTGCTCGGTTATCTTGGAATATATTGATATCAGTTTTTGCCAGACATGGGTATTTCCAGAGGGCTATTGAAACCTTTGATGAAATGCTGAAATACGTAAAACCTGATCATGTTACATTTGTCTCTCTTCTCTCTGCATGTAATCATGGGGGTCTGGTGGATAAAGGCCTCCAATACTACAATACAATGACCAAAGAGTTTGGTGTCCCGGCAGGAATAGAGCATTGTGTATGCATCATTGATCTTCTTGGACGCGCAGGAAGGCTTGCCGAAGCTGAAACTTTTATCAACAAAATGCCAGTTACTCCAAATGACCTTGTGTGGCGAAGTTTGTTGGCTTCGAGTAAAATCCATGGTAACGTGGAGCTTGCAAAGAAGGCTGCTGAACGTCTTTTTGAGTTTGACCCATCGGATGACTCTAGTTATGTTCTTTATTCAAATGTCTGTGCAGCTACTGGGAGGTGGGACGATGTAGAGAATGTAAGAAGGCAAATGGGATGGAACAAAATTAAAAAGAAGCCGGCATGCAGTTGGGTGAAGTCAAAAGATGGGGTGAGTTCATTTGGAATGGGAGATCATTCCCATCCAGATACTGAGCATATATATGCAAAGTTGGAAGAGCTTAAGAAGATGATTAAGGAAGCAGGCTATGTTCCTGATACAAGCTATGCATTGCAAGATACTGATGAAGAACAGAAAGAGCACAATCTTTGGAACCACAGTGAGAGACTTGCCCTTGCATTTGGCTTGATAAATACCCCAGAAGGTTCAACCATCAGAATTTTTAAGAACCTTCGTGTTTGCCGTGATTGTCATTCTGTTTACAAGTTTATTAGCAAGATAATCCAGCGTAGAATCATATTGAGAGACCCCTATCGGTTTCACCATTTTTATGGTGGTGAGTGTTCTTGTTTAGATTATTGGTGACAAGACCATACAGAGATGATAGAACTTTAGTCAGAGTTGATGTATTAATGAGCGACAGTGTTGCAGATAGGGAGTTGATTCTACATGTGCTTGACATCATTTCGTTTAAGGCAGATTATGACAAGAAGTTCTTTAAAGCGATATAGCTAACTATTCATGTATCAATATAACATTTGATGTATAAAACTTCCAATTTGTGCAGGCTTCTGGAACTAACTGAACCAATTTGAAATCACCTGAGTGAAGTACTTTCTTACTACTGTTACCAGATGAATTTCATAGGCACGTAGCATTTTAGTTCTTTTAAAACGGGGATACAAAGCAATAAAGCAGCTTCTAATAGGTGACCACAACGGTACTAGAAACTTGTTTATTGACATTTTGGCCAGAGCTTTGTTCTAAAAACAAATTTAAGGGTGGCAGTGTACTGAAATCAAAGACAGGCTAAACATGTTCTGCTTTGATGCATAAATTCGAAACTCAACACCATGATTCAACAAGAGAAGCGAGTGAAGTACTCGTGATTTAAAAGAGAAGAAAACGAATCCAATTCTTCAATCAAAATGAATAAAATCTCCAATTCTTTCATCAAAACTACAGGTAGTTCCACCACTGATCACATTAAAGTCTATAGGCTTGCTTAATAAAATTTCCAGTTTCTTCATCAAAACTACAGATAGTTCCACTACTGATCACATTAATGTCTGCAGGGCTTGCTTAGGACTTTGATTTTATCAAATTCAATCATCTCTGACAAACAAACATCAAATAACATTCTTCTGCTTTCTTCAATAGAAGAAAAGTAATTTACTCCACTTCAGCCAAGTAATCACGAATTTCATTTGGAGTCAATACTCTGCATTACATTAAAAGAAAAGATCAGCAAAAGGATCTGGGTACTTTCATCACGACAATGAAGAGGATTGAATGTTTAGGGTCAAAGCTAAATTTTCACAAACTGATTTTCCAGTGGATTTTGGTCTCAAATAAAACAAATAAATAATTCCCCAAGAGGCCAAGCATGTTCAATAGGAATTCAATAGGAAAAAAACTGTATGAGAAATATGGCCTGTGCGAACACAGGTATGCACGCATGCACAAACCATCAAGCAGATGCACACAAGGGGAAGATAAAGAGGGCAACTTGCCTGAACTCTTTCTTTTCACCAATTATGCCAATCTCAATGTTTTTTTCAGAAATCTGTCCTTCAAACCTACATGTAGAAAAAGACAGCTACTTTAGGCAGTTAAGTAGGAAGAACCAAAGGCAATTAATCCTTCAACTTCCCTACTATCAATATTAAAGGCAAGCCCCTTCATAACATTACAAGAAAATTAGTGATGGCATATATAGGGGAGGTGTGAGCTTCTTGGATGCCATTCATGAAAAGGGACCCTCGTAATTATCATACAAATAAATTTCTCCATCTCATTAATGGAGCAGAAAAGTTAGAAACCTACCCTTCCTTCAGTGTCAATATTGCTGTGTGGACAGCATCATCAAGCTCCATTTCCTCTACATACCTGTAAAACAATCAAAGAACGTTCAAAATTATGACTGAAAAAAGTTGGCCAGGAACAACATAAGTAGTAAAAAGATTTCAAGGGTTGGAAACTAAAAGAAGTTCCTGAATATATAATTTCATTTACATGACTTAGTCCAAATACACAAATTTTACATAAGTGGAGTTCCATTACTATGGCTGGTTCCGTTGCGGCTCACAACAACCGGTAACTCGTGGTATTTACAAACATCTATCTATTTACAAACATCTATCAGAGAAGGCATCATTTAAAATGTTCTTCAAAATTGCACTTACCTCTTCTCAAGAAATGTCTTTGCATTGGAGACATTTTTCCCCATTGCTGAAGCTTTCCAAGAGAAATATGAACCTGAAGGATCCACCTACACCAAAATTCATATCATAAAAACTAAAAGAATTCCGTAGTTTATGGGGCGAATTGGCAATACTATTCCAAAAACTGGACAAGGGCAACTGAAATACCTGATACAACTGCGGACCTTTGTCGTCATAACCCGCAACCAGCAATGAGACTCCAAAAGGCCTCACACCACTAACAAAAAGAATCAAGCAAATCAGCATTAAGAAAGAAAATGAAGGCAGATATTTGGTCAATGCTTCGTTGACTTTGATACTCAATAGGCATCTGCCCACTACTTTACAAATCCCAAGCTTCAGACAAACATGTGCACAAATAAGATGCTATAAGATTTTTCTTTCCTCTTACTGAGAATGTGAACTACCAGATACAATAGGTTTCAAATAAGTTAGCATAAACAGCCATGATCCTTGATCGACCCTGATATAAGTAATCTGTTAAAGAAAACAATTCCGGTGACAAGGTATAATTTACCCTGACTGAGTGAACTCCTGCATCACAGCAGCAGTTTCTCTTACAAGTTGTGTAACAGGAATTGGCTCCTGCATAACACCAAAAAAACATCACATATAGAGTCACAGTGATCTAAGTATTCAAGCTCTACTCAAGTCAATCTTATCAAGTAAATAAAGAGCAAGATTCAGTATTTATTTATATGGAGTATGGATCGATGTTGATTCACCATATAGGTTCTGAATGTGAATATTCAGCTTTAAATGGATAGATACAGATGAATAAATATTCAAAATTTATACAATGTGAACACCATAGAAGGGGAAAAAAATATAAAATCAATGGGGACCAGAGTGGTACTTTGTATAATCGGTGATATTGCTCCGCCTGCTTCCTACTTTTTCGAACAAGGACACGAAAATCGGGACCCATCCCACTGCACCACAAGTAAGAGAAGATAAACTCAATAAGGCTTGCTCTGGCCAAAACAAACACCATACACACCACAAACGGAAAAGGATAAACATTCTTCTGAGATGGATTCAAGATGAAAGGAAGTTACAAAGCCACAAACTGCATACATATTTTGCAATAAATACTAACAGTGAAATAAAATGGACAACAAAAGCAATAGTCATATCCAACAAATAGCACAACATTATTGAGGAAATATAACACCAAATTCACAGTACTATTATTGTATATTTTATCTTAATAAAAAAAAAAAAACCTGTATACAACTCCAATGTTTGGTGTTAATGACTGAATCTTGTGGACCTACAATCAGTGAAACAACGATATCAGAACTCAAGCTCTATACTGCAACAAAATACAAGAGGATACAACAGAAAAATGGGGAAAAAAAATTTTACTCACAGATGATTCATCAACCAAAATAGACGGTAGTTTCTTCTCCGTGGCAATGACAACACCATTAGAAGCTGCAACCATCAGCCGAAAGTAATTAGCATAAGAAAATAAAAAAAACCCCATTAATAAAAGTAGTTAAAAGTCAAATTTCTTAAACAATTTGTCAAAATCACCTTTGATTCCCAGAGATGTTTGGCCGGATCCCACAGCTGTTAAGGCATGTTCAATCTGAACAAGCTTCCCAGAAGGACTGTAACATCACAGTTACATGAATCATAGTAAAATTAATAGCTATTTTTCGAAATCAATTATTTTAACTCAATAAAAGCAGTTAGATTGCAAGTTTATACCTGAAAGTGGTCAAAGAGAATGAATACTGACTATCACCCATTTTTTTAATTGAAAAAAAGCCTGCAAAATAAATTAATTGTTAACCAGACAACTGAAACTTCGGAACAATTTATAAAACCACAAGCGATTAGCTGATCAACATCAAGCTAAGGTTTACGTTGTTACCTTTTCTTTTTTTTTTTTTAACGATTTTGAATTTTAACAAAATGCAATGCCATTTAGGGTTTATACCGACCTGAAACAACCAAGTCTTGGAGCGGGAGTAGTAAACTTACCTCGGAGATCGAATCGAAATCAGAGTGGTAATTTACGAAAGAGAGAGTCGCAAAGTCAGTGCTTTTCTACTCAGGTTTCTTGAAGAGGGGGACACGATTGTACCAAGCAAAAAAGCGGCGTCGTTTTATGATCTCTTAACTATTTTCAAGGGACCCGGAAAGAATTTGCGGATAATAACATTAGGATCCCTAATTTTTGTCAAAATATCTTATTTAGAGAAAGTTTTCTTTTTATAGTCACACAGGTCTCTGCCGTGAGTGCCGTTACGTTCAGTTAATTTTTAGACGTTGTTAAGTGAAAATAAATAAATAAAAAAAAGGAAGACGGCGTCGTTTGGTCCATTTGATTTCGCGGCAAATAAAACACTATTCTACCCCTGACCAAATAACAGCACCCAACTCTGATAAGTGAAAAACCCTAAAACCTCATAGCCACACCACCTGCTCCCTCACCACGCGCCGCTGCCGCCGTCACCGCCGCCACCGCTCAACTTCCTTCATTTTGTGCTCACCATTAGCCATTCTTCCTTCGCCGTTTTGTGTTATTTCTCTGTACGTCTCAAAAACCATTAACTTTGCATCTTGTTTGTCCTTTTTTCCTTCTTTTTTTTTTTGGTTTCTTACGTTTTCAAGAAAACATAAAAGTTAAGTTTTTAAATTCTCCGAATTCTAATTAATTGAGCATTGGGCTTTAATTAATTAAAAATTTTATTTTTTTCCCCTCAAGTAATTGAACACTTAATTGGATTTTGCTTTTTTTTTTTTCTCGTAAGAAATATTTTGTCTTGTTTAGGAATTTGTTTCGGGAAGTTTCTGTTTTGAAAATGGCTGAAGAGAAAGAAGAAGTGAAGACATTTAAGGAACTGGGGTTACGCGATGAATTGGTCGAAGCTTGTGAAAATTTAGGATGGAAAACCCCTTCAAAGATACAGGCTGAGGCCATTCCACACGCGCTAGAAGGTTTGCTAAATGTTACTATTATGTTGCATCTTGCTTATTTAGTTTGGGAGTTATTTTGAATGATTTTAGTTTATAGAATTTTATGTTGTTGTGGTTTTGTGATGCAGGAAAAGATTTAATTGGGCTTGCGCAAACGGGTTCTGGTAAAACTGGAGCTTTTGCCCTTCCCATATTGCAGGCCCTGTTAGAAATTGCAGAAAACCAACGTACAGTACCAGCTTTCTTTGCCTGTGTGCTCTCTCCAACAAGGTGTGAAATGCGATTGTTAAATGATTTGATGTTATTGTTTTGCCTTTTTTTTTCCTTTTTCACCTTTTGGCTACTGCAGGGAGCTTGCAATTCAGATTTCTGAGCAGTTTGAAGCTTTGGGATCAGGAATTAGCCTTAGGTGTGCTGTGGTAAGTTTTCACGACAACCTTAATCCCACAATTTTCTTATGTGAATTGTTGGCTGAAACATTTTCCACCAAAATGTAAGTTTATGAAAGAAATACATTGCTTTGAAACTTCTGTTACGTGCTTTGACAATGATAACACATTGGAGTTAATTGGGATGGTAGCAGTGTACTTCTGAACTAAACATTTTGATGGCATAATGTTTTATAGAGATGGAAACTTCTTGGTGGCTTGCATCTTGTCTTTCTTTAATTGGTTTTGCAATTGACATTCATTCATCAACTTTCTACAGCTTGTTGGAGGGGTAGACATGATGCAACAGGCACTTGCACTTGGAAAGCGGCCACATATTGTTGTGAGTATTCAGTTCACTCAGGATATATTATTTGAGTTTCTCTTGCTGTTTTAGGGTGTGAATATTTCTTTTGCTCATCTCCTTTTGTGGCATTTATATTTCTAGATTTCAAGGATTTGATTGTGTTTGCTGGTAAAACCAACTTTTGTTTTGTGATTAAACTAATTTTAAATGATCTCAATAATTGATGCTTATAACTTTTATCATTTGTAATAATGATATGCTTCAAAATCATCAATTTATCAATACATGTTGTCTAAAGTAAGGTAGCTACTGATTAATCAAGTCTCCATTCCCATAACCGGGTTCTAAATATTAAAATGAGTTTACCTCTTAGTATCAATTTGGGTTATTGATATAAATTCAAGTGCATATAATTTAAATAAATTTATGAATCTTTGTGGTTAATATTTTGATGTATTAGGTTAGTTCTCTTCCCACCTTTTTGTAGGTTGCAACACCTGGACGCCTTATGGATCATTTGACCAACACGAAAGGTTTTTCTCTCAGCACTTTGAAAAATTTGGTATGAATTTCATTTAATTCTGAAACGTGTGTGATCATGTATAAATTATCCTGTATTTTGCTTAGAGATGATGTCTTGTCTTATGAGCTGCATAATTTTTGTGCATATTGAGCAGGTCTTGGATGAGGCGGACAGATTACTTAATGATGACTTTGAAAAATCCCTTGATGAAATTTTGAATGTTATCCCACGAACGCGGCAAACGTATTTATTTTCTGCAACAATGACGAAGAAGGTATATACATTTAAATGTATGCTGATTTTGGTAGAAGTTTGTAATAGAGTATGACAGTATCGTTAGCTTTTAAGGTTCTCTTTCAAAATAAATTTGGTGGGGTGGTTCTATTTTGATTTGATGGTGATTATACAGATTGACAAAAGTACAGTTTGGATATATTGCAAAGGACTGTTTTAGGAAATGTGCACTGAGATTTATGGAGGAAAAGGAGAAAATAAACAACTCGTAAAGAAAAAAATGAAGTAAAAGAGGACAGTAAAAATAATAGAAATCCATGCCCTTAAATACATAACACTTGCAGAAGAATGGACAAATTAGTTAGAAAGAATGGAGAAAGGAATATGAGTTGGTTGAGAATGAAGTTTTGTAATTTTTTTCCCTTAATGTTGCAGGTGAAGAAGCTCCAGAGGGCTTGTCTGAAGAATCCTGTGAAGGTAATGATTTGTCTTTACCTGAAGAAGCAGAAGAATATTCTGCTTTATAATATTCTCTGTAGAAAAACTTTTTAACAACTGTCTCTTGTTTAATTCATTCAGATAGAAGCAGCATCTAAATATTCTACTGTTGACACATTGAAGCAGCAGTACCGCTTTGTTCCTGCTAAGTACAAGGTCTCTCTTCTCTTAGCATTAGTCTTGGCACAAACTTCTTACAGAAGCTTACATTTGCTAGTAACTGCAATTAATAACTCATAAGTCCTGTTTTCTTTTTGAAATTTTTATTATGATATTCAGTATTTCAATTTTTCAAATCCTATTGGAATGTGATGTATACACTATTCTGCAATCTGGGAGATCCCTTGTGAGTACACTTTTTGATTGACTCAAAACTTTATTTTCAAAATGTACCTTCTTGCTCTAGTTAACTAGTAGGTAATAATGCTCTAATTTGAAAGAAAATTTTAAGGACTACTACTTTTAAGTTTAAAGTTTAGAAATTTAGCAAGCCTGTTGTTAGTCTAGAATGCTTGCATGTAATCCATTCAGCCATAAATGCTTGAACATACTTTTCACTTAGCATTTTAGTGGTTCAAGAGAAACGGAATGTTATCTACTAAACTCAGGTCAAGCATGTGCTCTAAGAAATCATCTATAAGATGAACTAGGAAAGTAGCTTGCTTGTATGTTCTCATTTATCGAGTCAAGAACTGTTCATATTCATTATATGAAGTGCGATATTGCTGGTTTAATGTCTTTCTCATACTTCTATTAATTTAACTGAACTATCAGGATTGCTACCTCGTATATATTCTGACCGAGATTTCTGCATCTTCAACAATGGTTTTTACTCGAACGTGTGATGCAACTCGCCTTTTGGCCTTGATGCTTAGAAACCTTGGTCAAAGAGCCATCCCAATTAGTGGTCAGATGAGCCAGGTCTGTCAATCTAAGTGACATATTTGAGTTAGCATCTTTAGCTCTTTATTTTGTCACTTGCTTAATGTTAATACTTTATGTTACATTGTATCTGGATATATGTTATAGTCAAAGAGACTTGGGGCCTTGAATAAGTTTAAGGCTGGAGAATGTAATATTCTTATCTGCACTGATGTGGCTAGCAGAGGGCTTGATATTCCATCTGTAGATATGGTCATCAATTATGATATCCCAACGAACTCTAAGGTCAGGCATTTCACATCTTTTCCCCTTTTCCTGCTCACTTTTTCCTTTCTCCTGTTTGCTAATCTTCAAGTTTATGGCAGGATTATATCCATCGAGTGGGAAGAACAGCTCGTGCAGGGCGAACTGGTGTTGCAATCTCACTAGTGAATCAGTACGAGTTGGAATGGTATTTGCAGATAGAGAAGCTTATTGGTATGCTGTACATTATTTTCTCCATAGAGGCAATGTCAATGAAAGTGTCCATATAAGCTAACAGCTTACCATCTTACTGTTTTGCAGGCAAAAAGTTACCTGAGTTCCCTGCCGAAGAAGAAGAAGTCCTGCTATTACTGGAGCGTGTCACTGAAGCCAAAAGAATATCACAAACGGTATTGATTCATTTTAAGTTGGCCTATCCTGAACAGAAACCCACCCTTTTTTTCTGCTCTTCTCTGCTCTTTCTTTTAATTGTAACCTTATGTTTGGTAAACTTTATAATCTGTCCTAATCAAAACGTCAACAGACAATTAAAGATTCTGGAAACAAGAGGAGGAGAAAAGGAGGAGACGAGGAAGATGACATTGAGAGACAGTTTGGTATTAACAAGAAGAAACTATCCAAGAGGAGATGAGAATTCCATTTTCCTTTTTTTTTTTTTTGTGGGGAAGCAAAGATGAAATGAGATTTGGATTTGCATACGTATTTAGCAATTATTAGATTTGATCTCATGTAGGGCTTAAGCTCTTGTCCTCTTTTTTTTGACATTCATCTCTATATATATTGTATTGGCAAGGGATTCTCTTTTCCTTGTCAAATTTTGTTGTAGTGTTTGGGTATATATTTCATTTGAAAAATAACAAAAATCAAATTTGATTTTATCAATTATCTCAATATTTTCTCTCTTAGCAATAGCATGATCCCTCATGTATATGAATTTGTTTATGATGATGAAATGTAACAATTAATATTTTGGAAACTTGAGAAGATTAGATAGAAGTCCCATTTTCCTAGTAATTTTGAAATTTAAATTTAAATAGAAGTAGAATTTCTTAACATGAAAATAATTATAGAGTTACTAACAATCTTGTACTATGACAATATATGATTGATTGATAAAATTATGAAGAAGAAAATAACTCGGGTTGGTTCTACCATGTTTTTAATTCAAACAATAATAATGTGGTAAATCACATCAATTTGTTTATGCGGACATCTTGATGAAGACTTAACTTCAATTTAAAATAATAATAAATCCATTTAAAGCCAAGAACTTAATTCTGAATCATGATTAGAAGAATATTTCCATTAGTTAGTTAATGATCAATTAATCATTATAGGAGGAGAGAAACCATGCTATAATAAAAATCGAGAAAACAGAAAACAAACCCTGTAAGTAGGAACTTGTCTCCGATACCGGTATTCGTGAGCAAGTCTACAGATTCACTATCACCAAATTCAACATTTTTACATGGAATCAAAACCCAATCACCAAATTCAACAATTTTACATGGAATCGAGACCCAATCCATTACTCAAACTTCGCTTTTTCACATCTTTCTCCAAAATTCGAGCTCCGGTGCAGTCATTGCTCTTCATTACCCTCAAGTCCGCCATCTATTCGACGATATGCCAAGCCGAAGCAGTAATCGAAGAAGTAACTCAAGAACAAGCCAATAATTACAGTGACAACCACCCAAAGAACTCATCTGAAGTTTTTAAGAAATGGGGTTGTAGTGATAGCGATATAACCAAGTTATTTGCTCGGCGTCCTTCGCTGCAAAATGCCGATGCTTTAAACCTTCGGTTCAAGCTCAATGTACTCAATGAGCTAGGCTTGAATTCAAACGATCTTGTCAAAATCATTAACTGTCGCCCGCGGTTTCTGAGTTCCCGTATCAACATTTGTTTCGAAGAGCGGGTTGATTTCTTGACCAGGTTGTTTGGTTCAAGAGAAATGTTGTGTAAAGCCATTGTTAGAAATCCTTCGCTCTTGACTTATGATTTGGATAAAACGATTAAGCCTGTTGTCGCTTTGTATGAACAAGTTGGTATTAGTAGACATGATTTGATTCCCATGCTCATGTCGAGACCTACTTTGATTCCTAGGACTTCTTTGAATGATCAAAAGATGGATTATATAAGCAGAACGCAGGTTTCGAGAGCTTCTAAGATGTATAAATATGTTGTTACTCTCATTGCTATTTCAAGAATTGAAACTATCCGAGAGAAGGTGGCGAATTTGGAGAAGTTTGGAATGTCAGAAGATGAAGTTTGGTCTCTTTTTGGGAGGTCTCCACTTTTGTTGACGTTGTCGGTTGATAAGGTTCAGAGGAATATGACTTTTGTCGTGGGCACAATGAAAATGCCTGCAAATGTAATTCTCGAGTATCCTTTTTTGCTATATAATAATCTTGAAGCTGTGATGAAGCCACGGGTTCTTCTTGCAGTGAAGATTCACGACATGGGCCTGGTTCCAGAAATAAAAGGACTTCCTGCAATATTGAGTGCATTGAGGATGAGTGAAAATAGATTCTTGAAAGTGTTTGTTCATTGTCATCCGCAGGATGTTGCTGATGAGTTAATGGCAATGTATAAAACTGCAAAGGGCATCAAAAGGTTGGCGGCAACTTCGAAGAAGAACTTCAATAAAGGATTTCCTTTCTGAGATTTTCTATCTTTCATGTGCCAATTTTTTTCCCCCTTTCTTGGAACAATGAAATTGATTGTATTAATCAGACTTTTCGTTTTCACTTATATTGATAGTTGTTTGGAATTGACATTTGTTTTTATACTGTAGTTCTTTTTCTTATGATCAATGTTTAGAACTTAGAGCCTTTCCAATAAGCCTAAAATGGAGATTGCACATGAAAGGACTTCATGGTGTTCTCTCCTATACTCAATCTTGTATGTGCTCTCAAGTACATTATAAGTGAAAGACTGGAAGGATCTTGTATGTATGTTTCTATAAATCAAGAGTTGAGACCTAATTTTATGCTCTCTCTACTGTTTTATATTGCCGGTATTTGATGTCTCCCTTGGAGTTATATCCACTTACCCATACATCCTTACACGCAACAAGTGTTACGATAAAGATCGGTTAAATAAATTCATCAACACGGAAGTTATGAGAAGAATTGTGGAAGCGCTTATTTCTACCTTACCCACTTGGGCCATCTGTTATTTTTTAAGACTGTTACAGCATCATATTTATACAGTGCTCATGCTGGATGTTCTAGTGTTGCCTGAACCAGCATGAGTTGGGGTGGTATTTGCAGATAGATAAGCGCAAGCTTATTTGGTAGGCCTTATATACTTTACTCCACAGAGGCAACGTGAGTGAAACGTTCAGATATACAAGATTTTTGTCGTGGGCACAATAAAGCTGCCTGCAATTGTAAATCTTGAGTATCCATTTTTGCTGTTCAGTAATCCTGAAGCCATGGTACTTCTTGCAGCGAGGATTCTGGAAACAGATCCGTTCAGTGTAACCGGTTTATCAATCGGGTCGCGAAACAACTTTTAAGTTTTAAAATGTAACAAATTTCTTTGGAATTTTTTTTTTTTTAATAAGTCTCAAACAATTTGACATGTCTATACTATTAGCTAAAGGAATTGATTCCATCATACGAATAATTGTGTCATTTGAGGCTAATTGGAGCCCGCTAAGTCGTATCATGTTTAAGTTGGATTGAGGGTCATGTCACATACTCACATAGGCACATGGCGTTTGGCTAAGGTGGTGAATGATAATTTTTACAAAACATTAAACCCATCTGTAATAAACTAAAGTATTGCGACCCTCGTTTCATATTTTCCCGTATACTTATCAGTTATCAGCAAGTAGTCAAGTACAGCAGTCTTCAGTTGGCTGAGTCTCATCAGACGTAGTAGCAGTGGCTACACAGAATACGTCATCAATCCAACAAGCAAAGCACTCAATTCAAACGCAGAAACAAACAACTCTGTTCGATTTTGGATTTATTTAATTCAACAATCTGACAGAAATAAAGCACTTGTTTCAACAGATTCTCTTCTTGTAAATGGTGATTTGAATGAGTGAGTTAATGGCATCATCTCTTTTCACTCGCCGGTTGGTTCACTCCCCCTTCTCTATCTCATGCAGGCCCCAAGTTTTCACTTCTCTCCTCAATGTAAGTCCCAAATCACTATCTTGGTCTGTTTTGTTCTCGTAATTCTTATCCGGGTTTGATTGATTCTGTGGCTCTTTTTCTTGTTTTACTGGTTCTGCTTTGTGGGTTTTTTGGTGCATGTGCTAAAAAAAAATTCAATTTTGATTAGTGGAGTTTCTGTTTTAGTGGTGGTTTCTTGTATGGGAAGTAGGGTTTTGAATAGCTGTTATGGTTCTGTTGAAGGTTTTAGCATCAATTGAGTGACTTATTGGTAAATGTTTAATATTTTGTGAGCCAAGTTTTGTAGCATCAGTAGTGAGATTCAAATTATTAGTATTATTGTTTTGTCATATTTGTGGCCGTATAAAGCTTTGGATATATTTTCTGCTCACGGTTCTTTGAACGCACTCTGAAAGAACTGAGCTTTGTAAATAATGTACCTTTTTTTTTTAAGAAAATTTAGCTTGCTAAGTGTGATGTGTTTTTCAATTTTTCCAACAATTGTTATCACATCATTTAATTCTTTTGATATTTTACTAATTGTAATTTTTTCTTCTACAATCTTTACTGTGTGCAGAAGAAACTATTTTATTCAAGGCCTAAACACACCCATACAGCACTGAAAACATCATCTAGTCAGGCTCCTTGTGTTATGGCTTCCTTAGCAGCTGGCAGAAGAGCTGAGTATTCAACACTATCTGTGTCCCCCAAGGAACCTGTTGTTTCTGTTGATTGGCTTCATGCTAACCTCAGGGATCCCGATTTGAAGGTACCTGCTTTACCTTGTTTTTGGCATCAGAGACCCTAGCTACGAAGTCTTGGGGGTTCTAAAACTGCCAGTATTGAGTCAGTTTTTCCTGTGTACATATTTGGAATCTGTGTAGGTCATGCATTTAAGTTGCACCTTTTTTATCCTAAATGTTGATTTTTCTATTATTGTTGATGTTGTAGGTTTTAGATGCATCCTGGTACATGCCAGATGAACAGAGGAACCCTATTCAAGAGTATCAGGTACTGTCTAGGAACTCATTTGATTCTATTTTAACATGATTTTTAACAAGGCAATTTAGGTAATTGCACATATCATTTTTCCAATCAAATTCTGTATGATTTTTGTTGTATTATCACCTGAGAAGGTGCTTCTTGAATGCGTTATCTTCTACAATCTTCATGTTCTGTTTGACTCTTTTGGTCTTTTTGACTCTTGTTCATTTTAGTTGGCTAACATCCTCCTCCTTACCTCCCACAAACAGGTTGCTCATATTCCCGGTGCCCTTTTCTTTGATGTGGATGGTATAGCAGCTCGAACTACAAATGTGAGTTCCGTTCTTGTCAAACCGTTTTGTAATTAACTATGTAGATAGCATCTTTGCTTTTCTGTGAAAGTTTACATCTGCCATCTCGTGTAATACTTGAAGTATTAAACCTATTTCCAGATTGTTGATCTATGAGAGATTTAACAGTAGAAATGTAATCTTGTATACCAGTTGCCCCACATGTTACCTTCAGAGGAAGCTTTTGCTGCTGCTGTGTCTGCCCTTGGCTTAGAGAATAAAGATGGGCTAGTTGTTTATGATGGGAAGGGGATTTTTAGTGCTGCTCGTGTCTGGTGGTGAGTTGCAAACTTCGCTGAATCTTTCTTTGTATGGGATATTTCTTTTGTAGAATGAACTAATCAATGTCATCTTGTTTATCAAATGAAAAGGATGTTCCGAGTCTTTGGACATGACAGAGTTTGGGTGTTAGATGGAGGCCTGCCAAGATGGCGCGCTTCTGGATATGATGTTGAATCTAGTGCTTCTGGTGACGCTATTTTGAAAGCTAGTGCTGCAAGTGAGGCAATAGAGAAAGTATATCAGGGACAGGCGGTACATTCTTAATTTTAATTTAGTTATGCTGTAACTGTTTATTTATGTGACTGAAGGTCAGATGTGAACCATTCTTTCCTTGTATTCTGTTGAACTGATTTTTTATATTAGCATAAATATCTCATACTTCCTGTGCAATTAAATAGATTCATTTTTTTTTTTCGGCCTTCTTTTGAATCCTTATCAGGACTGGTTCCGCTCACATAGACCACTGTACTGCAGGTTGGGCCAACCACATTTCAAACAAAATTTCAGCCACATCTTATCTGGACGCTTGAGCAGGTCAGATTGCATTTTATTTTGAAAAATGCTGTTTTGGTGAATAAAAGGTACCTATTTTCATTTTGCATTGTAAATGCAGTGATGATTAGGATGTGAAAGAGGAAATTCTGTAATAACTGGACATAATATACCACTATGGGTTGGCTGAATTACAGTGCATAATTCTCGACCCATTTATATAAAGTGGTACAAGCTACTTTTAATTTTCTAGATCCTCAGATACTGACATTCACAGTGGATAAGTATATGAGACTTTCATGAATTGGCATTACAACAGCATTATTGGGGATCATGTTGTGTTTTTGTGGCTATTTTGCCTAATATACTTTCAAATTCGAGTACAATTTTATGGTAGCTAATTTGTCCTCATATTTATTAGGTTAAAAGAAATATCGAGGAAGGGACTTACCAACTTGTAGATGCTCGTTCAAAGGCCAGGTAAGAATATTCTTCTGTGATTGGTTGCTGTACTAATTTCTGCTTTTGTAGTTGTTTTATCTCTTGATTTATTATTTGCTTTAAAAGAAAAAGGTAAATGGGATATGCGTGATTCTTCTTGGTTCAACAAATTCATGGTCAGTCTCGAATATGGACCCACTTATATCCTCAAGATATCAAACCCTGAGCCAAAGATAGCCAAGTTAACAGATCATCAATCTATTGGCTTGATGGAATTTTGATGACTCAACGGAGCAAACTTTTTGAGTTTCATTATAATGCAGTAGCAGTAAAATATTTACAAAGAAAATATAGTTTGCGTAATATTCTTTTCGTAATTGCTAATAAATGAATCATGGGGAGTTCTAATACCAGACTAGTATGGGGAGTTTTCTGAGACCAGTGAAATCTACATTCATATTAGAATCCTGATTTGTCTGCATCATAATAATTGGCCTTATCATAGCGTGGGTGTTTCCTAGATTAGATGTAAGATACTTCTGGAAATAGAGGTATCAAATGGGTTGGCTGGGCCAAGTGAATTATAATCTATGTGAACATGAAGTCCAAGTTTGGGCAAAAGGCTTGTCAAGTTAATGCTAGGCCTATCCCATCTGGAAGTAAACTGATCTATCTAGCAAAGCATCAAAGCTTGGTGGATGACCAATCAGACTTAAGTGAAACAATATGGTCAAAGAGTCCATGAAATTAAGTTTAGCTGGAAATTGGTTCAGTTCAACTATTGAGAGACAATACTTTTAAATGTTAACTATAACAGGACAACACAGCTCCTTGTTTACGAGTTTTTTCCTTTAATTTGGTGGAAATTTGTTATTCTTGCAGGTTTGATGGTGATGCGCCAGAACCTCGCAAGGGCATTAGGAGTGGCCATGTACCTGGCAGCAAGTGCATTCCTTTTCCCCAGGTAAACCACGATCAAATTTTCACATGGTACCTAAAGTTTTATTATGACCTGAAGCAGCACGGGTAGAATTTATGACTGATAGATTGCGCTAGTTTATGTACCTTAACATATTATTTAAAAGTTGTTTCAGGGTTTTCTTTGATATTGGGATTTGGTTTTAGGATCTGAATTTCAAATGGTATAATCTAATTATTTATAAATCCTGAGTATCTGACGGCTTCCTTCAGCACATAGATTGGCGAGTTTAGATGCATACTTTGATTTCCATAAATTATGAAGGCTGTGTTTAACAGCATGGTATTTGGCGATGGAAATGGATCTGCCTTGATAGCAAACAAAGTAGTATATAAACTTTTTGAGAAGGTATGCTTCATGTCCTTTTGAATCTATTAAAGGACCAATTGGTAGTCTATATGCTTCAACTCTCTTTCTCTTGGCTGTTGGGTGGAAATTATGAAACTATGGGAACTTCGAGGATAATGTGTGGAGTCTATGGATTTGGTAGACTGAGGAAACAAAGTGTTAAGAAACTGACTATATACCATATAGATTGTTAGTGATGGGCTGTTTTCTGGTTATGATGTTTTTGCAGTTTCTTCTATCTTTTTATGTTCCCATTCTCAGCTTAGCTTATCTAAATATTACTTAAAAATGCATAATTGGTTCGTCAACATCTTTTGCTTTTTGCAGATGTTAGATGCTTCACAGACACTCTTACCAGCAGATGAGCTTAAGAAACGATTTGAGCAAGAAGGTATGGACTCTCAGAAGTTAACCCCCAGTTGACTAGTGGTTCAATAACATGGTTCAAGAAGATAACCTTATTTCTTAATTTCTTTCAATAGTAAGCATCATCTAGTGGTTCAACAACGTGTTTTGAAGGCTAAGCAGTATTATCAATTGAGGGTGTTTAGAATATCACCAGCAGAATTCGCATGTAGGGATTGGTAGAAAACAATTGGCTGAAGAATAGTACTTCTTCATTGTAATGTTATGAATTTGCTATATTTTTTATACCTGTAGTTAGTGGTGCTGTCATTCAATAATGTGTTTGCACACTGTTATATCTTGGTCAATGCCCATTTCTTATCATTATTGATTCACTTGATGGCAATTTTTTTCTTCAGGCATTTCACTGGAAAAACCTGTTGTAACTTCATGTGGCACTGGAGTAACTGCTTGCGTCCTTGCATTGGTATTTTTCCGAACTTCTTTCTATAGGAAGCTACACACATTGAAGTTATAAAAGCACAACACAAATGTTTTAAATCCTTGTCCTTTCTGCTGTCTTCTTGTTCATTTTGATATTAAGCTCGACTGGAAACTCCTGACATGTGGACACTAATATGTATAAAATCAGCCCATTTTTTACTTGTTAAGATCAGAAGTGTGTACAGTAAATGGAAGTTTCTTGACCTTGGCATAACTTGTGGTTGCCAACCTTAATGGCTGCACAGCTGTGCATGTGCTTTCACGTACATGGATGATGGATCTCAAATGCTAGATTGGTGAAGAATGTGAATTTTTTTCACAACTTTCAAGAATTTCTCAGTGGCTAGAAAACAGTTTATCTTAGACTTGTTTGTACTGATTGTAGCACTGGAAGACTGATTCTGTAGTTATGAAAAAAATTGTTAAAAAAAATGTTTGACCCTTTTATTTTTCTAGGGTTTGCATCGACTTGGGAAGCATGATGTCGCCATCTATGATGGATCTTGGACTGAATGGGGAGCTCAACCCGACACACCTGTCAAGACTGCTTCATAATGCAATACTATCAATATTGTGGCAGCCACATACACAGCCGGACTGCTTGCCTACATCTAAAACAGCCGAGTGTTGTCAATTTTAATCGTTTTTTTGGATTGTGTTCGATGTCAGAATACACAATCTGAACCTCGGGGGTAAAAGATATTGATGTTGAATTTAAGAATATATCTTTGCCAATGCTGTTACAGCATGAATGGTGGAGGAGACACATGTACCAAAGCTGCATGCCTGCATATAACGGGGTTTCAATCTCCATTGTTGATTAAAATAAGCAATACATGGCTTCATGATTTCTCAAGTCAAAATTCACCTGTTACTCGATTGATTTCTTACGCTACCGTGCAGATGGTTTAATTAATGCCACGGTGGAGCTGCTAATGCAATCCCTGCCAGGTAAATAGCATACACACACACACACACACACACACACACACACATACTCACACTCACAATGTTTACTGTAAAATTAGTGATGAAAGAGAGGCAAATATGCCTCTTATTGCCACTAGAAGCCGATGACAAACCAAAATAAGCAAGAGGGAAGCCTACTGAATGCATGCTGAGAAGAAAATTGAGGCAGGGTCTTGAGTGAAAAAAATAATTATTTTTATTAATGAAAAAGACACGATACACACCTAACAGTGCTAAAGTTATTTTAGAACTCGGGTTGACATTCATAAGAGTAGCTCCAAGGCTTCTCCGTACTTTTATAGAACAAATTCAGACAAATCTTACGTACTATGTATATACGATGAATACGACGCAAACCTATGCAACAATAACAACAAAAAGAACCCTAAACTAAGTCAAACTGCTGGTTTTTCTTTTTTGCAGATCAGAAGTCTCCCCACTCCCTATCCATTCCATGCAACGCTTAAGAACCAGCACCTCCACAATCAGGGCAATGGTATGCATACGATCTAAAGTATCCTGTCTCTTCGGTCTTGTAATCTAGACCGTTAATTTCTTTAGCCGCTCTCACAAGTACTGATCCTGCTTCATCAGCAGCAGCTTTAAATCTTTTGTGATAACCTGACTGATCCTGTTCATTACGAGCAGCGGATACCACAGGTGCAAGAGCGTTACTAGCACTCGCATGCTGTTCTTGCGTTCCATTAACAACCCCCTCTTATCCTCATCCTTATCCAAATCGATCCGCCAAAAAAATGTAGAGACTGGAATCAAAATAATGATAATTTGCATCTTCAGATAATTATATATACTCCAGTAGCTGTCCGATACCTCAACTTCACTTCACTTGAATCTTGATCATCATTCTTGGGCTCAAAGCTTATGTTCTTCTTAGAACATATACGTCGCTTTTGACTATCAAGAGTATTCTCTTATCTGTCTGTGAATTCCATGCGGCACCGCATTTCGTTGTTCTGTCAATGTCAATGTTATTTAATGTGTGTAGTGAATAAGTGTAAAATATTTTTTGTCCTTCAGCTCATCGAAGCGCTTCGTCCAGACATGGCTTTCACCGCAAAGATCACAGTGGTCCATAATTGCTTCATTGAAAGGAAGGAGATTACCACTAACTTTAATTTGTCGAACAGATAATCACGAATTTATCTGCTCATCTTGAGTCCCGAACAAAACTTACGTGCAGTTTTGACAAGACATTCAGCAGAAAATGGAGGAGTGGGAATGATGTAAAACAGAGACTTGAATAAATGAAACTATGGTGAAGCAGATATATAAATGCACTAACAAATTGATTAACACTCGATTATAGTAATCCAACAAGAAACCGCATGATTAATGCTATAAAGTATACTGTAAAATTAAGCCTTTAAACGAAGTCTAATGTTATGACCGGATTAATATCACAGCAAAGCAATGATATTTACTTATTGACTATGTTCTTTAAACTTGCGTGATTCGTGAAGCATGCTAGCCCCTGTAAAAGTAATGAATTACATCTAAGAGAAACAAGTGATTTAATTGTTCACTTAAACCCGACCACCAAGCCCCTGGAAAAGAACATAATGTTTCAACAGGGATTCGCATCTGTGGGCCGTTTTGAATATCCAACGGCCCATATAGGTTACCAACCCTCTAATACAATTTGTCTCATATAGGCCAGCTACTTGATGATGGTGCGCAGCCAACCCTAGACACCCTGTTCTCACTCGGTCACCGCCGAATCTGCGGCAGGCAGTCAGACTATCTCCGGTGAGCTATTTGTTTTGTTTTAATTTTTATTTTGAAGGTTATATCGTGCTCTGTTGCTTTTTGTTTCGTACTAAATGTTTAAGAATGCTTGGTTATGTCGAGATTAAATGCTGGGTCTTTTTGCAAGGGGCTTTTGCTTGTATTAATTTTTTTTTAATTAAAAAAATGTGTATGTTATAGGAGTAGGGGCTAATTTGTTAGGGAATCGAATGAGTACGAAACAGGCAATGACAAGATTTAAAGAGGTGAGAGCACTGAGGCAATTCACTTTGAGTAAAGGAAAGTCCGCTGGTAGGAATTCCGCAGGGCGTATTACGATTTTTCACCGGGGGGGTGGTTCGAAACGATTGCAGCGAAGAATTGATCTGAAACGTACCACTTCCTCTATTGGTATTGTAGAAAGGGTTGAATATGACCCTAACCGTTCTTCTTGGATCGCTCCAGTACGATGGATCGAAGGGGTCCAGATGCAGCAGAGGAAGTGCAACACCATAGAAGAATTTGATCCGCCGCCACCACGGAAGTTCCTCGAA
Source organism: Murraya paniculata (assembly GCA_030449075.1). NCBI lineage: Eukaryota > Viridiplantae > Streptophyta > Magnoliopsida > Sapindales > Rutaceae > Murraya > Murraya paniculata. Next base: position 368,809 of record JAEVFN010000085.1, on the reverse strand, counting down.
CCTACCACCACCACCGCCCTTGGAAAATTTTCTTTCTCTTTCCTCCCCCGGAATGTGGATCAAAGAGAGGCAGCTTCCTTCTCACCTGGATTGATGGCAGCTGATGTAAATGCCATGGTTAGCATTCCTAGTTCGAAGAGCCCCTTTACTACTTCTAGTAATAGTAAGGGGGCAGGAGGAAAAAGTAAAATAACTTGTGCAAGGGATGTCTTCTTCTCTGCCTTCTCATCTCCAATGGCCAACGGAGAGACTGCCTCCCTTTCCTTCCCTAGGATAGCAGTAGCTGGAGCGAAGCCCACTTTCTTCGCCCCGCGAATGGTGGAGAAAGTCGGAGGAAGTGATAGCTCACCTGACCAAGGAGGGAAAAACCCATCATCTCTTTGCGAGATCCAAAAGTGGAGAACGGATAGCAGTTTCTGGGCACATAGGATCAAACCTAAGGCAGCCCTTTCTTGGCAGGGTTTTAGGCGGCAAGATACTTTAGGGATTGATGGAGTTGCTGAGCATAACAAATCAAAGCCAATGACAGATCGCAGCTTGCCTGCCAAGCCCAAGGATGGAGCAAGCAGAGTACCTGTCACTTATATAATAGCCAGTCATCAATTAGAAGCAGGCAAAATGGTGGTGAATTATGATGGGTCCAAACCTTCAACCAGCAACTTATTGCTATCTGGACAAAATGCCCGTCCGCACTAAGACTATTCAGACAGCGAAGAACGGCTGAGTGGATGGGGCAGTCAGCTGGCCTGGCTGCTTTTAATTATAGGTATGAGACACTTGGTCTAAATTCTAAAATTGGGAACTGCATACCATTAGATCCTCACATTTGCATAACTCCTTTCCCCTCACACCCCCTTTTTCAATGAAGAAGACCCCTTCCCTCTGATAAGGAAGGAAAGAAAAGAAATACTTATTCTTCTATCAGTATCCCTTCTACTCTTTCTTTCAAAGTTCTTAATGTACTTAGTTTTTCTTCATTTCCATCAATAATTAGTTGTTTTCAAACTAATTTACTTGAATGGTTGCAAGCAAGTATCTGTCGATCATTTTGCAGCAAGTTCAAAAGCCTACATTTGATGTGTTTTATTTTGCAAATTAAACTCCTTGTTAATTTAGTTGACTATGTAGCTATCTTGTTTGCAAACTATGAAAGTTGCGATGTCTATTAAAGTACTTTGCAGTGTCTATTAAAGTACCTTTTCAGGCTTATTATTGTCAAAAAGGTATTTGTTATGACTCATTAGATAAAACTCAACTGTAGGGAGAGAATGAAAAAATCTTGACTACAAACAATCTTAATAAAAAGAAAAACAACCAAATAAATCTTGACTACAAACAATCTTAATAAAAAGAAAAACAACCAAATAAATCTTGACTACAAACAATCTTAATAAAAAGAAAAACAACAAATCTAGTTCTTTTGGTTTGCATCTGGTGCCTCTATTAGATTGACTATAACTGTGATTAAAAGTAGATTCTTAGAAAACAGTGATCTGTAGGTGCATTTAGTATACTATATTGTATTATTTGATGTATTATAACAATGTTGTACAGCGTTTGGTACTACATTGCAGTGTATTAATTTTATATTAATATTATTTAAATTTATTACTATTTTATTATTAATTATTAAATAATTATATAGTTTATTAACTAAAATAATATTATGGTATCATTTATTTTTATATATTATTTATTATAATATTGCATTAGCGAGTGCAATTTCATCTAACCTGGTACGCCAAACGCAACCTAGCCAGCATTACAAGTAAAGAAACAGATACGTGACTCTGAAAATCTTGCATATTATTAATGGGTAAAGACAATAATAATACAATATAATGTAGATCATCAAGTAAGTAATCTTGGTTTGGCCACGGGCTAAAACCGCTTCCGAGGTTGTTTTCAGTTTCCTTGCATTTCTAACTTACTGTTTCGTGTCTATCCTATCAGATCATAGAAATACGAAGCTGCCGAATCAAAATTCCATCTTCACCAATCAATCAATAATACTGGACCCAACAAATTTCCCATGGATAAAAATCTACCGCATCTAATCGTATACACGATGGAGCTGCAAATGCAATCCAAAGACATTAGTGTGCCCGCCCGGGAAAAGGCATATATATTGCGTATTTTGGTTTGTAAATTGGGTTTCTTTTTTTTTTTTAATTTGTAAATTGGGTTTCTAGTAGCAGTAACTGAGGAAAAAAAAAAGATCTTTTTATTAATGAAAAATACGCGCGATACATGCAAGAACATAGCACAACGCTGAAGTTCCTTTCGGAACTCGAGTGTACTTTTGTATAGCTTCAGTACCTCAGAGTAAATTAAGGACCATCTTACTTGCTTTGCATAGATAATGAATACGACACAAACCAGAGCAACAAGTAAGACAACAACCCCAAAAAAAGAACAAAAAGACACCTAAACTAAGCTGAAGAACTCCCCCTTAAGCTGAAGAACCAGCAGCTCCCCGATCGCCGCAATAGTAAGCACACGATCTAACTAAATCTCCCAAGTATCCTGTCTCTTCCGTCTTGTAATCTAGGCAGTTAATTTCTTTATCTGCTCTCACAACTGATCCTGCTTCATCATCAGCAGCTTTAAATCTTTTGTGACGACCTGACTGATCCTGTTCATTACGAGCAGCAGATACCGCGGGTGCAAGAGCACTACCGGCACTCGCAAGCTGTTCTTGCATTCCATTAACAACCCGCTTATCATCGTCGTCCTCCAAATCCGCTAAACAAATGCAGAGATTGGAATCAAAATAATCATAATTTGCATTTGTTGCGTCTTCAGATAATGAGGAAAAATTCGGAAGATTTTCGGCAAAACTCCAATAGCTGTCCGATAGCTCAACTTCACTCATGTTTCTGCTCACATGATTATCTGTAGGTACCATTGGTCCCGCGCTATTATCATTCTTATTCTCTTCTTCATTCTTCACTTTCTTTTTGATCCGGCAAATAACGTAATCACAATCGGCTTTATTTTTCATCTTGCAATATTGTTTCAGTACGGTGCCATTCACCCGGTATTCATGCATCACCCATGTTGTACTTCCCGCTGCATCATGTTCATGACGATCATCACAGCAGCATTTCTTCGGGACAAAGCTAAAGTTCTTTCTAGAACCTATATGCACTTCATTATCGTAACTAATACCACTGGATGAGGACGACGACGACGACGACGATGACGAGGGGTGGATTTCATAATCCTTTTGTGACTTCCATGTGCCACACTTTGTTACTCTATCAATTCTTGGATCCGTTTTATACTTTCTGCGCAGCGTAGTGAAGAAGTAGAGCATATTCTCTCCTTTCTCTTGGAATTGCTTCCTCCAGATATCGCATCTGTCATAAAGACTGCACTCTATTATTACCTTATTGGTGGGGAGGCCATTACCACAGAGCTTCTCGAAGAGATAATCGAGAATGATCTGTTCATTGCTTGGATCAAAGAGTATCTTGTAACCCGAAGGCAACATATAATTACTAGATACCATTACCATAGGTGCCATAATTGGCCTAGCATTATTAATAATGTCGTTATCCTTACTCTCCTTTTTATTCTTCACATTCTTGGAGACCCGGCACACCACAATATCATTGGCGGTATTCAGTAGGACACCATCAAGCCTAAATTCGTACGTCACCCACGACGTTCCTCCCTTGACTTGATCATCGTTCTTGGGTACGAAGCTTAAGTTCTTCTTAGAACATATGTGTTGTTGGCTTTGACTGTCAAGTATTCTCTTTTCTGTTTGTGACTTCCATGTGGCGCCGCATTTCGTTGTTCTGTCAATTTTTGAACCGTTTTCACTCTTTTTCTTCAATGCAGTGAAGAAGTATAAAATTTTTTCTCCTCTCTCCTCGAAGTGCTTCTTCCAGTCATTGCTTTCGTCGTAAAGATCACAATGGTCTACGATTGCTTCATTAGAGGAAATGGGATTACCATTAACTTTATTGAACAGATAGTCATGAATTATCTGTTCATCTGTCGGAACGAAGGCTATCTTGAATCCCGAAGGTAACATGTAGTTTTGAGAAGGCATTCGCACAAAATAGAGGAATGAGAATGATGTAAAAAGATAACTCGAACATAGGAAACTAAGATAAGCACAGATCGTACGTGTACATATACTGAACAAACAAATTAAGTAGCAGTAACTTAGGATTTTCCTTAATCAAACAGGAAACCGTACTGTATTTGAAATATGATTCGTTTTAATTTCTAAGTCCAGAGGATTGGGGGTTGCGTTGACATCATGTTAACTATTTTCAAAAAAGTACACATTAACGCACACGGTATATACACACACATATCTTTTGCGACTGCGTGGGTTCTTTATTGCATGCAAGTAATTTGAATGCATTTTTCATATAATTATAATAAAGTAAAATTATTACATAAACCGTGTTGTTTCAAGAAAAAGGAAATCAAGGCACCCCTTGATTAGCCGTATATAATAAGCTGAAAACAGCAGAAGTAGTTATTTTTGTGAATATTGACACAGGTTGTTTGTTGTACCATACAATTTTTCATGGACTTACTTTTAATGTATAACTTAAAATTTGTGAAATACGATATAGAATTTGACACAAGTGTACGTAATAAAAAATTAGTAATAAAAAGACTTATAATTCTTGTAACCTACTATTATTCTACGCAACGTGAGCGAAGAAGAGACTAATCCTATTGTGAGAATACGTGCGACTGGCCATAGCTGATAGAAACACTCAGTTACCTAATCCCTTTGGTAGTGGTGAAATTAGTCATGTCAAGCCATGCAAAATAATTGACTTGACTTAAGATAACGCAAAAGAACGTCAGAATGATGAATTCAGTGCAGGCTTAATGACGTGATTTTGATTTTTAACTAGAATAAAAAATCAGTCTCACAATGTTTTATATTACGTCATTGTTAAGTGGTAGTTAACTCAAATTTCAAACTATAATTTTAAATTAATTAACACCTCAACATCTCTAGATCGCGTGGCCTAATGGATAAGGCGCTCGCCTCCGGAGCGGGAGATTGTGGGTTCGAGTCCCATCGCGATCGACTGATTTTATACCTCATTTTTTGCACAATTTTTCTAAACTGTTATTTGCCAAACGGTAGCACATAAATTGAATGAAATTCATCAAGTAAAGATACAAATGAAAATTGTACAACAGCTGATTACAACTGGGATAATTCTGGGGGTATCATCTCTTGAATAAGAGAACAAGCACCGGAGCTAATGGTCGGTTTAACATTTGGAACTTGCAGCAAATCCAATTATCAACTGATAGACTTCCGGCAAATGCTTCAACAGCTTCGAGTTCCTCCCTGTATATAGAACAGGGTGAAAAGAGGTCTCTTAATATGCGTCGGGCAAATTCAAATAGAATTAGCAGCCCGAGAATGCAAACATATTTTATAAAACTTCACAAGAGCCGTATGAGTTAGTAAGAAATGCACAGAAATTTAGTTCTCTATTAAAGTAAAATATGCTTGATAATTAATTCTCATGAAGATTGGATGGCGAGGAGAAAAATAAGAACCTACAACAATGCATAAAGCAAATCAACATTGTATTTTGATTTCACTAAAATGATTATTTTCAAGCATAATTTGTTACTTCGCATGCTATTTGATCGTGTTAATGTGAACACACTTCTTCCTATCAGTAACAAGAAGGATGAATAATGTCGAAATCGGTCTCCAACAACCTGAGTAGGTTATTAAAATTGAGGTTCAACTAGCACTATTTGATGCAAACCAAATCAGCAATACCAATCTAGTGAGAGAAAAGAAAATTTACCTTCCGCCAGGATGCCCCACGTACACCACCAGGCTAATAAGACCCCCAGGCATTAGGATTCTCTCAGCAGCCTCCAATGCCATTTTCGTTGTTTCGGATGTTGTAATTACAGATTTGTCACCTGCTGGAAGGTAACCCAAGTTGAAAGCAACAAGCCTAAAACCAACCAAATGATGAAATTCTTATCAGAATAGCCTGATGAAGAAGTGCGGCATTATTCCCCTCAAGAAGTGCGGCATTAATACGACTAAACATAAGTTTGATAGTTTCTGTATCCATACTACAGGGTAGAGAAGACCACATATATAAAACTATTGTTGTTATATCTTATTCACAATACACCCTTATATTTTAAGGTAAATATTCAGAATACAGTGTTGAACATTAAGATGTTTTTTTACTTCTAATCAAATGATAGGAGTTCTTAATGATAGTCGTTTGCTGATTACATTTGCAGATGCGTTTACAATTAAGCATCACACATCAATATCTGGAAATAATGCTTACTGAAAGAAGAATAATATGCTTTGCACTACACCAAAATTTATAAAATACTTGCAATAAATTCGTGAGGTTTTAAAAAAAGAAAAATGAAAACATGAAGTAAGAAAACTGCTGCTAAATTTGCCAATATCCACTGATATGACTCCTACATGAGTAACAAGAAAATCTTGAGTTGTAATAAATACCTCACAGGGGCACTTTTTGGAACAATTTCTTCCATTCTACTGTGACACATATTGAAGAGCTTGAATAGTCCTTTCTGCATAAATTTAAAAGCCAGTAGGATCTGAATGAATATTAATAATCTATGAACAAAATAAATGAACCACAAGATCAATATAAGTTAGCACCTCAGCCTTACTGGTGCTTTTGTCCAACAAAGAAGAAGTATTTTTTAAAGCCTCTATTTGAATGTCTAACCCATAAACACAACCAGCACTTGACTCATCAGCAACCATTTTGAGCATCATTAAAGTATCATAGCCATTGCCACATGTAGCATCAACCACTGTATCCCCTTTCCGGACTACATGTTTCCACACCCTGTGAGTACCACGAGGCTGTGTTCACAGAACAAATAAAAGCTTCCAAAATATAAGAACAAAAAGAAACAAGAAACTACACTATAAAGCACATGAAAGCTTTACATTGATATTATCTGAACCAATTGCCACCATAATTCCATTAGTAACAATCTTATATTTTATATTCTGAATCCTTAACAACTAACACGAGTTCAATACTAATATAGCTTATTTGCAACATCTTGTTCTATAAACTCTAAAATCTAAAACAAATTCAATGGCCACACATTCCCTTCAAGTTGTAAGTGGAGTTCTTCAGATATTCCACCAAATGAAAATGCTCAAGAAACAACAATTCACATTGTTGGAGAAAACAATAGACCCAAAAGCTTAAACTAATGGGAGAAATTTCAAAGAAAATAGCATGTAGATGCGCCTAAAAGCAAGCTTTGAGCACTACAACTTAGCTCTACTACCATGATAAAGAAACCACTTGACCTAAAAAGAAAACTACCAACGACAGTAATACAAACAAATCTGAACACAAGTATTTTTAATGAACAGTTGCATGGCAGTAATAAGAGATAAGGAGTTAAGAAGAAGGGCATATAAGGATTTACAAGTGAGCCACTTCTGTTGCCTTCTTTTTGCCAAATACATAACCAACCAACTCATTCTCCAGTCCTGCAATTTCACCATTCAAAAAAAGAAAAAAATCAATCGGCAATAAGAAGAAAGACCTTTCAGCTGATTTTGACTGACCCATTTGCTGCTATTGTTATTAAAGTACCTGAAAGAGGAGAATCTGTACAAAGAGGAATTGGTGCGCCATTGTTAGTGGAAAAGTTTCGCTTTTGTTGAAAAGACACAGCAGCACAGCAAGAAGAAGTGAAACGCAAAACATTAGCATTAGCTTTTGAAAGTGCAGCAGCAGGGAAAGGCAAGAGAGTGTTTGTGGTAATTGCAAAAGAAAGTGATCGTGACCAAAATCTCAACGATAGCATCATCTCTCGAGCCATATTTGTAGCAAATAAATAAATAAGTAAATCAGCTAATATGCCCGAAATTGGAAAAGTCGCCACAGCGGAGAATCGTACCGAGAATGTCTGAAAAATCTGTGTGGAATGAACAGTGAAAATACTAAATCGCCCTTATGGAATTGCCGTGCATACGCGTTCATTGATTTGATGATAAGCGCGCGAATCAAAGGCAAGGAGGTTTTTATTCATTCCAAACTTTCTTAAACATTTTAATCTTAATTTGTTGCATGTATAAACTTATAAATTCAAATTTATCTTACAATAAACTTAATTCTGATATTAAACGGGTAAACTTTAGTTAACACCAACAGTAAGTTATAATATAAAATACAATCAATCGAGATAGCAGAATATGCTCTATTTGGCCGTTGAAGCGATCTATAATTTAATAGCATTCTCAAGAATATTGCCAGAAAACATCATTCAAGAAACAATGGAAATATTTTAGAACCATGATCCATGTACTATCTAACAATCATCAACGGCTCATAGTGATCAGAAAGAAACAAGAATCTGACTTCAGGAAACTAAACTTATATAGCCGGATAATCACAACGTTCCAAAATGGGATCAAATCCAGAAATGCATCACTATTGATGCCTGTGAGAAAGCATTTATTTCAAGTTTACTCTTACAGCATCTACAAAACCAACTCTAATGATAAAGTCAACTTTTATCCACTCTGGGCCGAAAACCAGCCACACATACAACTCTGGAAATGGCACAAGGAAAGGCAAGTCCAGGAACTGAGTTTAAGCATTGTCAAGAGCAAGCACACCAGGTAGTGTTTTGCCCTCAAGGAGCTCTAAGCTCGCCCCACCTCCTGTGGAGATGTGGCTCATCTTGTCAGCCAGACCAACCTTCTCCACAGCTGCAACTGAGTCACCACCTCCAATGATTGTGGTCACTCCCTTCCCGCTAAGCTCTGCAAGCTTCTTGGCAATTGCCTGCAAAGAGAAAAAGTGTCTCTCTCAATTTCCATCTGCAGTAACAGTTGGGTATGACCAGAGATTCAAAGCACAATTCATACCTCAGTTCCAGCAGCAAATTTATCAAACTCAAACACACCCATAGGTCCATTCCAGATGATGGTTTTGGTAGTATCCAAAGCTTCATTGAATGTCTTGATGGCATCAGGTCCAACATCCAAACCCATCCAACTATCTGGAATTGCAGTTGCTGGCACTACCTGCAAGTACGTTATATTCACATATCAAACCCTGAAACCATTTCACATTTTCTTTTTGCATGATCTAGCCTTATGTACTGTTTTCCGCAACCAAGGAGGGATTATCGTGCACGTTGTGTACAGAAAGACCAAGAGGAAGCATAAAATAATCTAGAATATAATCTAGAATTTGCAATAATCTCTTCTAAAAAGGTTTTGATCATTGTCATTTACTTGGAAGTGAAATTTTACTGTCAATAAAACAAATCATCTGATTAAACAAACCTTGCTGTTGGCATCAGCAGCAAACTTGTCAGCAACAACAACATCAGTAGGGAGCAGAAGAGACACCCCTTTAGACTTGGCCTTCTCCATAAGTGACATAGCGAGATCAAGCTTGTCTTCCTCAACAAGGGATGAACCAACCGAGTGTCCCTGGGCCTTGTAAAAGGTAAACATCATTCCCCCACCAAGCAATAGAATGTCAACCTTCTCCAAAAGTGATTCAATAACCCCAATCTTAGTTGACACCTTTGAACCACCAACAATGGCAGCAAATGGTTTCTTGGGATTTGAAACAGCTCCAACAAGATAATCTAGTTCCTAAAATCAAAAAACAAGACAAATCATCAAGCAGTTGCAAATTTTTCCTCAGCTTAATGGCATCATCAGAATATTATATAATAGTGATATTGTCATCATGTGAACCCACCAAACATGGTTTTTCTCTTAACTTATGGTCTCACCAAAATATTATATAATAGCGCACGTGAACCCACCGAAAACATGTGAAGGCAAAGCAAAAAAGACAAAATTTCAAGGGTGGAACCCAAAATAAAGGAGTACAATGTAGTCGCTATATACCTTTTGCATAAGGAAACCAGCCACAGAAGGCTTCAAGAACTTAGCCACACCCTCAGTGGAAGCATGGGCTCTATGGGCAGAGCCAAATGCATCATTAACATAGAGATCTGCAAGAGAAGCTAGTTTCTTAGCAAACCCTGGCTCATTCTTCTCTTCCTCCTTGTGGAACCTCACATTTTCTAGGAGCAAGACGCCCCCTTCGGGAATTTCAGCCACCATTTTTTCAACTTCTTCACCAATGCAGTCGTTTGCCATTTTAACCTACAGTACAACAGGTAAAAAACAATGAGAACAACGTATCAAATGAGAAAAATGTATAAAAATTAAGAATCACTGTTTTAAGACTAGATAGGAAGGAAAGACAAACCTCAACTCCAAGAAGTTCGGAAAGCCTTGGCACAAGGGGTTTCAAGCTGTACTTGGGTGTAACACCCTTTGGACGCCCCTGAAAACAAGAAGACAACAAAATCATGAGACACAAATTAAATACTAGAAGCAAGAGCAAACAAAAGTAAGTACACAAATGACTTGTAAAATTAAACAACACAAAAAATGATTAGGTTTCAAAGCAAGTAAATGAGCAAACCTATCCACGCACCCCACTTTATCACTGCTAAGGAAAAAAAAAAAATAAAGAAAGAACAAAATAATTTTCAACTTTATGCCCTTGTGCACCCAAATCGTCAACAGTTTACGCATGGCCTCCCATTTTTCAACTATACGCACCTCCAAAAAATCCCCACAACAGCCGTGATTAATAGAAACTAGTATTGAAGCTTATCAAAATTAAGACTCAGCATCTCTGCAATGACACTACTTCAGCACCCATTAAATTCAGACCTTGACCCTCACATATAGGCTCCAATCAAGTAGGAGGGCACCTCTTTAATGGGTGGAAGGGGGAGGAAACCGAAATGGCTGCAATTTTCCACGTTTCACTTTTGGCATCCTTCAACAAGGAAGGGTAGAGGAGCTATTGCAAAGTAAATTTTACCATTATTTCCTTGTATGTCTAAAGTTGTCAAAACCTTATCCAAAATTGGAATCTATACATAAAACCGGGGTATATAAGACTATTATTTCCATCCTTTATACCCAATAGAAGGATCAATTTTTTCCCATCGTTGGAAGGAATCTTTCACCTTCCATCATTTTTCTCCAACCAATAAGGGCATAAATGTCCAGTCAAGGTTGGTTAAATCTTCAATTTAATTATTATACTTATCTACAGTCATGAAGAAATCAATATACTTATCAATCAATGCTAGCACCAGTCATTTATTTCCCATTGTACAGTTGACATATTCCACCTCCTTCTACCAAATTATGTAGTTATGAGCATACGGTGTCATCAAGATATGGTGACAGGCAAACCACACATAACTTACTGAAAGAAACAACAAACAAGGACACCACAAAATACAAAAGACAACACAAGGTAACGGCAGAAAAAGAAAAAATGATGACCAAAAGAAACAATAAAGATCATGTTGCAAGTTGCAAGGAATTTTCAAAGATCCATTCTAAATCGAAATGCGAAAGCCTCCCCATTCCTATCTTTTTACAGTCCCAATTATTCTCTTTTCATTTCGAAATTCTAACAAAAAAAGGAAACTGATAAGTGATGAGACTGACTGTCACAAAATCCAATAATAGTTTAAAGACTCATTAGGTCATCCCGAGGCAGTTAAAGCCACAAATCCATCCACTCACATATATTAGCATTATATTACACAGCTCAAAGTAAGACTGGTAAGGTATGAGAGCATTCTGTAATTAAATATCCATTTTCAATGCTGCCATTATAAACTATCTGACATACACATTACTACTCAAAAGAGAACAGATGGTGAAATCAAGCAATTGGACTGACATAATAAAGCTGAAGCAGGCATATCTACAGGCATAGATTCAGTCCTAAAATACAATAATTTACAACTGGTCATAATGGAATCAAATATAACACCAAGTTCAAACACATCACAATGATTTCCAACAAGCATCAAAATATAAAATATTCATCATTTGAGTAGCTCATCAGTAACGCAATCAGAAAAGCAAGCTTCTAAAAATTAAAACAAAATAATCTTTTCCAATAAAACAATAGAAAAAACAGAAACAGCTAAGACATTGGATAAGAATGTTTAAAAAGTTTTGACATCAGATCGATGTAAAAATAAAAGAAAAATGCACATGTACCAAAAAACTAAGATAGGTCTATAAATTCCCTTGTTACAAAGAAAAATTATTTCGTGAAAAAACAATTAGATAGGTCTAAAAAAACTAACATTAAGGAAAACCTACAAAAATAAACTGCAAAAATTCACCAAAAAGAAAAAACAAAAACCCAGAAAGCTGAATGGCATGAATTCAAGAAATACACCAAATTGGAGATAGTAACTCTGGGCCCATGAATTACAGGTGAGAGAAGAAAAAAGCGATCTTTATAAAACTAAACTGCATAAATTAAAAAAAAAAGTTAAGATCGACCCAGTTAAAATTCACCAGAAACCGCAAAGCCCAGAAAGCAAAACGCATGAATTAAAGTAATGAAAGGAGAAATATACCAAGTGACTGGAGAGAATGACTTTGGCGCCATGACCCATCAGGTATTTGATAGTGGGAACAGCAGCGCGAACTCTGGTGTCATCGGTGATCTTCAAGTTGTCATCCAACGGCACGTTCAGATCCACTCGTACGAACACTCTCTTTCCCTTCAAATCAGCTTCTTTTAGATCGCTTACACTCCTCTTGGCGGCCATTTTGATTCGATCAAACACCTACACAAACAAGTGACAATCAAACGGTTTGATTATAAAAATTGATCCTAGAAATGTGAAAGTGGATGCCGATAAGATGAGAAACGTACGAGCCCGGAGAAATCGAGAAAGGGTTTCGGTTAGATTTTGGAATGAGATCGAAGACTGGCGAACGCTAAGCGAGTGAAATCACAGAAAGTTCGTGAAGGATTTATTAAATTTATAGACTGAAGTGGGTGAGTAATAGAAATTAGAAAGAGTAAAGGGTGCTTTGGTAATCTTCTTCTATATATCGGAATTATCACTATATTATGATTAGTTTACAAAAATGGCTAAACTTATTTTTTTTCTTTTTTAAACTTTTGTTGCAATTATGTACATTTTGAACAATATTACCTCTTAATAAGCGCAGGGGGAGTGCCGCAGAACTGTCATTAGCTGCAAATGGCCCGGTTTAGCACATTTTCTATTTTAATTGACACATCCGTCTATTACATGATTGCGGTATGTTAATTTGATAAATGGACACATTTTAAATTACAGCATTTTTGTAAATTAAAAGAATATTTTGATCTATTTCTATAAATTTGTGAAAATTTATAATTTTTAGAGTTTAATATTAATTCAGAAATAGTATAAAAATAGATAGAATTTCCCAAAATTGGGTTCTGTGAGTTTTCTTGGGCTGCAAGGTGCGCTGGCTTGTGGAATCTTCTGTGGGCTAAGGGTGAAACCATGGGCTAGTTGCCTAGTTCTAGAAGATGGTTTATTTTTGATACTATGAGCGAAAAGGAAAATTCAGAAAGGAATATTCTGTTATGCCATAATTCTTCTTTACTAATATTCCAATTATTCAGAAGCATTAGTCTAATTTTTTCAATGAACATCCACGCCTCATGCCGCATGCATCCAACTTATAGCTAAGGCCAAATTTAGGTTTTGGGGTTGGGTGGAAAAGTAAGAAGAATATTCTACGTCAAAGGTTCCAAGTATTTTAACTGGAGATCGAGCAAATAAAAATTTGCATATTTTAGTGTTAGCCATTTTTAAATCCACGTATAAAAATATTTTGCTTTCAATAAGAGCAAATAGTCTTACTAGCCGAGGGTTATCGGTGCCGACAAATTCATTTGGATTGACGAAACAGGCCATAATGTCGTTAGAAAAATTAGCGCTCTCTATATTGGTTCCCAAAGCCCACAAGCAGGAGCCAATTTTGTATAATTCACAGAAAGTGGATAGTGTGATCTGCTCTATATTGACTCATAGATAATGAACCAAACTGCCTTTGAGAAAGTAGCGTCTGAAAATCATAACCTATCATTTTCGTGCCTTGAAGAAAGTGAGAGGCAACTAAAAATCAGTAGAGATCTCTCACTTTTGTGGCTTGAACTTATGGTGATGTTTTGTGGCTTGAACTCAAGAACATCATGTGAGCGAACTTGCTTGAAAAGTCCTTTTCCATCATATGTACTGGTTAGGAACACAAATTAGGTTAGCAACAGTAGTTTTCATGGTTGGAGACAAAAGGACCAGCTAAAATGATGCTCACAAAATATACAAGATTAAAAAGTGAATAGCAGGAAATAGTGAGGAAAAGAACCAATTTATTTGAAAAAGATTGGCTGGCTCTGTTTGCCCCATCCATACAGTGATTGGTAGCAATTTCGGCAAGAATGGGACCATACATTGATCACAAAGGTGAAAATTTACAAGATGAACTCATACCTTCCTACAAGGTTGTCATTTCTCGTTACAAACTTAGATCGCATTGACAAGTGGGCCAAAAATAATGATAATAAAAATCTTGATCTCACACGGCAACTGGTGTAGCTTCATCAAGAGCAACGACACCTGGAAGCTCTTTGCCTTCCAACAACTCCAAACTGGCACCACCACCAGTTGATATGTGGCTCATGACACTGGCAACTCCAACTTTTTCAACGGCGGCAACAGAGTCTCCACCTCCAATGATTGTTGTTACCCCCTTGCCACTGAGGTCTGCTAGCTTCTTTGCGATTGCCTGCAAGCAGAATCACTATTTCAGTTGGCTGTCTATCTATTCAAAAGGAGGTGGACAGGTGCCCAAATCAAATGTGGTACGGATTAGATTGAGTTTAACAGGTTGCCTTGTGGAGTGCGTCAATACGGTTGATGAATACATAAAAACTTGTAAGAGATGCATTGCTTGGCCACTTTGGAGCACAAGGTCACTTTTGCTGTAGGTTTTTGTGCATTCTGGATAAAGATCTAGATTTCACATTCAATTTCAACCTAAAAGCAGGACATGTGGTATGCTATAGTTGGTATCAAATGGAACATTTTGCTGATTGTTGGAATGCAAAGAAAATAGAAGCATCATTCTGATATAAACAGAACCATGAATAGCAATATGAAACACAATGCCAAGTGTTTCTTGCATACCTCTGTTCCAACAGCGAACTTGTCAAACTCAAACACTCCCATCGGACCATTCCAGATGACGGTTTTGGTAGTATCTAAAGCTTCGTTGAATGTCTTAACAGAATCTGGTCCAATATCCAATCCCATCCAGCCATCGGGAATGGCAGTTGCTGGCACAACCTGCATATGTAGCAAACCAGTGCCAACCTCATTCTCCACAAGTATGACAGATCCATAGAGCTTTAAATCATAAAACATTTGGTATTGGTATCTAATTTCTTAAACTAAAGTTGACAATAGTTTCCATCAATATATTTATTAAGATTTATTCTGCAGACATGGAAATGCAAATGCCAGAAGAAAAGTAGCCTGTAGAAAACAAAATTACTCATAGGAGTTTAGGAAACAAACCCTGCTGTTTGCATCGGGAGCAAATTTGTCAGCAATTACCACATCAGAGGGTAACAAAAGATTAACACCTTTAGCCTTGGCCTTTGCAAGAAGTGATGTAGCAAGTTCAAGCTTATCCTCCTCAACGAGAGATGAACCCACTGAGATTCCTTGTGCCCTGTAAAACGTGAAGATCATTCCTCCACCAAGGAGTAGGATATCACACTTTTCTAGGAGTGACTCGATAACTCCAATCTTGGATGAGACCTTTGAACCACCCACAATGGCAGCAAATGGCCTCTTTGGGTTTGAAACGGCCCCAACAAGGTAGTCCAGTTCCTGAAACAAGAGATGAAAAGAAAAAGATTAACATAACCTGAAGTCTAGTGAAAAAATTGAAGAAATTTTCTTAAAGATAGGATTAAAAAGAACAAGAACTCAAAGTCCCACCTTCTGCAAGAGGAAACCAGCAACAGAAGGCTTCAAGTATTTTGTGACTCCCTCAGTTGAGGCATGGGCTCTGTGAGCAGTCCCAAAAGCATCATTGACATAGAGATCTGCCAAAGAGGCAAGCTTCTTGGCAAACTCGGGCTCATTCTTTTCCTCCTCTTTGTAGAACCTCACATTCTCAAGAAGAAGAACACCGCCTTCAGGAAGTGAGGCTACAAGCTTTTCTACCTCTGGACCAATGCAGTCATCAGCCTTGACAACCTGTTAGATCACAGAGAAAAACACCAGGTATTATCATCCATCTAATTACATAAAATTTCATTATCATCCTCTTAAGCTACCATTTAAACATAAACCTTATGCCATATGTACCTGAATGCCAAGGAGTTCAGAAAGACGAGGTACAAGAGGAGCCAAACTGAATTTTGGAGTAACACCCTTTGGTCTTCCCTGAAAAACAAATCAAAAACATTAATTTAGTTCATCAAGCAATTACTTCGCTTCAAAGCCAACAGAAAAGCTCATTCCATTTATGGTCAAGTAAATGAGAAAGACATTTGATTACTACACAAGTGCTTGTTAAATCAACTAATGAAATCTTCTCCCGCTGGAATCTGGAATTCAGTTCAAACACAAATAGTCGACTTTTGAACTGTTTTGCTTCTATTTAACTTTCAAAGCTACTTCTACTTAGCCGCTAATGTTTACCAACTACTCACTCACTTACTGACTGCTAATGATTTCATTAATAGCTACAACAGCTCAATCCAAAACAATAACCTTAATTTTTCATATCCAAAAACTTCCAACAAAGCAAAAAAACCACATCCAAAATCTAAATCAAAATCTTTTTTTTTTTTGAAAAAAAAAGAAGTTCAAAGCCCACATACCAAATGGCTAGAAAGAATGACTTTAGCTCCATTTTGAATCAAATGCTTGATGGTGGGAACAGCAGCTCTGATTCTAGTATCATCAGTAATGTTCTGATTATCATCCAAAGGCACATTCAAGTCAGCTCTCACAAACACCTTCTTCCCTTTCAAATCAGCTGCACTCAACTCCCCCACGCTCTTCTTCGCCATCGAGACCACTGCACGAGTCCCCTTCGTCTTAATCGAGCTCACCCTCGACGCCACATGGCAGGTCAGCAGCGGGTCGGCCGCGGAGAACCCCAGCCTGCGGGGTGAAGAAGTGGGCATGCGCAGGAAGGAGGCGCGTGGGGAAGAAAGAGAGGAACTTGCGGCGGTTTTGATGAGAGAGAAAGTAGTGGGAGCGGTGGCTGAAGCCATTGATGTGGCGGAAGTGGGGGTGCAGTAAAGGCGCAAAAGATTGACACTTTGTCGACAAAGTGGAGAAATGGGAATGGGTTTTGGTTTGATTGAAGAATGGGGAAGATGAAGAAGATGTGCACGTGAAGAGCGAAGAGGAAAAACGATTGGGTGATATTGGAGATTTCTCTTATCGTTGAGGAGAGGTCCAAGATGATCGACGAAGATGCTTTTTAAGAATAAACTCTATAAATATAGTACCCTCTACTGCACTTTGCTATAAGAATTGACTTAATGCACATGTTGTGAATCACATAATATATGGTATCACTCGTTTAAACCCCCTGTACAAACTCCCCATAAAATTTGTACAACTTCAAATTGTTGGTACTAAATTTATACACATGCATCGTTGTAACTCATCATTAGAATCATATAGCATGGTAATCATATAGATGGTTGCATTTTGATTTTCTATTTTTTTTCAGCGAAAATATCAAATATAAACAAATATATGTGGCAATTTTATTTTTCTTTGGGGAGAATGGCAATGCTTGTTTTTAACTTTGTTATCAACAACCAAAACAGTCTTGACGACTACACGCGTCGTCTTTCCAATGGACTAAAATCTCTTCCATGATTCAGATTTCAAACAACTCAACCCATTGGGCCTCAAATAATTACTAAGCAAGCCCACCGCAAATTTGGCCCGATCATTCAGACGTTCTTTAGGCTCCGCTAAGGTGCTAAATCTCTGAGACTCTGATTGATCAGCCTCGCTCATGGCTCTTTCTGCTTCTCCTTTCCCGAAAACTTTCCTTCTTTCTCACCAAAAATTTTCCTTTCTTTTCCCCCAAGCACCTGCTCAAGGGAAGTTCAAGCATCTACGCCCAAAAGACCGAGCCAGAGCTTTAAAAGAGTGGCAAGAATATGAAGACGCAGTGAAGCGCAAGGACTTGGCCAGAGCTCTAAGGTTCTTAAAAAACAAAAATGACAACAACCCAATTGAGCCCTTGAATGATTCTTTAATGGATGAGTCGAATTGGGCTCGGCTACCTGAGTCTGTTGGCGGGTTTGATCGAGACTGGGAGGTTTTGGACACGTGCTTGAATGCTGATGATTTGAAGCTTGTTGCTAGTGCTTATAAGTTTCTACAGAACAGAGGGTTCTTGCCCAATTTCGGGAAATTCAGCCGCATTGGTAATTATTATAATTAATTATTATTATTTGGTTATGTGTTTATTTCTTAAGAATTTGCATTCGGCGTCAGTATTTAGTTAAATATGTAACAGCAGAGAATTATTGAAAGACGAAATTGTGATCAACTCTTAACAAACGGATGCATTTTTATTGTTGTATAAGAGTTGCATGATCATTCAAACTTAGTGGATGTGATGATTGTTTGTCCTTTAGAAAATACTGTGAATTCTCATTCCACTGTTGGTTTTAACCGTGGATGAAGTTGAAGCCATTGTTAGCATATATTTTTGGGCATTTTTAGTCCAGACAGGATCTTGACTTCTTGTTGTGTATCATCTTTTGGTTTGAAGATCAAATGGCCTCTCAATGCTTTCTCTTTCTGCATTATTTACAGTTTTGGAGGGACCTAGAGATGTTACACCAACCGTATTGAAGTCATCAACTGGCTTAGAAGGTACATATATAGCTATTTTCTGTTTTATATTGGCCTTTTAAATTTCTGCATTACTTTTTTCATCAGAAATTTGATCTGTACCTTCGACTATTTATTTTTTGTGAACTGTATATTCAAATTTTATGTATATAATATCCTACTCAAATCTGCTTCGTTTGGTTTCCTTCCTCTTTTTCTTCTTCTATAATTTAGTTTCCAAACTTTCTCCAAAGAAGTGGGGCATTTCTGGAAGTTCAAGAGTTGTATTGGTTGCTTTTCTGGGTGGAACATCTTTTCTTCTATCCCAAGGGATTGATATCAGGCCTAATCTTGCGGTGGTATTAGGGCTGGCATTTATGGATTCTATATTCCTTGGTGGTGTTTGTTTAGCTCAAATCTCAAGTTATTGGCCTCCGTATAAGCGTCGGATTCTCGTTCATGAGGCAGGACATCTGCTAATTGGTATGTGCTGCATTTTTTATTAGGTTCAAGTGTTAGAATTGGATAGATAAAACATTGAAAATACAAGCCATTGACTTCGGAATCTTTGTATTTCTTCAACAAAAATGTTAAGTGAAGTTAATTTCACTATGAGTGCATTGTTTTATCTTTTAGAAGCATAATAATTGCATTGTTAATTTCACTGCAGCATACCTCATGGGTTGCCCGATTCGTGGGGTGATTCTAGATCCAATTGTTGCAATGCAAATGGGTATTCAAGGGCAGGTACTTTTGCTCTCATTTTTGCTTTTTATGGTTCTTTTCTTTTTCCATTTCTCCTAATTCTAAGTATGCTATTAAATGCCCTTGCAGCTGAGCTTCATTACACAATTTAGCATTATTTAAATGGCAATTAAAACTCGTATTCAGTGTTCTTTTACAGGCAGGAACTCAGTTTTGGGATGAAAAAATGAATAACGAGCTTGCAGAAGGACGTTTAAGTGGCACTGCCTTTGACAGGTGGGTATGATATCAAGTCATGATAAAGGCTGCTTCGTAGAGTGGGTGTTTTTTGGTAGCTGAGGAATATGAAGTCATAATACATAGTGATCAAGATTTACAGCCACTTTTCTGCTGTATTTATCTGCAGAAGTCATAATGTAGACAGACTGAACCAGTTTAAACAGAATGGGAAGTTATGTTTTTTCGATTGTGGGTCACAAAGAGTTAAATATTTGCATTTAAGTTAATGATTTTGTGCAAAACTTCATGTACACATATTGTTATAGGTTAAAATTTGTGTTGATCTGTTAATGTGATTTCAAGACTTGCCTTCCAAGCTTTCCAATTCTTCTGAAAGTTAGAATCAGACAAAAAGATTTACAACCCAGTGGCCTTAAAGTTTTTCATTGGATGCATGCTTGATGGTACATGAGCAGGTTATTTAGCACCATTATGCAGATGTAATAATTACGTTTCCTTTAATTACCAAGTAATCATGATTACTGCTCAGGTATTCTATGGTGCTTTTTGCCGGTATTGCAGCTGAGGCTCTTGTTTATGGTGAAGCTGAGGGTGGAGAGAATGATGAAAATCTGTTTAGGAGTATCTGTGTGCTTTTGCAACCTCCATTGTCTATAGCCCAGGTATCCCTTTGTTGTTACCTGGTTTGATGTTTTGCTTGCATTATTTTATACTAAAGTTCATTCTTCTGGTTTTACTTGAGTAGATGTCTAACCAAGCAAGATGGGCGGTTCTACAATCGTACAATCTGCTTAAATGGCATAAACATGCTCACTTAGAAGCTGTTAAAGCTCTGGAAAGTGGCAGTAGTCTTAGTGTTGTAATCAGGAGAATAGAGGAAGCCATATTCTGATTTTGTAACACTTTTTTGTTTAGCTGGTGATGATTCTCAAGCTAACTCTGATTCTCTGAATGTCTAAGCCTGCCCCATATGATGTCAGAGAGGGCAGAATGGGGCGGCGGCATAAATGATCCGAAGACCTTCCAGGCTCATTGCACCTCATGTACTCATCACCTCCAATAACTTGAAGACCTGATATCGTCTTCAAGTATAATTGGTCCGGGATGAATGACCATGATTGCCATCAAGAGATCTCTATAGTTACCCCTATTTAGGAAGAGAAAAAGGTGGACTCAATTTGCTGCTCTGAAGTAAGCAAGCGCTTTGGATTAATTTTGACCTGTGTGAGTACCCGATTTCTTATTCTGGGTTGAAGATTTTGTGTCAATTTAAGAGGCAGTTGCCACTGTGAGGGCAGTCATTTAAGTCTCTATAAATTTAATTTCTTTCAATTAAATATAATTATATAAAATTAATTTGTAAATTTTTATCTCTTACGAAATACAGAGTAGAGCAGAGACATCCATATTTCACAAGGGAGTAGAGACATTTCTCCTTTGTGGGGTTATTTTATCTGGATAAGTATTTCATAGAATTTAATATAATATTATAGTCTTTTACAGTCTCAGCTATATGTCTGATTATAAATATTAATGTAATTATCTGTATTAATTGAATGATAGTTAAATAATTTTATAAATTATCAAATCTACCGAATAATAAATGAATAACACATAATATTAAAAATTAAGCCAAGCTTAAATATTATTTGCGCCCTAAAATTCTTTTAACTCAACACCAATATATTCGGCAAACAAGCCATTAGAAATTACAGTTTTTAAAAGAGATTTCAAAAAAACGGTCGAAACCTCTGCTTTTAATTTCATCCAACCCATGGCTCTTTTCTCTTATTTGCATGCACATAAAAATGCAGAAACGGCAACAGCAGCAAATACCAATGCAGAAATAGAAAGTAGCCACATATGCAATAATGTGTTTGGTTGGTACTGCCTTGATTCAGCCGTCAATATCAAGTATTAATATATTAATAAGCAAGACATTATCGTTGACCTTTTTGTTCTTCTAGGAGGTATCCTTTTTCCTTTTTTTTTTTTCATTTTTTAAGATATATCAAAATCGAAATCGGATGAGATAGATGGATGGATGGATCTGTCTTTCTATTTATATATATATTACTAATTAAAAATGGATTTCTCCATATATGGGAGGGAAATCTTGAATAGCATCGAAGGTGACGAAACGCCTTGTAGATGGTTTTTAGTTGCTTGGCCAGTAGAGCGAAACCAACCTTTCTTACTGTATTTGTAATTGCCTTTTGGATTCCACATAGCTAAACTGTAATCTTTTCTGTACTGTAACTCTCTGTCGTGTCTCTGCCATACGCATCACTCAGATACCTTCAACACAAAACTGATCTTGGTGAGCTCATTTTTTACTTGAGCTCTGTTTGCTCTCAAACTGGAAGTGGACAGTGGACAGTGGACATGGCTCTCTCTCAGCCCCACGATCTTATTAGCTCTTCTTCTTTGTTGTCAGGTTTTCTCTCTCTTATTTTTCTTCTGTGGGCCTTTTTGTTTCTTTTCTTGATCGCTTGATGTTACAGACCTGTTTGAATGTTTAGTTGAAATGGTTTGTTGGATTTGTTTATTCGTTTTGGACAAATGGGTTTCTTTTTACCATTAATGCTGAATTTGGTGAACTTTTCTGACGTGTGTAAATGTTAAAACTCTTTGATTGGTACTTAAGTGTTAGTAAGCGAGGTTAAGGAGACAAGCCTGCGTTTTTACCTTTTTTTTTTTTTTCCTCTGTGTGTTTTGACTGTGATGATTGTGTAAGAGGCTGTGGATCAGGCTTAAAATTGTGATTTTAAGTTATGATCCTGGATATCTAGGCATAAGATGGAGACCAGGTTTCGTTATTGTGTTTCAAATATGATTTTATTCATAGTTACCCGCAAAATGAGTTTGAATTTTGTGTTTGAGAAATACAGTGGTCTGAATTGATTTTCCGCTGCACCCACTAGCATCTCTTAGTGTTACTTTTATGAATCAGGTACTGCGAACCATGGATCAAAATTTGGTACCGAAGCCAAAACCACCAATCTGGTTCGTGATCTAGCTATTAGTTGTTTTGTTTTCATTTTATAAAATCAAAGGGATGAACAATGTATTGAGAAAACACTCTGTTCTGAATGCTTACAGTGCTTTCAGAGGACTAAAGAAAAAATTGAGAAAATGTTTGATAAGATTGAACTATCTTTTTCTCCGTATGACACTGCATGGGTAGCAATGATTCCATCTCCGGAATTGCCAGAGGCTCCTTGTTTTCCACAGTGCATAAATTGGCTATTGGATAATCAAGTTAATGACGGTTCTTGGGGTCTTCTTAATCGCCCTTCCTGGTTAGTCAAAGATGCTGTGTTGTGTACATTAGCATGTGTGCTTGCACTCAAGAGATGGGGTATTGGTGACGAACAAATGAACAAGGGTATTTTTAGAATTTTTTTTTTTATGAACTCCTCTTTTTTACTCATTGGTAGAACCTGGATGAAAATTCTCCCTCTTGTTACAGGCATTCAGTTTATCAAGTCAAATTTCACTTCAGTTACTGATGAGAAGCAACGAACGCCTATTGGATTTGATATAATATTTCCCGGTATGATAGAATATGCACAAGACTTGAATTTGAACCTCCCTCTAAGATCCACAGACATAAATGCCATGCTTGAGAGGAGGCATTTAGAGCTTAAGAGGTTAATTATCTTTGAAGGATCTTTTGGTTTTAATTTGTTTTTTTCCTTTTATGATTTTAGTAAGCAAACTGCAATAATGATGGAATCCAATTTTATGATCTCAACTCCCAAAATAGAACAAGCATTATGCTGAGTGATGAAAATAGGTTGGATTCTTTTAGCCTAGCTGTAGAGAGCAATGAAGTGCTAGTAGGAAATTACAGGTTCTTAAGAATGAACATGCATATTTCTAGGAAGAATGATGTTTTGACCTTGAAATAGCCCACGAATTTTGTGTGCTTCTAGATGATTGGAAAATTTGCTGAATATTGCTTGATTATAATAAGATTTCCCAAAAACTTCTAATGTCAGTAAGCTAAATGTACTGGCTTATTTCTGTTGGCACAGAAACTACACGGCAGGAAGAAAAGAGTACTTAGCATACGTTTCAGAAGGAATAGGAAAATTACAGGACTGGGAAATGGTAATGAAATATCAAAGAAAGAATGGCTCTCTGTTTAATTCACCGTCAACTACAGCGGCTGCTCTTACCCACTTTCACAATGCTGGTTGTCTTCATTACCTTTCCTCACTCTTAGAGAAGTTCGGGAATGCAGGTTCTCACATCTGGATGACTCTTTAATGCCTTTTTATATTTCACGTTACAACTCTTTATTGCTAAATCATCATAATTGACCCTTTTCAGTTCCAACTGTTCATCCTTTGGACATATATATTAATCTTACTATGGTAGAGAGTCTTGAAAGTTTGGGAGTTGATCGACACTTCAGAACTGAAATCAAAAGTGTGTTGGATGAAACATACCGGTAATATTCCATTTATCAGTATCGCTTGCTGCTAACTTCTCAAAACTTTGTGGGAAAATGAGCATCTTGATGCATCTTAATAAGTTGTATAATTGAAGTTTTGTATGAGTTTATGATAGTTCTCACTTGTCGGAAATTGTGACATTTATGAGCAAACAGATTCTGGCTTCAGGGAGAGGAAGAGATCTTTCTAGACCTTACCACTTGTGCAATGGCATTCCGTTTGTTACGCATTAATGGTTATGATGTCTCTTCAGGTGCTCTATTTTGGACTTTTTCTATGGATATCAAAATCTGAATAAAACAGACACTTAAGAATCATGTGTTGCAGATCCATTAACTCAGTTTGCTGAAGATAATCAATTCTTCAATTCACTTAAAGGATATTTGAAGGACATCAGTGCTGTCCTAGAATTATATAGGGCATCACAGATAACTATATGCCCAGATGAATTAGCTCTTGAGAAACAACAATTTTGGACTAGTCATTTCCTAAAGCAAGAATTATCCAGTGGTTCAATTCATTCAAATAGATTTGGTCAAAATGTTAGCAGTCAGGTAGCTTCTTCTGATATGTTGGTGTTAATCTAGTCCCTTTTGGCAGAATTACTAAAGCAATTCTTTGTGATCTTAATCGAATAATTGTTTCAGGTGGAAGATGCACTTAAGTTTCCCTATCATGTAAAATTGGAACGTTTAGCACACAGGAGAAATATCAACCTCTACAATGTAGATAATACAAGGATCTTAAAAACTTCATATTGGTACATACAATTTTAGCAATTTAATTTTATGTCCTAAAGAGAAATGCTAATTGAGTATCCATGGATAACATAGAGAAATGCTAACTATATGTGCATGAATAGATTGCTTATTATTCCTTGCTTCTTTGATGCTAGCTCTTTAAATATTGGCAACGAATACTTCCAAAAACTAGCAGTGGAAGACTTCAATATTTGCCAATCAATGCATTTTGAAGAACTCAAACATCTTGAAAGGTGTGTATATCTATGTATTCTTGTGGGTTGTTGTTGATCTGGCAGTTATTATAACTACTATGAGACCAATGCCAACTGCTGATGTCTATTCAGAAGCCGTCTTACTCAACTGGGATTATCTTAATTTTCTTATTTCTTTAAATATAATGTGTTGGCTATATTGGCATAATCCCTTGAAGGTTTTATTGCCACTTGACCTTGGCTTCTTGCACTTGTTTCTTTTGGCAAATGCTGAACGCAGGTGGGTTGTTGAGAAACGACTGGACAAGCTAAAATTTGCCAGGCAAAAGCAGGCCTACTGCTACTTCTCTGTGGCAGCTACCCTTTTCTCTCCTGAATTATCTGATGCCCGCATGTCATGGGCCAAAAATGCCGTGCTTACAACCATTGTTGATGACTTTTATGATCTTGGAGGTTCTGATGAGGAATTGTTAAACCTCATACAATTGCTTGAGAAGTATGTTCCTTCCCCTTTCCTTTTTCTGTTTTGGTTCTGTTGAAATACCACTGGGTGTATGAACTTTTCTGTCTCTATCTCTCGCTCATTTGCATATTTTAGTTCAACTTGAATGTTTGCCATTTCTCTTGATTAGCCTTCTCTTATTATAATTGAGAACTTATAAAGATGAACCCCAGGTGGGATGTAGAAGAAGGCATAAACTGTTGTTCTGAACAAGTTGAGATCATATTTTCAGCACTTCGCAGCACTATTTGTGAGCTTGGAGACAAAACATTTACGAGGCAAGGACGCAATGCAACAAGTCACATTGTTGAGATTGTGAGACCAATATTTACTCCTGTCATCTTATTTTGTTTATTTATCAGGTCAATACTAGAAAGCTATTGCAGCCCTACTGATTATTTTTGAATCACAATATTTAAATGTGTCTGAGCCCTGTATATAATATGTCTTCGAAGCGGAGGTCTTGTCATAACTTTTCCATGAAAACCGTCCAGATATTCAATTCTAATGGCACTTTGGAAACCATTAGTCATCATCTTATTTAACCAGAAGTTATTCAAACCTTTCTTTTTATTGCAGTGGTTGAATTTGCTGCAGTCTATGTTCAAGGAAGCCGAGTGTTTGAGAAACAAGTCAGTTCCGACATTAGATGAATATATGGAAAATGCATATGCATCGTTTGCCTTGGGACCGATAATCTTCCCTGCTGTCTATTTAGTTGGGCCTAAGCTTTCAGAGGAGGTTGTTAGAGATCCCGAATTTCATAATCTATATAAGCTCGTTAGCACTTGCGGGCGCCTTCTTAATGATATCCAAGGTTTTAAGGTAGATGCTTATTAAATATTGCTGATATCTTGTTTGATATGGATGTATTGTCTGTGCTAATTAATTGGTCATGGCTATGTTATAGAGGGAATCCAAGGAAGGGAAATTGAATGCTGTGTCGTTGCAAATGATTTATAGCAACGGCATTATAACAGAAGAAGAGGCCATCGAAAAGATTAAAGTTGTAATTAAGAGCACAAGGACAGAGCTGCTGAGGTTAGTTCTGAAGGAAGAGGGCAGCATAGTTCCAAGGGCTTGCAAGGATTTGTTATGGAAAATGAGTAAAGTGTTGCATCTGTTTTACATGAACACCGATGGATTCACTTCAAATGTGGAGATGATTAAAGCTGTCAGTGAAGTGGTTTATGAACCCATATCGATCAAGTAGTAAGTAAATGCCAAATGTGATCATCTAGGGCTTGTTGAAATTGAAAAATTGCAAATAAAATTGCTGTAATCTCTGGTGAACTGTTTAGCTAATTTTTACGCAACATTTGATCAAAATTAATAAGTTTAACTTTTCATTTCGCGTTACGTAATCGGTGCCTAAAGCAGCCGCTTTCCTTTGCCAAAGAATGCAAGAAAACAAAAGGTGTCCTTGACGTATACGGCAGCTTTCACGAAAGCATTCCAAAATTGAAAAGCAACTGAAAAGTCATGTTAGTTAAAAAGCAATTGAAAAGTCAATAAATTTTATGGCAGCTTTCACGAAAGCATTCCAAAATTGATTCAGTGTTATTTCTCAAATATTGCATAAAATTACCGTCTTATTTTGCTGATGTATTTAAGATAACACCATTACATCATCAAATAAAATAAAAGATTCTACTAATTTAATGATGAAAACGTCCGCCACAAAGTAATACGAGCTCGTGGGTGACTCTCGTGCAAGAGATGCAGATTGGTATACTCAATCTTTCAGTAGACCCTGTTTACAAGACTGTTATTCATGCCAACATACAGAACCAGGCAATAACCAACAGTGGCAGCCGGCAGGAACCAAGTACTCGATCCTTTTGAAGTTTCAGAAGGATTTCTTTTCATAAGATACCAGACCATGTACTCCACCTTCGACTTGTGCAGCCCCTGTTCGGACCTGTATAAGCAAGAAAAGAACAAGATCAATTGAATCAATCAATGGATACCAAGCTGGAAAAAAAGGAAATTCTCATATTATGAAAAAAAAAAACAATCCGCTCAGTCCTTTATCAACAATGAATATCTATTGACAGACAGAATGAAGAAAAAAGATTCTTAAATGAAGAAAAAGATTCTTAAATGAAGAAAAAAATTCTTACTGGAAACCCCCCATGTCAACCCATTTCCTTGAAGATTCACTAGTAACAATCATTTTACATCTTTACCAATACTAGCAACACCTCAGCTATTAGTATAAATTCAGGAAAACTATCACCACTGCATAGAAGTGCAGCAAAAGCCTAAAACACTAGTGTGCCTGCATAATCATGATAGAACAACAACACCAAACAGAAAGGCATACCTCCAGCCTTAAAGTTCTTGATCTCAACAGATCATGAGCGGACTGCAGGGAAGAAGCTCCAAGATCCTGGAAACCTTGCTTCACAGCTTGCATAGTGTATGGTATGAACTTTAAGACCGAACCTTTATCTGCAACCGCTCCAACCACACCCTGTGCGATCTTTAATTTGGCTGTATCGCCTAAGTATCTTTGGTCACTTCCTTTAGTCATTGCTTCTAGAGAGCCCATGCCACGATATTTTTTTACCCGACGACCATTCTAAGTATAAAAATAAAACATTAAAAAAAAATCATAAAATTGAACAATAGTCAAGTACTTGTAGACAAAAAGTCAAAAACCTCAACAACATGTTGTATTCATGCAACCAACTTACAACTTCAACATCTACAAATGCTATGAAATTAGTTCATTCATAGTATAATTACGAAGAAAGCAGCAATAAATGTTTCAAAGACATTCACAACAGAACCCACTTTGATTCAGAAATGCTTAAGAGATAACTGCCTTCTAAGCCTTAGGACTATCATACCTGATAGACGTAAGCTCCAGGAGCTTCTGTGCTTCCAGCTAAGAAGCTTCCCATCATTACTGTAGATGCTCCAAGAACCAAAGCCTTAACAATGTGTCCAGAGTTTGAAATGCCACCATCAGCAATGACAGGCACACCACTTTGTGCAGCAATAGATGAAACCTTGTAGACAGCAGTTGCCTGAAAAGTTATAGGGAAAGAACATAAATATTCAAGTACTAAAAAAAACCACTGAAAAGAATAAAATGGCAAGACTAATGGTAAAAGGTAAAAGTCAGTATCAATAAATCTTCTGGACAATAAAATTCATCATAAACAGAAGCACGAAAACTGAAAATATGCCAATAATTCTTCATACACCTCATAACTCTGGACTATAAAATTCATGATAAAGAAAAGCACAAAAACTGAAAAGATACCGATAATTCTTCATACACCTCATAATTTTGTACAATCAAAGATTTCTCAAATGAAGTCCACTTCCAAAATAAATTGGATCACAAGTATTAAGACCCGAACAGAACCATTTTCAAATCACCAGACACCCAAATATAATTGATTTTAAATTATGTTCATTCAATAAATAACTTTCACTGCACATAGTCCACTCAGAAAACTTAAATTGCCATTCAAACTTGTGGCGAAGTAAAATGTTATACCTGTCCTCGCCCAACTGCACAAACCTCTTGGGTAGTGCAAATAGACCCAGACCCCATTCCAATTCTCAATCCGTCTACACCAGCCTCAATCAAATTCTGAGCTTGATACATCGTCACAACATTCCCACCAATTACATCCAACTCAGGATATGTCTTCTTTGCATACTTTATCATCTCAATCTGATAACTTGAATTCCCTTGAGAACTATCCAACACCACCACATTCACCCCAGCCTTCACTAAATGCTCTAACCTCTCCTTATCAGACTCCCTGGTCCCAATTGCAGCACCCACCATCCACTTCCCGTCAGGTCCCACAGTCCCCTTCCCCAAGTTCGGATACCCTTTTAATCTCTCGACATCCTCCCTCGTCACCACATCTAGCCTCTCACTGTCCTTCTCCAAAACAACAAAATCAACGTCATTTTTCTCCAAAACCTCATCAATTTGCCCCAAATCATAATTTGCTGGAACAGAAACGTTAGAACTGCAATCACGGATATAGTCAAATATTTTCACTTTATTATCACTCAAATTCTCCCAATCAGATTTTGTAACGTAACCCAAAATCCTTGATCTCCCAGTGCCTACGTATCAAACATTAGTGAGTTAATTTCATAACTAATTCAACAACGCAAAGTAAATATCATTAATAATCAAAACTCGTAATAAGACTTTGTAAAATTTTTAACTAAGCTAGTACTTGAAAATGATTAAATGCAATTTCAAGTCAAACCAATTTCTACGAAAGCACCGCAAAAAAAGAAAATATTTTCCAAAAAAATATATAAAAAAAAAAAAAGAAAGGACTTTTTTTTTAAGTAAAAGAACGTAATTTTCTATATTTCAATTACCAGATTCAGTAACAAAAACATAGTTGCTGCCATCAAAATCATTAGCATCATTAATACATCCATCAGGCGCTTTAAAAACATATGAACCGGAGGAGAACATCGGCACGCGCCGCGACTTAGCAGAGACGACGAGACGCGCCTGGTCGGCGGCCGTACAGTTGGAGTGAACAATACCGATGCCACCGAGCGCGGCCATGGCGGCGGCCATGTAATCCTCGGTGACAGTGTCCATAGGAGAGGCGACGCAAGGGAGGGAGAGATCTATGTTGCGCGTGAGGCGCGTGGAGAGCGAAACGGCGTCTGTCGGGAAGTCAATGTAGTGAGGGAGAAAAATAACGTCGTCATAAGTGTAGGAGTAGCCTTGGTTGAAGAGTCTGTCGGCGGAGAAGCCGTCTTCGATTGGCAGTGGTGAAAAATCCATTTCAACGGCGGTCGTTGTGGTGGTGGTGGCGGTGGCGGTGGCGGTATTCTTTTAGGGTGTTCAAATGTGGAGGGAAATAGACAAGTGGTTGTTTGTGTTTTTTGAGTTTTAACTGCTTATAGTGGTGCTTGCTCACGTGGCTTCCCACTTGCGTGCCGGGTTATTCATATTATATCGTTTCGAAGCCCGACATTCAGGAGCCCGTGAGTATTAATTTATAGAGAAAAAAAGGATTGGTACGCCCTAAATATTTAGGAAAAGAAATACAAAAGTTCCGTACAATTTAAAAGAGAAATTATTAACAACGAATTTAGTTTGGTTAAATAATTAAAAGGTTAATTCAGTATGTTTTCTTACTAATCTGGTAAATTTACGTAAAAGTCCTCGAACAAAAACCGCAAGCCTAAATCACTAAATGGATTAAATTAGAAACCCTATTAAAAAATCACAGACCCTTAATTCCCTTACCCGCCGCTAACAGACCCTGCCTCCGTTCGTGTCACTGTTCACGGCACTGCTTGTGCCCTAAAGCCGCTGCTAATTAACTTGGTTGGTTTCAATCTAGGGATAGCAATGGAGATGAGAGAGGAAGGCTATTAGCTTACAACTTTTATGGTATGCACAGTTCGTAGTAATTATAAGCTACCAGATTTTTAGTAAAAATGTGAATAGTTTGATTGAACATAATGTTAAATAAAATTTATTTATACATTTATAAACGCGTATATATATTTATGCAAATGTAAAAATTGATAACTAAAATAAATATTTATATTATTAATTTTATTTTTTTTATTTTGTTATCTCGATATAATTGGTAAGAATAATAATATCTTAAAAATGAATGATTTTGTTTCCTAATCAATAATGATAATTTTATGATTTCATAATACATATGAGAATATCTATGAAGTTGTATTAAGTATAAAACCAATTATCAAAATTAAATTTTCAAAAGCTATTCCTTCTCTATTTTTTTAAATCTACTATAGGATAAGGTGATTTTGCCAGAAGTGATTTCTAAAAAAATTTATCAAAAACTAAAATTAACTTTCAATTTTTCAAAATTACTTTTGAACCTCCTAAAAAACAATTACAAGTGATCCCTATGAGCAACTAAAATTTTCCTCCACAAAGGAATATTATCCCTCACAATTCATAATATAAGATTGTAAATATGGAAACTCAAGACTAATTAGGTCTAGAGAAGTAAGGCATTATTCAATCAACGGATTTTTTAACAAAATATGTACCTATTCTACATGTGCGTTTGGGATTGAGGTTGGACAATTGTAACTTAAAAGTTATAACACTAAAGTATTTAGTAAACACTAACTGCTATAGTTTGGAAGTTATGTTGATATGATTTTTCAGTTGTATGATGAAAAATTTATTATATCTTTAACAATTTTATCAAAATTATTATTTAAGAATTGTATTTACTATATATTATTAACTTTTGTTTCATAATTACAGTTTTTTTTCCACAACAGCACCTCAATCAC
The DNA here is from genome assembly GCA_030449075.1 of Murraya paniculata. NCBI lineage: Eukaryota > Viridiplantae > Streptophyta > Magnoliopsida > Sapindales > Rutaceae > Murraya > Murraya paniculata. Next base: position 336,852 of record JAEVFN010000085.1, on the reverse strand, counting down.
AAACATACCCTACATCTCTAGCTACCAACTTTATTTTGCTCGAGATTATCCTTTCAAATCGGCCTATGATATATAAACTTGTCAATAAAAAACAGCACTTATGAGACCGGACGAACCACAATTGATGCTAACTATTGAAGGTTCTCAAAACCTTAAATTCTAGATATAAGATACTTCAAGGTTAGAGGATTGAGAGAATAATATTTGATTCTTGTTATTGAACCCGATGATACTTGGAATCTTCTCTAATAGTTGTTGATTTGTCTTGAATGTGTTCTCACAAGAAAGATTCTAATGCTTAAGTCAGTGTTTGATTTTTGAAGATTTAATCAAGAATAAAATTTTTTCTAACTTAATTTACGATAATTTGGTCATAATATGATCTTTTGTCTCTTATTTATAAAGAAGATATGAGTAAAGGGCAGAAAAGTATATTTTAGATCTGAATCCCCGCTATTCATTCTCTTAATCGTTTTTGTTCGAGTTCAAATTCTCAAACACATGTTTTGTTAGTAATCACCTGCTGTCACTTGTTAACATCTCATAATTGCCTATTCTCTCCAAATTTGTCAGGTGAGTCATTTGGAGGATATTAACCTCAAATGTAGAGTGAATTATTACTCATATCTGGTGTTGATCCCAGATCTTGAATTAATGTAGACTGCGCCGCCATAGGTCTTTAAACTGAGCTCAACATATGATATATCTATTATTTAAATTAATTTTTAATGGACATATGGTGCGGTGTAAGTACTTAGCATTATTTTATGGCACCTATAACTATAAAATATAATAAATTAAAGTAGCATGGCTCGCGTAAAAGACAATCTAGCCACCGTAATTGCACATTATTTGATTATTATACAACAAATATAGGGAATTGAATTCTGAAAATAGACAGTGCGCCACTTGATTAAGATGCCCAGTAACTTGGATTTAAAAGAAAATAGATAAATTGTCAAAGGAGATTTATCATTGTTTAATCCGACTTTATTGAAATAACATTTTTGTTCGGAGATACTGCAAAAATTAGTGCAGTTTATGAACTTATAATGCAGAAAGGTATAGATCCCACGAGCGAAAGATGAACAATAGCTAAAATCCAAAACTTAAATCAAAGCCCTAAACACATATGTTTATGGGATCAACCTAACAAATTCTAATGAGTTTTACTTACAAAATTTACTCTCCTTTTTTTCTTTTTTCTGTTTTTCCCTTTTTGGGTCACTGTATCACAAATGAAACTTTACTGTATAATTTATTAGAAAAATTGTGCTGAGAGAGACCTTTTTTTCTTCTAATGTTGATGTCTCCAAAAGACGGAATTAGTAGTACATATAATGGCACCCATCATGGCCTGTGAAGACGTAAAAAAACAAGAGTTGAAATTAGTATTTTTAAAGCTTGGTGACACAGTGATAGCCAAATGCAGCTCTTGATAAATAACTTACTTGGATCAACAGTGACTAACATGGCTGTGCCTCCAAAAGAGCAAGTGCCACCAGCGACTTTGGTTCTTTGCCAGTAACTATTGAAGGCGTAAGACGCATGGGCATAAACAGTGTCGGGCTCAAAACACGTCCCACTGGGCTGGATCGTATCGCAATCCGCACCCGACGCGCAAGCGTAGTTCATGGCTTCTTGGATGATTGGGTCAGGCACTGTGGGCTTAGCAACACACCAGAGGGCTATACTTGGCCCTCTTTTTGGAGACGGTGGCCCGGTGGGTGGAGGGTACACTATTGGCGGTTGAAACACCGGGGGGCTTGGAACAAAGCCGGTGGGAGACGGAACGGATGACGGCGGGCTCGGGGTGAAACTTGGTGGGCTAGGCTCATAATAAGGTGGGCTCAATATGGGCCCCGGTGGGCTTGGAATATATGTAAACGGACTTGGTACGAGTCCTGGTGGACTTGGAAAAATCTCCGGTGGATTTGGTGTCGGGATCGATTCCGGCGGGTTTGGAACAATGCCTATTGGGCTTGGAGGTGGGCTTTCAATGGGAAGAATTGGTGGGATGTAGGGGGGGGAAAGAGGAGGTGCTGGTGTGAATTCAGTTGGAGATGGAATGGTTGTAGAAGGAGGTTGAGGGGTAAAAGGTGGATAAACACAAAATGGAGGGGCAATTTCGGGCTGTGGAAATGGGGATAGTGAATCAAAGGGTGGCAAAGAAAATGGTGAGCTCACACCGTAGGGTCCGCTGTTGGATGATGGATCACCATCGACGTGCTTCAGCGCTTTCAATTTTTTTGTTGCCTTGATGATTGACCTCAGCCCTTTCTTTCTTAATCCCATTGATCTTCTTGCGTCTGCCCATCGCCAAAAAACAAAAAAAAAAAAAAAAAAAATGGCTAACTAATCATTCTTACATTTCCTCTCTCAGGCATAGTAATTATCATAACTGAAATATCATTAAAGAATTTTTTTTATAAATTAATAAATATTTAGTCTATTTGAGTTTTAATAAAAATAAATTCAAATTAAAAAATTTGTCTAGATACACTTGTCAAGTTTGCATTTAAAAAAAAAATTAAATAGCTCAATTATTATTAACTTTATTTTTTTCTTGGACATGAAGCTTCGTTTATGCAAAGTATCTAGACTCTAGAGCTCATAAATTTAATTTTTTTTTTTTAAAAACCTTGCTTTTGAAGATGGTTTAGTCATCACATACTTATAATGCGACAATGTACGTGAACAATAATCTGGTATATCCCCACTAAAGCTTTATGTCGCTTGACAAAGACTCCACCATAAAATTAAAGTTGATTGAAACCCTAACTTTTTTTTTTTTCCGAAAACCCTTCAGTCTCAAGAATCATCAACACAGAGACTCTCAGTGAATATTGCAGAATGATCATATTTGAATTAATTTGCAGTCTAGTATCATATGAGTAATTCTTTTAACAAAAAACGCAATGCATGGTAACACATATATAGAAATTCTTCTATAAAAGTAATAACACGCGCTAACTATAGCTTACTTACCGCAACGAGTGATGAAAGTAGCTGCCATTGTCAAACAAAGCAGAAGAATGCAAACCCATCTGCGATTTCTGTTTGTTTCCATGGCTAAATGAATGAGAAAAGTCCCCCACTTCACGAAGAGAAGAAGAAAAAGAAGACACTATCAAGCTTTTGAGGCAGAATTTGTGGGCATAAATTTATAGAGAGGCAAGCAGGCTCTTGGTTGCTTGCTTAGCTTGGAGAGAGTCCTAGAAATGTTCAAATTAAGATATAGAAGAAATAAGGGACAAGTAGCAAGCTGGACGGGCAAAAAGATTGATTCTTCAGCATGCAGCTCATCACTTTGCTAAACACACACACAAGAAAACTCACTTTGCTTGAAGATGTGTATGTGAAGAAATGCCAAAAAAAGGTTTATTATATTATGGGAGTTTGATCACTGTGTGTGTGTGTGTTGTTTTTTGGGGCATGCATGAAGTTTTTTGGGGGGTGCTGGGTTGGCATATATGCTTGCTTGACACATGAAAAAAATGAAAGTGTGGATTTGGTTTTGTTGTTGCATGCCTTTTTTGTTCTTGTTTTGCTTGCTTTCTACTCAAAGCTCTTTGATCTGTTGCACTCTCTTTTTGATCTTGCAGCCTTTTTTTGGTTCTCCCTTTGAATGAATGAATCTAATTATGTGTCGGATGGGTTTGAGTTACGAGGGTTAATTTGGGTCGTAACACTGGATAAAATTAGTTGTGGGTAGATTTAGTTTTTAGTTATTTTAATACTACTTTAGTTTTTAGAATCTTAATTTTATTCATGTTTTTCAGTATCTATTGCAATTAAAAAATTCTCAAGTTTATCGATCTTCTCTATCCTTTTGTTCTTTCTTTAACCGCTTACGATAATAACTATTTGAAATTAACTTGTGTGAATTATGAACATGGTGAATGTGGTGGTAAAAATGTATCTTAAGCAAAATAAACTTCAACTTTTCATTAGTAGCCATTTGACAAAATACAGAACTTAAAGTTAGTGGATAAGAGCTGCTTTAACTAATTGAAAAAATGGATCAGAAAAGAGCATAAGAAGAGAAGGCTAGAACAAAAGAATAGAGGACCAAAAGGGAGTAGTAGAACGGAAGAAGAGAGTAACATCTAAATAGAAAAAATAAATTTTTATGACTTTTACGTGAACATTTTTTTATTAAATATACTTATTTCCTAAACTATAAAACATAATCCATTTATTATTTTTCACTTACATCTAACAAAATATAACTTATATTCGAATATTAAAAAAAAAGTAAAACAAATATGTTATTTAAATATTTCTTTTCAAATTTATTTAAATTTAAACTAAATTCAAACGTATTCAAAGTTCATTATGAAAAAAAAAAACAAACAAACAAATGCAACCTTAAGATCTTTAAACAAGTTAAAGAGTGGGAATAGAATATTATACGTAACAATATTTTATCATAGTCGATATCTAAAATTAAAGATTACACAGACAAGGTGATGTTCAGCACATGGCATTTCACGAAATTTTTACGTGACAAGAGAAAATTGGAACTCATGTTTAAAAGTTGGTAGGCCGTAATGTATAACAGCTGTAGTTTTAACCACAAAATGAAATTTTATATCAAGGATTAACAGTGTCGCAGCTTTTTTAATGAGGTTGAGCGTTAAATCCTGACCAATTAAGAGATTGGAACTGGTTACCGGTGTTTTCTTCATTGATCGCTTGAACTTTATTTGCATTGTTCATTATTTTATTTTGTGCATTGATGGAACCATCTTCGCATCAAATTCTATAAAATGCATTATCATTTTTAAGAAGGGGTTTCCTCCAATGAATTTTCTTGGTTTTTAAATACGAAAAAAGAAGAAAAAGATCTTGTAAACTTTTATGCAATCCAATGAATCTTTCATGTTTTGTCTGCAATTATTGGTTAAAGTTCAACAAAAACCATTCATTTCCCAGTAAAAGATGATGTACAATCAAGAGTGATTGATGGTTCTTTCTTTCTTTTTCTTTTTTTTTTTTTAAATTTTTTATTTTTAATGAAAGATTAACGACGGCGCTTCAAACAAAGAGTAATAAAGATTAAAGATCGAAAGTTAATAATAATAAATTAATCTCAAATCTACATTGGTGATTAATTCACTGTTTGCACATGGTGTTGAATAAAATGAATTGATCTGCATTCTTAATCTCCGAATAATATTGGATTTGAGTAGAACTAAGCGAACGATTATCCCAAGCACTAAGCATAATATTGCTGGGCTTATTCGTTTCCGCCTCTGAAATCTCAAATGCCATGGTTTTCAAAACCCATGTATAACAATAGATAATCACATGTAACGTCACAAAACTCTCTTTACTTTTTTTCAATACAAGTAGAGAAAAATAGCTATGTACACTTAGGGTGGACAAAAAGGTCCAAACTGACTTAGCCCTGCATATAAGAGCTTGGATAAAGGTTTAATGTCTGAGCTAGGCCTAACCCTCTACCTTTTCAAAAAATAAATTTATAAATAAAAAATTGAAAAATAATAGAAAGACAAAAGAAGAAAATATAGTACTTAATTTATAAATTAATGATAATTCAAAAAACTTATAATTATAATACTAAACTCTTTATTAAGCCTTAATAAATTAATAGGGGCTTGAATTAGATAATTCAATATTATAAAATTAAATCTATAAACTTTTATTTTCTTCTTTTTTTATTTGTTATTATATTATATTTAATTCATTGGTGATTATAACAACTTATAAAATTGTTAATTTATTGTAAGTTTACAACTATTTTAAAAAATAATTAAAAATACATGAAAGCCCAGGCCCGTCCAGAGCCCAGCCCTTATACTTCCAATAACATGAACTGGGCCCTGGGCTTAAAAAAGTCTGGCCCAGGCCAAAAATTTTGCCAGCCCTCTATACACCTAAAGGTAAAGCAATGAGAGAGTTTGCTTGGGCTTCAGCCCGGGTGGCCCTTGAAAATTCCCGAAAGGTCAAATAATTTATAATTTTTTTAGTGGGCTTTAATAATAATAATTATATTATTATTCTTATTATTATTAAATAGGATAACAATGTACTTTAAATTTTCACTAAGGGTGTAAATATAAATTTCAATTTTCATTTCGATTCCCCACTCTCATTCTCACCTCCCATTTGGAATGAGATTTTCATTCCACATTCCCAAATTTATGGGATCTACTCAAATTTCGTTCCCATTCACCCTCTTAATTTTGAACGTAAACAAGTTGATATATCTAATTTCCTCATTTTCAGTCCCATTCTCATTCTCAATTAGTAAATATAACATTAAATTCTGTTATAGCCGTTAGATTGTAAGAACTTTATAGTGCATTTACTAATTAATAATCGGAATAGATATAAATCGTAATGTGCTAGGATTGGAATAGAGAATGGAAATCAGAATAAATTATTCACTTTAGTTGTAAGAATCGAAATTAAAATGAGCCGTATTATCATTAATGTGTTTATTTTATCTTAGTATTAGAATAAATCACGGGATACTTACCTACAAAATAGCTGTATCCTATACATCAGCAATAAAATTGATAATTTCCCAAATTTCATAATACTAACATGACAGTCTTTTCTAAGATAATTTATGAATTTTTACAGTATTAAAAATGGGAATGTCATATTATGAAAATATTTTGTCACGTTTCGATTATTTAGAAAACATTTTAATTTAGTGGATAAATAATTAATAAATGAATAAGCCACCGATAACACTTATGTAGAGAGGTAAATAACTAATGATTTTCTAAATAACTAATGTAAATAATCCCCTGATAATTAAATTAATTTTTTTAATAATTAAAGAGAGGCTAACAAAGATAAGGATGGGATTTAATATTAAGTTAATGAATTTGAATTGAAAAAAGAGACTTCCAAATTCAATGAGAAAGAAAGAGATGTATTGGTGGGTTATATATGCATATATATATATATATATATATACAAATATTTTATCCCAGTGATTAAATCTAAATCCGGACAATTGTTGCAGTATTGATGCTGTAAAAAATGGTTGTCAAACATAATTTGATCAGTGCTTAGATTGTCTAATAATAATTACAAAATGCAATTCCCTAATTAACATGCACTAATTGGAAAGTAAGGGTTGTTCGATGGAGATAAAAAGGCGGGAGCTCAGCCAATTTCATTGCAAACACAATTATTACTCTTTGAATTTTACTTACAAGTAGTATATATGTTTCTTTAAGACATGCTTTGCCTGATCAATAATATTGTTACGCTTTAATTTTGCTTAATAGTATATATTTTCTTTAGTTTTATTATCTTAATTGAAGAAATTTCGAAAAAAAAAAATGTAAACGGCGTTGCATTACGAAAATCCAATCGCCCTTGTGTATATTTGATGCGGCACATTCATTCACATTATGAGTGATTTTAATATACTATAATTTGAATAAAAAAGGATTTACCAAACACGAGATTGCATTGCATTTATCTAAAATTCTTTCTCTAAAAGGTTTTCATTTTTTGGCACATAGTTCAAAGGATGTTGGCTTTTCTAAGTCATCCTCATTCCTCAATGCTTTTTATGAGTACTCATTTGTTTCATCATATCATTATTCAGATGCCACTTGCACTACTACTTCTCTCGGCGCTTATGCCAACAGATATGATAATTTTGATGATAAGGGAAATAATTAGATTATTGGTAATGGTTTCTTTTGTTAATGTTTATGTCATGCAAGAGGACTTAATTTTTTCGAGCTGTCAGCGACTGATTTTTACCATATCTTGAAGCCCTACGGTTGAGAGTGTAGTGGATATTAATTTCTCGTTCTGGTCAAAACATGTTCTAATATTTATTGGTAAAGAAGATTAATATATTTTCCATTTATACTATAAGAAATAACAAGTTGAATACTCTTAAAATTGAAGTATTTTTTAAAGCTATCATAATATTAAATATTTTCTTTCAAATATTAATCATTAAAAATTAATGCAATGTGGTGCAATTGCAATTAATGCAATGTAGTATCAAACATAGGATATTTAAAAAAATATTACAGTATAGCACTAAACGTTGTATAATATTAATATAATACAATACTAATGCAATACAATATAAAATAATACACCTCGCATTAAATAATGCAATATAGTGTAATAAAATATTTAATATTATGCTGAGACTCAAACCATTGTTAAGAAGCCCGAGATCTGAGAAGTACTATTGCTGCATGTACAAATTGCATTGAAAAAAATTGCTAGTAGCTAAGGAACATGTAGATTCTATATTACTAAATCCTTCTATAAGAATATATCAAGAGAAACAATTCTATTAAAGCAAATAACGTACACGAAACTTGGATTACCCATTCGATGAAATGCTGTAGAAGATTTTTAACTACAAAAGTATCAATAAAAAACATCATATTATATCAATAAAAAAAAAAAAACAAGATTTTTAAGAAAGCCTTCATGAGAACAATAATGAGATTTGCTATAATGTTGTTGATTAAAATGAACAACTAAATTTTGAAAGAATCAAGAATTGGTGTGACGTATGTGGCCTATTTTAAATTTGATTCAAATATTTCCAATCAATATACGATATTATTTAAGTTTCATAATAATATATGTCCACTTTTAAATTTTATATAGTACAGGTTCAGGTTTAGTGCTCAAAATTTAAAGTCTTTTAACTGGTTATTTTTGTTTTTGCTTATATTGTGTTTTGTATATGAAAAAATGGAGAGAAAGAGTACCAAAGAAAATTAAAAATTCAGTTGTATGCGTTATTAACTCAAACCCATTGATGTTGGAAGGTGATACTTAGCATTTTACATCGATTGGATTGAGGAAAGCAGGAAATTGTAACTTTTTAGTTAACAAATAGAGCCCAAGAGTGGTGTCGTTGATATTTCACGGCTCTAACTATTGCACATAGCTAACCTTACCTGTAAGGTCAAGGAAAGAGAACTAAAGCCGAGCTGCCTAACACCATGTGAGCTCAGAAATGAGCTACTTGCAAGAAACGAACTTGAGGGCAGAGGCCTATGAACTTAAAGCCGAGTTGCCTGTAGAACATTGAGGGCAATGTTGAAGCCATCAGAAACTAAAGCTGAGCTTGCTGAGGCTGTCAAGCAAGGAATTGAAGCGAGTTTGCCAAGAACACGGCAATGCTAAGGGCAATGTCGAGGCAAGAACCTGAAGAATGAGACTGCTGAAGGCCAACTTTAAAGAAGAGGAAAGCCGATATCAGTGGCAGGACCTGTCTGTTCACCCAGATATAGAAGGAAGTGTAATGGTTATGTTTTTCATCTATCTTAGTGCTGCTGTACTTGTCACATGATGCAAGAATGGAGCAACTAAAGCCTCTACTGTGACTGGGGCTTATATCGCTCATTTGGCTCTAAATCCATGCTCCGTGTTTTTCGAGAATCAAAGCCTCTCAGTTTGTAGCCGTTTTGTGAGGTTGGCGGTATTGATACATGATCTAAGGGTTATGCAAATCGAGTTTTTATTTTTTTTTTTGTGAGGGATCCTCGGCGATACTGTATTAAACTATTACGTTGTTGAGGAAAAGGAAATCTTTGAGCCCACCACCAACAAGCTAATGGCTTTTCATCTTATTACAAAAGGGCTCAATGCTTTCACGATGATATGTTATGAGTTGGCTGTGGTATTACGTCGTCGCAGTTGCAATTGGGCTGCATGCCTGATCGCAGGGGTGGACTTGGTAGATCGGCCCACTAATCTCAGTTCTACTTGCGTAAACTTGCAAAACGCTATGACAAGCGGCTTTTAGGTCAGTTAAGAATTGTTTTTTTTTTTTTTTCACTCTTCTTGTTATTTTTTTATCTTTTTAATTGTAGGTGATCGATTCATTAATATAATATTTATTTTTAGGATTGGATTGAAAATTCTGAAAAGTGAGAATTTTGGGATTGAGAGTATGAAATGGGCGTGGGAGTGAGAGTGGGAGTGGGATTATGTTGTTTATTTACACTACAATGTGAGTGTGGAATATGAATTAAAATCTTATTCATGTGTTTATTTTTTCTTAGATTATGAGTAAATTATTTCAAATTACCATTTGATCCTTACTTAAAGAATCATAATTTTTAATTACAAAGCAAATAAAAAAATGTTTCTAAAATAAATTATGTATTTAATATTAATTTTAGTCATATAAGTAGATAATTATTATTAATATTCTTAATTATGTAAAAAAAAATTGTATTAATTTTAATTATGTGAATTAAAAATTATTGATAAGAGCAACTTAAATAGAACATTATTATTAATAATGTAGTACAAAATTGATATTGTCTTAGAATAAAGTATTTATTATTTTAATCATTAATATTAAATAAATATAATACTATTAAAATTAAAATCAATTAGTAATATTCTAGCTTTGAATAAAGATATTATATAGTAATATATTAATTCTCTGTGAATATAATAATATAATTTTGAGAATTTTAACTTAGAATCAATGTGAATTACTATTTTTAGTAATGTAATGTTATTTAAATAAATATGATATTATTATTTTTAAATAAATGTAACATTCTTTTATTTAAATAGATATAATTATATAATTTTAAATTTTATTTTATTAAATAAGACTATCTATAAAAAAAGTCTCGTTCCTATTTTCAGATCTCCCTATGAAAATTAAAATTTTACTCTTCATTCTAAAAGTGAGTGGGACCTTCCCACCCCCCATAAAATTATTCACTAAAATGAAGGGAAAATTGAGAGTTGTTAATGTTGTCAACTACAAAACTATGATTTCTGTTTGCTGTCTTCAAAGTAAACTTGGTGGTTTTGTGAATAATCTATTCGAGGAAATGTAGGAGATGGGGCACAAGCCTGATATCGATACAACAACGTGATTATTGAAGGCTTGTGCATGGGAGGCAAGGTGAAGGAAGCTGAAGCATTTTTTTAGCTGGTTCGAAAGAAGAAGTCTCAACATCTCAGCTTCGAGCTCAGGACATTGACTGCTCACTCCGTTTTCTGACTCTGAATCGGGAGCATTGCAAATGATGCCCGGGCTGTCACTGACGATTTATTTTTATTTCGCTCAATTAATTATGTAATGTTGTGTTAATTTGTACAGAAATAATTTAAATCGGAATTTGCATAACATTACTCCGAAAACATATATTAATGATTTACGCGGCTCCTTAACTTACTTTTTTGTGACGATTAAATCAACCAATCTTTCAAAAAAGAATAAAAATAAAATAACTCCATCAACCAAAAACAACTTAAACAATTTTTATGAACAATTTAGTGAATAACGTGCACGTATTAATTTGTCTTGGCGTTGTTGCTAGACATAGTTGTTTAGTGTTAACAAATGTATAGTGATGGCTACAAATTTTACAATAAATACTTAGGAATTTTAGGATTTATCCTCACTTTACATAAGTAGCCAATTTATTTTTCCTAGTGTCGGTATTGGCAAGAATTGAATTAAATGTTAAAACTAGACATGCATGACTTATTGAATAAATTTTGTTTCATAAGATTTGATTTGATTTTCAATTTTATATGCATTTTCGAAACTGACACTATTGCACTGGAAAACTAAGATTCCAATAGAACAACCAGATTTACAAAATTATTTGCACTATCAAATGAATTCAAAAAATTTTAAAATTTTAAAATTTTAAACAAATATTAATATATGTGTCTAGTATTCGCAGTTTTAATTTTATAATTTTCTAATTGATTTCTGATTTTATAAAAATCTCAGAACCCATTATGTTCAGTTAAGACACTGTGAAACAATTTCGAATTTGTTAAGAAATAAATAGTTTTGAAAATATTTTTGGGATCTTCTTGAAAATTTTACATGAGATACCCATGGATGTCTAGAATGGTTTTGTAAAATATTATGTCATTCTAATTTTTAGATTAAGAGTTAAAATTTTGAGAATCAGACTTATACGAGTATGAATTAAAAAATCAGATTTTTAGAATAAGTTCTTAATAGTTATATCTTGTATTTATTTAAGGTGTTGGATGTTTGAGGCTCTAGAGACTTAGAGGTATGTTAGATCAATTCTTTTATCTAAGTAAGTAACTTTATTCTTATGTAACACCCTAGACGAATCTCATATTGACAAAGTATGGGAGAGATGCTGGATTTATAAGGAGTGATTCACACCTTAATTGGTAAGAAATATTTCAGGGTGTATCGGTGTTCCAGAAACAAAACCGTACGGGTTTTATTAAGGTATAAAGTGGACAATATCTTATTATTTCTGAGTTGGGTTATAAGATTATTAGTCTACGCATGGATGTTCTTACTGAACATCTCATTTTAACTATCGAATTTATGTTTTTTTATTTCATAGTGCCGGTATTGGCAACAATTGAATGAAACGTTAACTTGCGCTGAGGAACGCAGACCCTTGGCTAATTGGAGAGATAAACCAGTGGCCCTTATGAAAATATAAGCAGTGAGAATTGCTACATCGATGTCGTCTGTTTCCACCAGGTCTCCAGTCAAGATCAGTCACTACAAGAAAAAGTACTATAGATTTAATTAAGGCTTAACTAATACAATATTATGTGATAATAATGTCAAAGTTCTGAGCTTATAACAAAGTTAAACAAAGCTTACAAACTATGCCATGTAGGCCAAATTTCATTGAAATAAGTGGTGCATGACAACATATTGTCTCCATTTTCTTTTTCTAATGAACAAATTATGATCATGTCCAATCTTCTTTTCTTTATAATTATCCCCATGTCCTTTTTTGTCCTCATTATCAATCATTGTCATTATCAATTTTTATTACGTTGTCATCTCATTCAGAAATTATTTTCAACAAATACTTGAGGTCGGTTTTGACTATTTGTGTTAAAAAGGAAATGAGAAAAAAAAAAGGGAAATTAGCTCCAAAATAAGCAATTAAATAACTGCACTAATTTCCCACAAGAAAGCTAATTGTTTTGAAGCTTTTACAAAAAGTAAAATAAAAAAAAAAGAAAGAAAGAAAGAAAGAAAAATGAAGAATTTCACTTTCAATGAACATATGAGTCCATTTTGTTTACACCGACAGCTATTCTTAACCAGAAAAGAGCACCTTGAGAAAATGAAAGGTCGAAGAGAAATTAAACACAACGTATATATTCAAAGTAAGTTCTAAAATCATATATTATACCATATGATTTTGTAGTTAATTAAATAAAAATATTATTAATATTATATGGTATAATAATAAATCTACACAAAATTTACTTTTTTACATTATATTATATATATTATTCTCAGGTGCATGCATTTTTATTTTTTTAATATAGACATGTTATTAAACTGTATGGTTTAATAGAGTATCTGTATTGATTCTATTAAATCGTATGATTTAACACTGTGTTTGTATGGAGAAAAAAAAAAGTGCATATATATATATGAAAGTGAGAGATGAGTTAAAAAAAAAATGCAGATTTTGATATATTACAAGATAAAATACACTGAATTGAAATTTATTTTTATTTTTTTTTCACCTCATCCCTAATTTTAATATGATCAGAAATCTTTAACTAAAACATATATATATATATATATATATATATATATATATACCATTCTCCAAGCACCCTTATTTTTTTTTTTAATGCATATAGGTTGTTAAGTTATAGAGTTTAATAATAATAATTTTTAATATTATTAAATCATACTATTTAACAACGAGTCTACGTTAAAAAAAAAAATCTATATATAGAGCGTACTTCCACACACACGCACTCGCACGTGCAATTTATTGAAAGCGAAAAACAGTTCTCATTTGTCACTGTAGTATTTATGAATCACTTCCAAATAATATATAATTCTTCATATCGCCATATATATTTCAATTTTGTATTCATTTATCGCAGAATTTTGAAAGCAAATTACATTTCTTGTCTGTCTTCTTTTATATTTATGAATCACTTCGAACTAATTCCTTACCGCATATATTACAATTCCAATTGCGTATATGTTAGAAAAATTAAGTAAGAGATTTCTGAATTGTGCACATTTTAATTGTCTATGAAATCATCCAAGTATATATATTTCAATTTAATAGTTTGCTTATCTGGCAGAATATTGAAAGAAAAATATTTCTGATTTATATTTTTGAATCACTTACAAAATAATTCATTATACCACTGCTACTGCATACTTTATACACAGATATGACACCAAGAACTCATTAGAAAGTATTGCAATATCGATCAAGTGATCAAAACTCTTATTTTCATAAGAGACGTAATGAGCTACAGTCTTCATTGGACTTATCTTTTTCCTTTTTTGATTTAACGTAACTACAGCAGCATAGCTGGAACGCTAAGACCTGAATCTTAAAAAGATTTTCTTCATTATTAGCATCTTGTGTGAAGTAGATCTTAATTGTACTGAGCGCAGATATTTTAGCTGTGCTCGGTTGGCTTCCTTCAAGCTATGCTACGAATAGGAGTCAAATATGTATTTAGATCTGACCTATGATATCTAATATACGACCTCTGCGACATGAATACCATACAAATTTCTACGTACAAAGAAGTTCTTGGTGGAGCCAATTCCTTGCAGCTAGCTTTTATCTTTCTTGACTGTATTAGATTCTCTCTTATTATTAACCATCCAGTGTCTGCAACAGTACATATAGCGGTATAGCACACATTCTTTGTCTTCCATGTATATTGATTATAACACGAAACTCATTTCTCTAAAGTACCCACAAACCCAACTCAAATAAGCCTTTGAAATATTTCTCTTCTTCTACAAACACACACAACCTTGGCAAACCTTCAGGCTTGTAATTATTTTAATATGTTAAAGATAACACCATTAATATCAATTTTTGTTCTTCTTTATTATCCCAGTACTGTCGGTGGTGAGTGTACCTGTGATGCTGAACACATGGAACAAAATAATGGCGAAGCGCTTAAGTTTAAGGTAGCTGGAATTGCTACCATACTTGTTGCCGGTGCTATTGGGGTGAGCCTTCCATTTTTAGGCAAGAAGATTCCAGCGCTAGGGCCAGAGAGCGATGTTTTCTTCATGGTTAAGGCCTTTGCTGCCGGCGTTATCCTAGCAACCGGATTCGTTCACATACTGCCAGAAGCATTTGACAGCTTAACCTCTCCCTGCCTCGGTGAAAATCCTTGGGGGAATTTTCCTTTCACTGGTTTTGTTGCTATGATGTCCGCAATAGGGACTTTAATGATTGACTCTTTCGCGACGGGGCATTATAAGAGGCAGCATTTTGATAAGCCTAGACCACAGCTTGTTGATGAAGAGATGGCTGATGATCATTCAGGTCACGTACATGTGCATACACATGCTACGCATGGCCATGCTCATGGCTCCGCAGATTCACCTAAAGAACTTACTCTACCTGATCTAATCCGAAAGCGTGTTGTTTCACAAGTAAGGTTCATTTATAATTAATTAAGTTCGTTGTTGGTTGTACATGTATGGTGAATATGTTGATATGAATATCTTTTTTTTTTCCTTAAAAAAAATGGATATCTTTTTTCTTCGATCAAAAAGAAAAAGAAAAGATAATTTTTTTTTTTCTCAATTCAGGTTTTGGAGGTAGGAATTGTGGTTCATTCAGTAATTATTGGGATTTCTTTGGGCGCTTCTGAAGATCTTGATATAATCAAGCCTCTACTAGCAGCCTTGTCATTTCACCAGTTTTTTGAGGGCATGGGACTTGGTGGCTGCATCTCTCAGGTTTTATATTTATATAATTAATTATCTTATGTGAGTGTGTATATTAAATAATATGAAAATTTAATTATTATATAAGGGTAAATTAATATTCTTCAATCGTCTACAGTAGTAATTTTAAGTATAAACAAACAAAACAATTACTTAAGTTCTTATATTTTGTAAATATCTCGTCTTTTGAATATTTTTAATAATTTTTTAATTAATAAAGTTTTTTTAGATTATATATTATAGTAAAACTTATTTATATTTATTAATTTTAGTGTTAAAGAGATATAGTTAATTATATTGCCTAACTATTAATTCATTTTCAAAAATAAAAAAACTAAACCTTTTATATTTTCAATTTTTTAAGAAAAACTTAATTATTTAACATTAGGCTCTTTGATTTTTATTATTTCTTTTAATTTTTATTAAAAATTTTATAATCTCAAAAATTAATAGATAAAATAATTTTCTGATATTTTATCTATAAAAAAAATTATTATTTAATAATTCATTTAAAAATTATTATTTTTAAATGTAATCTATATATTATTTGATTGATTATTAATTCTCAACTTCTATCTACTATATAATTTTAGATATTTATTTTAAAATAATATTTATTTATTTATTTGTTTATTTTATTTTATTTTTTTTAGTATTGAAGTCACAGAAATAAAAAGAAGATTTATAAAAAAAATTCGCCTAAAGTCTTGAAATTATGAGGTCACGGATTTAAGCCCTCACAACGAGGATTTAATTTTTTTTCTCAATTTGAGTGAATATAATTTTTTTTTTCGAAATGTGAATGAAATAGACATTTTTCAAATATTAAGAAAGTAAAAATTAGAGTTGTATAATAAAATTTATAAATTAGTTCTAAGTAATTATTTGATTAAATATTAATATATTAATCTTATAAAATATTAATTATAATTTAAACAATAACCTCATATAATTTTTCTTAAAAAATACCTTAAACACTCTAAATCATATAAAGCTCTAGAATTATTAAAAAAACTTCATGGAAAAGCGTAGGTAGCTACGCTAGGCTAGGCTGCACTAGTCTAGGCTTTCAAAAACTAAAACAGTAGATGAAAATTGGGTATTGGAGAATGTTGTCATCCTGTCAACACTATGAAGGAAAATAATGTAAAGCATTTATTAAACGATTTTATAAAATCTAAAAAGCCGAAAAGCTAAATAGTGGTCGAATTAATTCTAATAATGTACTTTAATGACCCAAAAAGAGATATTATCAGTTGCTTTTTAACTAGTCAACATTCAAGCTCAACTGCTCAACCAATGAAAATTAACCCAAATCGTTTGCTTAATTTTGATTCAATCGTAGGCAAAATTCAAGTCTAGATCAATGGCAATTATGGCAACATTTTTCTCTCTCACAACGCCGGTGGGGATTGCAATTGGAATTGGAATTTCAAGTGTTTACAAAGAGAATAGCCCTACAGCTCTAATTGTAGAAGGGATTTTCAATTCAGCTTCGGCTGGGATTTTAATATACATGGCACTAGTCGACTTGCTTGCTGCTGATTTCATGAGCCCAATACTGCAAAGCAACTTGAGGCTTCAATTAGGAGCTAATGCTTCACTTCTTCTAGGTGCTGGTTGCATGTCTGTGTTGGCCAAATGGGCTTAAATTAATTTTGAATATTTCAATCCAAGCAAATCTATCTGTTTATTTATCTTGTCAAGCTTTGATTATGTATAACGATATGAGGAGGCACTGATTCCTCATCAAAAAAATGTTGTGATGTGCCGCTACAATTGTAAAGTTTAGTGGCAATTTCTCGTTAGAGGTTGAGGTAACGTGTACCTTTTTTTTTTTAAATGCTAGAATTCTTGTAGACTTAAATCTCGGAATCAAAATAATAGATTTCGTGAAGCAAAATTTTATCGATAAAAGCTTTGTTCCGCCCCTTTATTTACTTTGTGGTTTGTGGCTTTGTGCTCCTTTTGCATCTAAATTATAAATAAGTGCTATGTAACTGAACTTTCTCCAGCCCCATTGTCCAATTAATATTTCAAGTTGGTGAAGTAATGGGATCAACGTTTTGACTCTTGAAGGCTTGTTTAGGGGAAAAACAAGGAATAATAGAAGAAGCTTTTCTGAAAGTTAGCGTTGGTGTCACAAGTGATAGCCAATAAGAACCTGTCTTTTAAAATGTACCCCAAATTTCTTTTAAATAAATTAAATAATAAGAATTTAGACACATTTTTTATATTATAAAAAACTTATAATTTAATGGTAAAAGTATTATTTGATAATTTTAAAATCTTGATTCAAATCTCTTTAATCACGTTATTTTAGTTTTTTTAATATTTTATGAAAATTACTTAGAAAAATAATATTTTTTATCAAAATTATTTTGAAAAATAATATTTTTTATCAAAATTATTTTGAAAAATAATACTTTATGTAAAATAAATAATTTATTTAATTATTATTTAAAATTTAAAATAAAGTAATGAAACTTAAATTTAATTCAAATTAAATAATTTTTTTTAACCACACCCCCTATTTTAGTTGTTTAAGTCCGCCGCTTATTGTCATCGTCAACCCTTTTGCACTTTGGATGGTTTATAAAATACATGGTTATGCTTATGAACTATTAGCTCCCTGCCCATTGACCCGCTTCATTGTAACATTGTGTATGTCTTGTTAAATCATAAATGTTGGTTTTCTCTGAATATTCTCTGAGCCACATCAATACGTTGTTAAGTGTCTAAACACACTCTCCAGTGTCTCTTTGCCCTCACAGCCTCTATTTTTAATTTGTATTTTATAATTGACAGAATTAGCTTCTCTCATTATCAGCCATCCAGTGTCTGCAACAATCACCATAATGGAACTTTCTTTTCCGCTTTATAACTCAATTTGATTATATGTATAGACTGTAGAAGCTAGCATGCATTTCTCCAAGACCCACAGAAAAGCCAAAACGATGCTTTCACTTTATTTTATTTTCCTAATATTTGTTCTATAATTCCTTCCCTAAAACAAAACATTAAACGATATCGATATTAAGCATTCGTGTTCAAATTTTAAGTGACAAGTGTATACACCTTATCGCATTGCTTCAAGAGAGTAAAGAGAGGCAAGAGGTGGAGGAAAACAGCTTCATTCTTTTGGAAGCTAGCTGCACTCGGAAATTAATATGATACTGTGGCCAAGACTAAGCCCATTTGGCCAACACAGACATGCAACCGGCACCTAGAAGAAGTGAAAGATTAGCCCCTAATTGAAGCCTCAGATTGCTTTGCAATATTGGGTCCATAAAGTCAGCAGCAAGCAAGTCGACAAGTGCCATGTAAATCAAAATCCCAGCTGAAGCTGAGTTGAAAATTCCTTGTACAATTAGAGCTGTTGGGTCATTCTCTTTGTAAATGCTTGAAATTCCAACTCCAATAGCAATTCCTACGGGAGTTGTGAGGGAGAAAAATGTTGCCATGATTGCCATCGATCGAGACTTGTATTCTGCCTACAATTAATTAATAAGCAATCAATACATACGTATCTCTTTTGAGTCATTAAAGTGATTACAATGCGTTGATTATTTCAGCTTTTTGGAATTTTATACTCGTTGAGTTCTTTCATCTCTTTTTTGGTGGATGGTACTGTTGACAGGATGGCAGCATTGTCCAATATCCAAATCCCTAAACATGCAGATAATTAAATTTTTGGAGCCAAAGAAATTGAAATACCTGAGAGATGCAGCCACCAAGTCCCATGCCCTCAAAAAATTGATGAAATGACAAGGCTGCTAGAAGAGGTTTGATTGTGTCAAGACTCTCCGAAGCTCCCAAAGATATTCCAATAATTACTGAGTGAACCACAATTCCTAACTCCAAAACCTGAAATTAAAATAATAATAATAAGATCCAATCAAAACCGCAAAGCTCCATGTCAACTTACTCTACTACAAATACTGCTGAATTTTTTTTTTTTTGTTTTGAGCACTGCATCTCACTTGTTATCACCTGTGATATAACACGTTTTCGGATTAGTTCTGATAGAGCAAGTTCTTGAGGTGATGAATCCGTGGAGCCATGAGCATGGCCATGAGTGGCATGAGTATGCACATGTACGTGACCAGCATGTTCATCGGCCATCTCTTCATCAACAAGCTGTTTATTAGGCTTACTGCTAAAATGTTGTCTCTTGTAATACCCCGACGCGAAAGTATCAATCATTAAAGTAGCTATCGCGGACACCATAGCAACAAAACCAGTAAAGGGAAAATTCCCCCATGGATTTTCACCGAGGCAAGGAGAAGTTAAGTTGTCAAATGCATCTGGCAGTATGTGAACGAACGCGGTTGCTAGGATGACGCCGGCAGCAAAGGCCTTAATCATGAAGAAAGTATCATTTTCAGGCGTTAGTGCTGGGAATTTCTTGCCTAACAAGGGAAGGCTCACCCCAAAAGCACCAGCAACAAGTATGCTGGCAATTGCAATCACTTTATATTTTAGTGCTTCTTGCTGATTATCATCTTGACTCATAGCTTCAACATCACATACGCACTCACCAAAGACTAGAGCAGGATAAAGATAAAGAATGAAAGCAAATGTTATTACTATCTTCAAGATGTTGAAAGAATTACAAGCCATGATATTGATACATATATATATGATGAGAAACAAGCTAAAAGGAAGGGAAATTAAAGAAACTGAAATGAATTAAGCTGGATTGTGGCTTTTATGTGGGTCTAAGAGAAGTGCAAGCTTGTTGTTATATATAGAAAGGAAAAAGAAAGTGCTAGGGCAACTGTACCAGACATTGGATGGCTGATAATAAGAGAATCTAATTCAGTCAACGTAACACAACAATTAGAGGCTGCAAGAGAAAGTCATTGGGTTCTATTCCATGGATCACGATCCTCTCTTGATTCATGATTTTTTACAGATCTTCTGTCACCTGTATTTTAGTAATAATATAGGATTAAGATTTAACTATTTTTTTTTTTAAAATTTATTAACCACTAATAAAATTTACTCAGAAGATACTCAGATCAAGAAATGATTCTAATCTTTTATTCCATACCAAAAACTTACTTCATTAAAGTTGATATGTATAATTTTGGTACCCATAAAAATTTTTTACATTATAAAATGTAAGCATTAATACATAGTCAATTTCAAACAATATTTTTTTGCACATTTAATGATAAATGGTTTTATTTGCTCTTAATAACCTTCCATTTATCCAAGGATTGATCAACAACGTTTCTTGTTGTGGACAGAATTAACGGATTAAAGGTTGGTTATTTCCAACAAAACAGCTATCTTTCTAATTGGGCTCGGATATTACTGTCATTAGCTTTTGTTATATTAAATATTTAAAACTGTACCCACTTTTCTTCTTTTTCTCATTCCCTTTGAGACAGAAAATAAGTGAAAATGAACTCAAGTATATACGTTGAAAATAATCTTTAAAGAGCTAAACCTACGGGGTATTTTGAGCATCAAATTAAAGGGCGCGCATGATTGTGAGAGGAAGATAAAATTAGGCTTCTGTTTATCAAACATGAGAAAGACATGACAGATGACACACACTCAAATTACTATTTGACAAATAAAGAAAATGTAGACAACATGTTGTCATGTGCAGCACCTATTTCCATGAAATTTAGCTGCGGTGGCAGCATTTGTGTGCTTTGTCTACTATTTCGTTTCTTTTACAACATTAGAATTTCGACATTTTGTTCTGCCTTTACTGTTAATATTTGATTGATTCGAACTTTAATTCCTTTTTTTTTTTATGGACAAACTTTAATTCTTTACTGTTTCTTTAAGTGACTACTGACTGGATGCACGGTGGAGCCAACACTTCTATTGAGATCGATGTTTACATGCAAAGTCATCATAATTAATTAGGTGCACAAGCATACACGGTACTTTATAGAATAAGAAAGAGTACGTGTACAAATTATAAAATACGTCGTCATGTGTAGCACTAGGTTTGGATTTTTAATGGGATAAGGTCTTCCCCGTATAAAGACTGAAAATGTTACAAGCCGATCATTTCTCAAAATTGACTCTTATTCATTGGTTTCTAGACAATGATTCTCAAAAGTAGCTTAATAATACGCTGTAATTTCCCTTTTTATTGCCACCACTAAAAAGTAGAAATCATTACAATTCTATTTCACAATTGCACAAGTACTCTTTAGAAAGATTTACCAATGGTTACATTGCCTTACCTATCAGTGGCTTGGGAGGGGACAGTGATCTGAGTTCTGGTGCAGAACTGGGAAACAGTATGTTCATCTTGTGCATGAGGATATCAGCTCTCGATGGAATCTCATTCAGAAGAAACTGTTGAACAATAGGTTTCTTAAACCACTCCATCACAGAATCTCCAGGGGCTCTTAACACAACCTTACTGACCTCGAATGGTGACTCTACTGAGCTCAACATCTGTGCAATCACAATCTTCAACGTAGGTCCTGTAACCAATTTGATGCGTCTTGGGACAACCCCATAATACAACATTCTCTTTCTGAACCTATGGAGGGTGTGCATAACAGCAATGAGAGCAGCTCCCACAGACAAGTTTCTAACATCAAGGGACCAAGCAATATGCTGATCAAAGACTATTGCTTTAGGAAATAGCTTGTTCTCGTATGCAACTTTCCAAACACATCGAGCACGATTTATCTGCCCCATAAGCACAAGGTAATTGAGAAGCACATTAACAAAATACCTTGCAGCCCCCTCTTCCAACTCGTAATCAATACCCTGAAAGAATTCCCTCACAAATGATAGCACAGGCTGTTTCCTTTGCTCTGGGCCGGTGAAGAGTCCGCACAGGAAAGCATGTGCTTTGTGTTTTGTGGCACTAAGGACTGCCATCAAATGCCTTTCATTCTGTTCGTCCTGGCATCGTACTAGATGAGCAAGAACTGATGTATAAAGTACGAGATCCACTTTAGCAGCAGATTCAACATAGGTCTCAAGAAGAGGCTTGGCTGACTCATAAAGACCATTCTTCATACAAGATTCGAACAACTGTCGGACTATAAAGTTATTTGTACGAATCCCGGAAGAACCCATAAAACGTAACCACCTCAAAGCATGATCAACAGAACCATCCTTAATATATACCATTAGAACATCACTTGCACTCACATCCACCGAATATCCCATCGTCTTCATTTCAAGTAAGATTTTGGCAGCCACATCAACAAGCTTCTTCTTAGCCAACAGCGTCAGCAAGGCTGTATAAGTACTTAGGCCTGGTCTCAGCCCTGCATTGGTCATTGAGTTGTACAGCTTCATGGCAGAATCTACTTGTCCAGAGGAAGCATGCATTTCCAAGAGACATGAATATGTAGATGGAGTAGGTAGAAACCCAGTCCTCTCCATATCAGTAAAGATGGACATTGCAATATCAAGTTTCCCCGCTTTTGCATGTGACTCAATGATCAGGGTGAATAAACCAAAGTTAGGCCGAAACCCTGCGATCCTCATCTCATCCCAAAGCCTAAGAGCAGTATCCAACTTCCCCGCTTTTGCATAAGACTCTATTAAAGAAACATACATAGAAGCAGATGGCCTATGCCCGTAGCCCTGCATTTCCCTGTATACCTTCATCGAAGTGTCGAGCCTCCCAGCTTTCCCCATCGAATCAACAAGCGATGCAAAGATGTTAAAGCTTGGCCGAAAATTCCTTTCCTTCATCTCTTGGAAGAGCTTGAAAGCTGCATCAAGACGTCCTGATTTTGCCAAGCTTGGTATCATCAATTCATAAGTTGAACCATCTAATGAACACTCTCCGTTTTCCATGCTCTCATATATCTCAAATGCCTTGTAAGGCAAACCCTTATTCAGAAACAATGTCATAAGAACATTGTAAGATTGCGTATCAATCTTGCAGCCAGAATCCAAAACCTTCTTGAAACAACAATATGACACCTCCAATTTATCAGCTTTAGCCAAATATTGAATAGCCCTGTTATATGCACTAAACAAGGAAACCCCATTTTTACTTGAATCATGAACCATCTCATCAAACAATGACAGTATCCCATCAAAATCTCTACTTTCATTCAGCAGATCAAACAACATAACATAACACTCATCATCCGGCACATACCAAGATTGCCTCTTAGCCCATCTAAACAAACTCAAGGATGTATCACTATCATTAATAACTTTCAATGCTTGAGTTATATGCACCATTTTAGGCACAAATTGAAGCTTATCCAATTGGGTCTCCAATTCCGGCCCCCATTTCCACCTATTCACAACCTCAACAATCTTTGCAACTGCTGAAGCATTCAAAAATGGTTTCTTTATCCCGCCAACCATGACATGATCATCAAAACCTGGCTCAACTGACCTGATTCCTTTACCGCTATATATAACATTGCCCGATTCATCTAAATAATCTATCTCCTCAGTCCATTCATTGCATTTTTCACCATCACTACTCTTTCCAGAACAGTAACTTCTCACATAATTAGGCTTTCTAACAAAAATAGCGTCTTTAACAAAACTCTGGGTTTCACCACTATCTGGCCTACTACTAAAGCTTGTATTTTTGATAAATTTATGGTTAAAATTTAGGTGATGGATGAAATTAGAGTGAAATGGGAATCTAAAATTAGGGTTTTCAGAGAGTGATAAATAGAAGGTTCTTGGGCACAATTTCTTCACACGGTGAATCATAAGTGTAGATATAAAATACTAACCTGATTTTGCCGCGTAAAAATGTTACTCTTCTTCAATGCAGAGCTCAAAATTTTCTCCTTTTGCAGTCTTAATTCACTATTTAAGCAAATAATAGCATAAAATTGGAACTGGCCACTTGGTTCTCAGGTTGATGAAGGCTTGGACTTGGAAGGGTTTTTGGTTTTGGTTAAAACGAAAGCACCGACTGCATAAACAATTACCCTGTTTGTCAAGGGTATATTTGTAACTTCGCAAAGTTACTATCAAACTGCTGTCTCACAGAGCAACTGTTTTGACAAAACATTAAATATAAAATCTTTGCGCACTCTCACTCACCCACTCTCTCTCAAAGCAAAACGAAGAGATGGATTCATCAACTGCTTTGTTTAACCAACTCAAGGTTTGACGTATTTCATTGTCTTTCATTTAATTTTGGCATTGAATTGTTTGTGATTCATAATGCGTGTGATTGGATTTGTGACTTGTGCTGCCAGGCAACTGAGCCGTTTTTCTTGTTCGCGGGTCCAAATGTGATTGAATCAGAGGAACACATAATGCGCATGGCCAAGCACATTAAGAGCATCTCTACCAAGTGGGTTCATTTTATTTTATTTTTAATCACAATGTATATTTACTTTTACGAAAAAGAACTTCAATGATGACGAAGAATCGGATTTTTAATTTTTGGAAAATTAAGGCGATTGAAATTATGGGATCAATTTATTTAGTCGGAGAAGATCTGGGCTTTGCTCCATTTCACTTTTTAATGTGGAAAATTTTCGGATTTACATGGTCTTGTTATGAGTCTTTGCAGTTCTTTTACAGCTTTATGTTTCTTATGCAATGTCTTATTCTGTTTTGTCTCAACATCAAGTAAGAACAAGAAGATCCATAGTAAAAATTTCAGCCATAAGAGATTCTCAATAGTGAATTTTGAATCTGCTTTGTTATCTGCACTTTTCTTCCCCCCTTTTAAAAGAAATGACGATAGAGTTTTTTCATCGCCGAGTTATTATTTGAAGAGATGAATTTTTGGCCTATCTTGTAGATCCTGCTGTAAAAGAGGTTTTTCATTTCAGAGTTGGTTTACCGCTTGTTTTCAAGTCCAGCTTTGACAAAGCTAATCGGACATCTTCAAAGTCATTTCGTGGTCCAGGCATGGTTGAAGGCTTGAAGGTGTTTATGATTGTTAAAATACTTTCTATGAATTTTGTTTTACAGAATTTTGGATCTTGCTGAGATAGGATGTTATATTGTAATAAAGTTTCAATTTTTCTTATATTTGGTGACAGATTTTAGAGAAGGTTAAAATAGCTTATGACATACCCATTGTGACTGATGTCCACGAAACCGTTCAGGTAATTTTGTACTTATGTTTCTTAATACTTGTTACATTGCTTATATTCTTTCTTTCCTGCACACTGCTGCTTGTGTAAGTGTAAAACATAGTCTATACAAATCTTGCGTTGACAATGAAAATAAAGTCAACGACTGAGTCCATTTGTGTTTGTGATGAATGTTTCATTTTTTCATATGCTTGAGCAATAATGGTGTGTATATTTTTACATCCTCTCTTATTTCTTTTGTGCTCATTGTTTCTTTTCTAAGTACTTGCATTTTTCGCATTGTCATTCCATCTACTCAAACCAGATTGAATATCCGATGAATTTTTTCCCCTTTCTATGGCCAGTGTGAAGAAGTTGGCAAAGTTGTGGATATTATCCAGATTCCAGCATTTTTATGCCGTCAGGTTAAGTTATTTTCTAGGACCAGAAGATTCAATGCATTGACTTTAAAGGGTTCGTTTCCATCTTAATTCATCTCATTGTTGACCTCTTAATAACAGACAGATCTTCTAGTTGCAGCAGCCAATACTGGAAAAATTATTAATATTAAAAAAGGACAGTTCTGTGCTCCCTCAGTGAGTATACCTCAGTTAAATCTCTATTGACATATTTGGATTGCAAGTTTTTTATGCAGACACAGGTATCTTTACCTGCCATTTAGCAATTTGTAACATTTTAAAACTGCAGGTAATGGTAAATTCTGCAGAGAAGGTTAGATTGGCAGGAAATCCAAATGTAATGGTATGCGAGAGAGGAACCATGTTTGGCTATAGTAAGGATTTATTTGCTATGCAGTTTGATTGAAGTAATTGATGCATCATTAGCATGTTTACATATTTTGTTGGACTGATGACACAATTTCACTTTGGCTTGTAGATGATTTGATTGTTGATCCACGGAATTTGGAGTGGATGAGAGAAGCTAATTGTCCTATTGTAAGTCACTGCTCATTTCTGTTGTATGTCTTGAAAATTAGAACAATCTTATTTTCTGTTCTAAAGCTTGAAGAGTAAATACAGCTTAGATATGTGGCAGCTGCACCAAGCTGTTGTAGCAACTACAAAAATGAAAAGAAGTCTTATTTATGTGGAGCAAGTTGCTCAATTTACTTCCAAGAATTTTTATTAGGGGTTCATTGCACATATTTATGATTTAAGAGGAAACACTGCAAACTAAGTTGACATAGAAAGCAACTACTTGATATTATAAAATACTTGTCAAGACACAAACTTCAAATTGGAGGTGGCTAAATTTACTTATTTTATCTGAAAAATCTAATGAATGATGGCATTTCACTGCAGGTAGCTGATGTCACGCATTCATTACAACAGCCTGCTGGGAAGAAGGTCTGGTTTGTACATTTATCTTTCTTAATTCAATAGTATTGCCATATTTTAGTTTTATGAAATAGATAATAAACCTTAGCAGTTGCGTTCCACGTAACTTTCCTGGTAACTTTTTAGTATAATGAGAAAACCATCATTTGCTTCAGAATTTGGGAGAGAGTACCACTATTATATTTGCTTGATTTGAGATTCTTTAGCTATTAAAGCTCTTTGCCATGTAAGATGGTACATTTTCTTATCTATTCTTTTGCAACTAGATTTTCTTGATTTTTAATGCTGTCCCTAAATTTTTTCATTTTTTGGACTTAAATTTAGTATTTCATGCCTCTTGTTGAGTTTTATTTTCCATAAAGAAGGGCCTAAACTCATTCTTTGCTTTATAGTTGGATGGAGGGGGTGTTGCCAGTGGAGGTCTTCGTGAATTGATACCTTGCATTGCAAGGACAGCGGTTGCTGTTGGTGTGGATGGAATTTTTATGGAGGTATGGAGAATCTATTGAAAGAGATTTTTAGTATTACTTTCTTGCATTATAGTGATACCTGGAGCTAGTGCCTCTTTCTCTTCTTTTGCATTTTTGTGTTCATATATGCACTTGTAAGAGCTACTTTTGGATGCATAGGTACATGATGATCCTCTGAATGCACCAGTTGATGGCCCTACACAATGGGTGAGGTTTTTTTTGTTGTTCACTGAAAATTGGATCTTTATGGTTTGACACTAGTCTCAATGATTTTTGTACTTTTTTTCCTTTTTGGCATATCATGACTATAGCCTCTTCGCAATTTGGAGGAACTGCTAGAGGAGCTTGTGGCCATAGCTGTAAGTTTTTCGGCCCATCTTTAAATGGAATTGTTTCATTTGCCTTTGAAAATAGATTGGTTGAATTTACATGCTACGTAAAATTTAATCAACTAACTTTTTTCTCCTGGGTGTCCCATATAAATCAACCTCCTGGGGCTTTGGTTGAGGAAATTTTACAATACCTCAAACACAGGGCAACGTTTTGTTTTCTCCTTGTGCATGACATTTTTATTGGGTATTGCATTATGTAGTTCCTATATTGGATATTGACTTGGATGTTTTCTTTATTGATGTCTACAGAAAGTAAGCAAGGGGAGACAACACATGAACATTGATCTCACACCATTTCGTGATTAAGAAGACTTTCAAGGCTTCTATTCATGGTTAAGCAAACATAACTTTTCATTGTGCCATGATATACAGTGCTTATATGTTCCTGAAATATCTACCAAGAATTAATGATTTCCATTCTCCAGTGTTACTTCATCACGCACACCTATGACAATATTATTGAGTTCCTGATGTTTCTCGTAGAGTGTTTGTTTGTTCTCTTTATGATCGATGAAACTTTATAAATCTAATCAGTGCATTGTTCTATCACAAATCCTTTCTAATAAAACCTTGTTAGTTGCTTTCTGAGTTTTGATGATATGGTGTTGTGTCGTGTTTTCCCAAATTCAAAGTACACCTGTGCTTCGTGCTGCTTAGTCATGCTGCAAGTTTATTTATTATCTTCTGGGTGATTTGTTGCAGATTCAAGATGTCAAGCTTAAATGGGCATCAATGTACCCTTTCTGCCTAATATGTTTGCATGTAGACTAGAATTACAAAAATCCTGCAGAGATGAACCAAAACAATCCCAGTTGTGATGGGGATAAGCCATTGCCATGCTTTTTGTATTTTATATTTGGATTAGTATATATTGTTAACGTTATAAGTCTTGTGTTTAAGCAATGCTTACGATGAGATTATCAAGATAGCAATACATTCTTATTATAAGTCTCATTGTTGATAGAATCACTTTAAAGTTAACTCTTGGCCATGAAATTAATTTTGTTATAACCCCATGATATGTTAATTAATTCCAAAGCAGCAATTATTATTATTATTATTAAAAAATGAGAACCTTTTTGAGGAAAAAAGAAGAAAAAAGCATATGAAGACGGAGAGGAGCATTGTAAAATTTGGTTGATTATTAAATAAACCCTATGTATACCTCTAATTAATTGTGTTTAATATGTGGTATTGACTCGAATTATTGGTCAATTGATCTCCTGCGTGAGTTCGTATTACTTCATTTAATTTAATTCTTGAAACGACATCGTGCAAGCCTAACTCAATGCGGTCGTCATCGTGCGTGTGCGAAGGAGGGTATAAAGGTAAACTCACACAAATTTGAAAACCAAAATGAGAGAGAGAGGAGAGAGGCGGTCTCGACTCTTGAACTTAAAAAGAATCAACAACACAATAAGCAACGGTAAACACAAAATTCAAGATCCTCTCCGCAGAGATGGCTTCACTTAAGGTGCCCATTTTTCATAAAACCTTTTCTTTGCAATTTCATGCATACATACATGAAATTTTAAGTTATCGATTGAATAAGTTTTGCTTGATTTAATCATATTATTGTATGTTTGCATAAAGATTTGAAGAAAGAAAAGAATTAGGGTTTTTGGAAATTATATAGTTGTTGAAGAGAATCTGTGTCTTTCTATTTTGTTGATTTGATGATTGAGTGATGAATTCTGGTTTTCTTTGAGTAAATTAATTGATAGAGTGAAGAATTACGGTTTGGTGTGAGAAAATACGAAGTCGGTTTTTTATTACTTTATTTATTTTCAAATGCTATTATTCTGAATTTTATTGTGTTCTATTTTAATTTTAGGTAACATGACTTTGAGTAATGTGAGGGTTCTCAAAAAATGAAAGGAAAAATTATTACTTTCTCTCTTA
Organism: Murraya paniculata; assembly: GCA_030449075.1. Classification (NCBI taxonomy): domain Eukaryota; kingdom Viridiplantae; phylum Streptophyta; class Magnoliopsida; order Sapindales; family Rutaceae; genus Murraya; species Murraya paniculata. The sequence goes on along the minus strand of JAEVFN010000085.1, from coordinate 307,005 downwards.
TTTGAATGCTTTTTCTTGTAGACGTTGGATCAGAATCAAGGCTCGGTGTTGAATCGAGGAAGAATCAAAGTTGTGGCTGCAAAAGTATGAAAAAGCCTTTAACTTTGTGTTTGTTATTCATGTTTTCTTTGTTATTCATGTTTTCTTTTATTAGTATTTAGCACTTTTGCTAGACTTGTGTGTTTTTAATAAATTGCAGGGAAAATTGAAAATGGGTGTTAATGGAGTTTTTGAAGATAGTCGCACACAGAGGAATGGTAAGGGCTTTTGTAGTTTTTATTAGTTGATTATTTGGGAATTCTAGATTTGCATGTGCAATTCATTTTTCTTCTTTTGCTTTGTGATAGTGGGAGGCAGAAATTTTAAGGTCTATTCTGAAAAAGAAATGGTGAAAGAAGATTCCAACACAATGTAAGTTTAGATTTGTGTTGGTTCTTTTATGAAGTTCTATTATCGTGTATGCATGAGTAAATGTTCTCTTTCTCCTATCTCATTTAGAATGCAAGCTGAAAATCTAGCATTTTGTTTGAAAACCAAACAGAGGACCAGGCTTTAATTTCCTAGCATATTTGATATTGTAGAAAGAATTCAGTACCAGTTAAAAATGGAGCTGCTCTGGCCAGTGCGAGCAATGCAAAGGTTTTTACCTCTCCATTCCTTTGTTTTTCGTATTCTTTAAACATCATGTGGGTGGGAAAAAAATTATGTAAATATTTCAATATTCAATACCTTTTTGAGTCTACTGTTGAAGTTGTTTGCGTGATTTATTATGAAGGGGATATTGAACAAAATGGAGAACAACAAAGGCAAGGACGCCGTTACTGGTGAGGTTTAACTGTCGTTTATTTTGTAACTCAGACATAAGTAGCAGTTTTTTAAAACTCTCTTTATAGTTAATTGGTCTTTTTTCAGCTAGGTCAAAAGTTGGAAGAAAAGCATTGGTTGATGTCAGCAATATGAAGGGCAATATTCCAAGGAGTGTAGTCCATGATGGCTCCAAATCATTGTGAGTGATTTTCCATTTTGCCATTGCTTGCCTCATCTCAAACTGACTTTCTAAGATGCTGCCTGTTGGCCATTAATGCATTTAAGGCATTCGTGATACTTTAAATATTTAATTTACAAATATGTTGGATCCCTGGTGTATCATTGAATCCTGAGGCTGTAGTTCTGAAGTTTCTTGTGTTTTTAAATGCAGAAAGGGTAAGAGAAGTGCAATTTTGCAGCGGTAAGTGCACTATATCTTTATTGTTATCTCTTTTTTAATAGTTACTTTTTTCAGAGGTTTGTGAAATGATAGAGGCGGGAGTTTGACAGTTATCCAGATTGTTTTAGATGGTTTGATAGAGGATCGATTGGACTCTCAAATGTGTTTTGGGAATTAGAACCGTTCAAGAAAATACATATCTGTTCCTGGTGTTTGTTTTGTTTTGTTTAAGCAATTCATGGCATCCTTTTGTTGGATAGTTATTCAAAAGAAATCAGTTTGCGTATCAGTGGAATTTTATATGCTATTTATGTGCATGATTGTGTTTGTTTGTTTTTGCACATGTGGTTCCATGTGTTTATGTTACTGCAATTTCATGGTTTCCTCTTTGTCTTTAATATGCACCGCAATCAATGATTAAAATTTACAAAAGAGGTAATAGCTTTAAAAGATGAGAAATTTAAAATATATTATCTACACTTGTTATGAATCTAAGTTTGATGGAGGTGGCTTGCCTCTCTATCTCTCTCAAATCTTTAGATGAAAAGAAATTTTTTCTCTTGCAAAGTAAATGGGTATCAAGAATTTCAATTTGGTGATGAACAATATATAAAAACAATTATTATTCTTCTCTCTTTGTCATGTCCTTGTATTTTTGGTTTTTTCCAGTAAGATAATGAGTTTCTGTTTTTAATAATGTCATTTTACTACTATTTGATGCCATTTTAAATTGTTATCTTTATAGGGTTTCAGTGGGTTCAGGTGTAAGGACTGTAAATGTCTCCTCAAGAAAATCTTTCACGGTATGGAAATAAAGACCAATATAACTATTGTCATGTGACCTTTTAGCATCCTTCTAAATTCTGTTGCTTTCTTCTTCTGCCTTTGTTCTTCTACTTTGTTATTGACTAAACAAATGAGAAAAAAATATCATCCAGTAACATTTTTCACCGTAGTATTGCTGTTCCAAATGCATGTAGTCACTTTATTATTAAATAGCTACTGATACCTAGTTTTGTAGTTAAGTGTACCTCTTACTGAATCCTTGAAATGTTGAGGGCTCAACACCGTGTAAATAGGGACATGAAAGAATTAATGAATTTAATTTTCTCATTACAACTGTTTAATATCTAACATATGGGAAAAATGGATTTCAACCCACTTAAAGTGCTGATTTTTCAAGGCAGAAAGTAATGCTTGCACGTAACCTTCATCTAAGCAAATGATCTTTAAACTTCCTATGGAAGGATTTTTCTCTTTAGTTCCTTCTCTTTTTCTTGTATTAACCTGCCTTTTTCTTTCTTTCTTTTTCTTTTATTTTTTATTTTTTTATTTTGTGAGTAGGGAAGAGTGAGGACAAATATAAGTCAAGATGTTGGTGCTATCCATACATCAAAGAAAGGTAACTTCCAGTTCAGAAATTTTACTTTTGCTATTTTCTTGGCTGAGCATTGCATTATAGGTATTTTTTGTGTTGAAGATAATGTAGATGTCAAAGATTCAAAGTCATCCTTAGATGATAAACATACCAAGACCAAAGATATGGGCCGTGAATCTGTTGTCACTACCAACAGGTATGAAGTTTGTTATGTTTGTTCATGTTTATTGTGCTACCCACTTGTCTTGTTCTCTCCATCATAGCTCTGAAGGTATTCCTGATTATCTTTGCTTTTATATATCAGGATGTCAAGGAATCCTCCTGTACCAACAAGGTTTGTTGACCTGCAAAATAGTCTCTTTTTTTTTTTTTTTTGGTTTAAATTACATAGGGCTGTCGATGATTTTTCTCCTGTTACAATTGAAGGAAGTCCTTACCAGTGTTTAAGAGGGCGAACCAGTCTATTACAAGTACTTCAAAGGTTATAATTTTCTCTCTCTATCAATTGGGAGGATGGTTTGCATATGTCTGTCCTAATTTAACCAATTTCTTATCTCTTCTTAAGGACTCTTCGGATCTTTGGTAACTCCTACTTTATTTTCTGTTTCTGAAAAACCTAGAAGTAATAGATAGCAAAAGAATATCGCTTGTGTTTATTAACAGGAGCCGTATGTTGGTGCAATTGCAATCATCAGTTGTAGTTCTGTTTTATTGTTTTACTAGCTTCAGTAATACAAGTTCCTTTCATCTTTTGAGATCCAGCCAATTGTGAAGACAGCAATACTGGCTTGCAATGCTCGAGGGACTTCAAAATCCAAGTGTTTGTCAAGTTTGAAGAAATCAAAATCTATTGCTGCAACATCAACTAAGAAGAAAAAGGAAGTTGTGAGGTCTTCTCTTCTGGAGAATATTGGATCAGTGGTTTCACATGAAGCCATTCAAGGAAAGCCTTCAATTGATGGCAACACCAATCCGAGTGCAAATTCTTCTGATATTATTTCCAAGAAGAAATCTGATCGCAGGAGATCTTATACATCCTTATTGATGGCTACATCAAAGGTAGGTTGGGGCATGTCCTTATCTATTCTATAAATGTTGTCCTTCTCATCTTGTTGAGTTCAATATAATTGGCGTCATTTTGCAGCTGATAGATGAAAATGGTGAAGTCAAAATGGAAAATCTACCCAGCATTGATGATGACTGCAATCAACTGGAAGTTGCTGAATATGTTGATGAAATCTATCATTATTATTGGGTTATTGAGGTAATTATTCACTTTGTTTCTCTTCATTATTTTGATGATTAATGTGATGCCCCTGTATGCCTACTCACTACTTGATCAGAATATGATGAGAAGCATTTGATTACATTATTAGCTTTTCTACAAAGATCTGAAGTATTTTAAATGAGAGAATTCACTCACCATTTGATCAGAATATAACAAGAAGCATCTGATTTCGTCATTAGCTTTTGTACAAAGATCTGAAGTATTTTAAATGAGAGAATTATTATCTTGACTATTTATATTGTGTGGGCTTTTATCATTCCATGATTTCTTTTCATGGATTAAACTGTATCTCCTTATTCTTTAATTAAACAGATATTATCATTTTACTACCTAAAATTTTCTAACATATCACTTTACCTCAAAATTTTTCTGACAATTGCTTTTTCCCACTTAATATTTCAGTTTTTATAATTTTACCACTAAATCATTAATTTCATTAATAAATTGCTGATGTCATGACGGTATTTTAGGAATTTAGGTATATTCTGTATTTTAGGAATTTCACAAGGTATAATATTTACAATTTTATCAATTAATTATTATAGATATTTAAAATAATCACTTGTTAAAAGTATTATTTCTTTTTATATAATTAATTTTTTTATTTTTTAATTTAAAGGGTTAAATTACACTTGAACACAGTTTAAGGGTAAAATAGACTTTATTTTAAATTCTGTTAAAAAGTCTATTAACTTAAATGGTCTGGTGGTAAAATGAAACATTAAGTTATGAAAAACAATTGTCAGAAAACTTTGGTGGTTAAGTGATATGTCAGAAAATGTGAGGTGGTAAAATTATATTATACTTTAACTAAAATACTCCTACCTTTGCTGTATATAATATCTAGTCTGTGATCTGCTTAGCTCAACTGCTTCCCCTGCAGGCACAGAATCCACCTCTGGAAAATTATATGTCAAGTCAGACGGACATTACCCCTCAGATGCGAGGCATTTTGATCAACTGGCTAATTGAAGTAAACATCCATCTTTGCAAATGAATTTCCTTTTCTCTTTCCTTTTTTTTTTTCTAAACTAAGTCCTTTGCCACTCTGATCAGGTACACTTCAAATTTGACCTAATGCCAGAAACTCTCTATCTTACGGTCACATTGTTAGACCGTTATCTCTCCGAAGTTAAAATCAAGAAGAATGAAATGCAGTTAGTTGGTCTTACTTCCCTTCTCCTGGCATCAAAATATGAGGACTTCTGGCATCCTAGGGTAAATATCAACATGTCAAGTTTACACAATGTTTCTCCTTGCATTTCAATAAGTTTTCAGTGAACTTGCTGATCTGATTCTTTGTACTCCTCTACATGCAGGTGAAAGATTTAATAAGCATCTCAGAGACATACACAAGCGATCACATGCTTGGGATGGTATGCATTCTCAATGGGTTGAATTTATTTTGATGGTTTGAATTTCTTTTACCAGAAGGCCATCACTGTACTAGACACAATAAGTATTGGTGCCAGCAATCTGCTTTTTGCTCTTGCAGCCACCTGCTTGAATATACTCTTTGTTTAACTATTTAGGAACATGCTAAAATACACATAGTAGTGATAGTTTTTCCATGTATCTTCGGTTCTGGTATCGTTAACATTATGATAATTAGACTACCTTCCAATGTTGGCCTTCCTTGATCCTCAATATATGAACTGGCTTTGTCTTTGCAGGAAAAGCTTATGCTAAAAAGGCTGAAGTTTCGTCTAAACGTGCCTACTCCATATGTTTTTATGTTAAGATTTCTCAAGGCTGCCCAGTCAGATACAAAGGTATGCAGCAACTTTCAGAATGTCTTACTACTAGAACTAGAAGAAATGGGAAACTGCTCTAGCTTTGCATGCTAAGTGATATTTGGCCTTGTGGTAGCTTGAACATTTGGCGTTCTACCTCATTGAGTTAAGCTTGGTTCAATATGAAGCTTTAAAGTTCAAGCCCTCACTGTTATGTGCATCAGCAATCTATGTTGCACGGTGTACCTTGCAAATGATGCCAGCGTGGACTCCCTTGCTGGCCAAGCATGCACAATATGATGTGCCCCAAATCAAGTATGGTTTTCTTTTTTGCAAAAGTAAAACTATTTCCCCTGCAGTTTGTTACGAATGGTAAATGTTACAATTCTTTGCTTACTACAGAGACTGTGCTGAGATGATTTTAAAGTTCCACAAAGTTGCTAAAAATGCACAATTGAAGGTCACTTTTGAGAAGTACATGAGGCCTGATCTCAGTGCAGTTGCAGCAATCAAACCCTTGGATACACTTCCTCTTTAATCTCCCTTGAGTGGATATATTTACCCAGCTGTAAATAGGTAAGTATTGTAATGAATTGCATTAGTGCCAGGTGAATTTTCTGAATCGTGGAGAATAATATCCCAAAAATTACTCTATATTTTTTCTCTCTGCTATTTTCTGAACCATTTGCTGTTGTTCTTGAAACCTTGCAGGAGAAATGCCTACTCAGATATATTATCGCCGGTCATAACTCAATTTGCATTTTTAGTGTTGAGAGATGTCCAGCGATGTATAGGATTAAAGCTTTTACACTCCAAGTTGCAACTATATACCAATGTTCTTGCTTGTAGCTGTTTGTTACATGTTGAAACTGTTAGTTAACAAGCACTTATATATTGTAGTGGATGTGTATGTATATTGCTCTATAGCACCATTCACTGATGATGCTGTTTCTAACCCACTGGTTTGATAAATGGATTTCAATCTCTTACTAGTAATCCTTCCTACTACTGAGTTTGTTGTGATCATCTTTTCCATTTGTATAAGAGATCTTCAAATCAAACAAAAAATGAGATTAATATGGGATTCTGTGGTCAAACTAAGGTGGAGATCGATGATGGAAGATAAAAAAAAAAAAGTCCAGGTATTCAAATGGCAAAATTCAAATTATAACACAGGTGCCGGAAAATAGAACCCTCTTAGGAGTTGATGGCACATACCTTTACCTACTACCTAGCAGGCGGTAACAGTAAATTTGTGGGAAATTTCCAATTACTTGATTTTAGGATCAAGATACAAATTTTTCAAGTCTCCAGATTTCTGCTTATGTACACACATTTTGGTTCTTCAACAAAATCCATTATTCACCATTGGCCGAAAGATTACACATTGATGTAAAAATGAACTAATAGATATGTATGTGTAAGTGGTAAAATTCTATTGTATAGACTCTGCATAAAGTAGCTCGTAACTATGAACAAGTAACCAAACCATCTTGTACATGCAAGTAGCCTTCTTGATTCAACGTCTCCCTCACAGCCCGATAGAACTCCACCCATGAAGATGAATACGCATCCACTGGACCCCACAAGAATGTCGGATTAGGACTAGCAGGGCATGCAGTCACCAAGTCCAGAACTGAAGCTGCCGGTTTAAGGGGCCGAGGGAAATTGAATGCTAAGTTATCAACTTTGTGCTCGTAAATTTTCCCATTTCGGTCCAATTTATACCTTGAATTTCCCTGAAACTGGCCTTCAGCCTCCCATGGAACTCTCGGAACAGCCCTCAAATTCCACCTTATCAATATCACGTTCTCTGAAGGTTGCCATATCCTTAGCACGTCCAATGAGATTTCTCGAAACAGAATTCTACCATGAAATCTCAATGCCCAAAAGATCAATTTGTAGTTCTCAATGCCGGTAAATGTATTCAATGGATCCACAAATGTTATATCATCCCTGCAAAACATCACATTTCAGTTGAAAAAAAAAATCATGAATTTTCTGGGGAAACTGACACATAAGGTGTCATTTCGTAGGAGTCTCAAATTTTATGAAATTTACAGAATTAAACATAAGAACATGAGCAGTTTGAAAATTCAACAAGATAAAGCGTACCCAGTACCCACAGGAAGCAATCACCTATACGTGTTACCGAAAATAGAAACTTTCTCGAGAAACAAACAAAAAGCAAAGAAAAGTAAAGATACCCAGATGAGAAAATCACCTGTAAATGTCATAGTTGAGGTCTCTAGTGAACAAGAGAGGCAAATCCTCACGGAGAGTCCTCACGGCAAGGCCTAAGTTGACATAAAAATCATCTTTTTCATGTTGCTTGTTATCCCGCGCACCAGGTGGAGTCTTGACCCTGCGCATCCTGAAGTGTTGTAACAGCAGAGGAGAGAGAAAGAGGGTAGGAAGTGATGCTGTTGTGTTTTGCAGTTATGGGATGGTGGAAAATTTTATCTTTTGGTGATGATTTGGTCTGGGGAAGAAGAGAAGGCGAGAGATTTGGAAGAAGAAAAGCCATGGCCTCTTTTCTTCTTAATAGCTTTTCATGTGGAGGGTTTTGTTTTGTTTTTGTTTTTGTTTTGTTTTTCTAGAGACTTGTGTGTTGTAGAAAGTAAAACGGGAAATGAAATTGTTTGAATATGTATGTGATGTGTGGTTTTAAGCATGGCCATGAAGGAAGGTTTCTCATGCTTTGAATTTGGACCAGTGTGTATGAGAATGAGATATTATTGAGTTATTTTGCAGTTTAGCCCCTCCATTTCGGTTTATTAAACTCTCGCATAGTTTATTATTCAATCTCCAAATACAAGCCCCTTAGATTTCAGATTGTTTTATTCAGTATTCTCAGTTGAGTAATGATATAATCACAAATTCTTATACAAATTTAATTTATTTTGTAAAAAAACTGACGTGATATGATATGATTTAATTAATTAAATTAAATATCACTTTATCCACCTAATTTATTTTAATTATTTTATATTTTCTTTTAATTAATAAACTAATGACACGTCAATTTATACAAATTTAATCTGTGACCATCTGAAGAGGTCCTCCAAATACCAATGCCGCCATGGAAAACTGAGGAGCTCCTCTATTTCAACGACATCAATCCCTTTTGATATATATAATTCTTAATTATCATCAAATTACTGTCCGTAATGAATAAACAAGCAGCGGTTGCATTGGGTCAACAGAAGAATATTGTATTTGCATTGGTTGTGAAGCTGAACCTCTTTCCAAATGAATTTCGAATGCAGAAACACAACAATTTATGCAAAGTCCTTAACCAGAATCCTCATTTATCTCTCAGCACAGCACATTCTTTTGGCGGCGACTAATACAGCACGGCACATTTACTCTTTCATCAAATCTTTTTTCATTTTCGGCAAAGAATACAAAATTTCGAAAATCAAGTTTTCTATTTTCATGAAAATGTATTTGGGAGTATTCTTCCCCAAAAAAGAAAATGGTGGGAGTATTCGGAAAGAACAACTAACTCAGTCCCTTAGATGTTCATTAAAATTTGTGATCATTTTCACAAATCATTACGGGTCTGTAGGGTCATCAATGTTTCGGATAAAAAACTCCCGTTTTCATTTTGGTTAAAATAAAAAGTATATAACTTATTTTAACGGTAATTAAAGATATAGGGAAATCTGAATGCACAAGGCTTAGAGATTAACCATAAGCAAAGCGCCAGAATCTCAATCCCTATTTGTTATCGGCAACGTACAGCGCTGAAAACGCCATTAAAGGAAGCGCATCAGAGACTCTAATTTATTGCCTTTACTTTTAAATTTCAACTGAGATTTATATAATACATATGTATATTTGAGCGGCTCAGATTGATAAAAGATTTGCATCAACAAGCTCTTCACTGAAAGCTTTTCAGAGTTTGATGGTATTAAATTAAAATTTACGTCATCACTGCCCGACTCTTATTAATTTGAAAAACAAAAAAAGAGTTATAGCGAAAAAAAAAGAAAAAAGAAAGAGAGAAATTTCAGAGAATGGAAGAGGCCTCAGAAGAATAATTGGTAATAGAGTACATCAATCAGAAATCAGATGGTACGGACACATTTGTGAGCATCAGCGGCCGGTATTTTGAAAAACGAAAACCAAAAATGACAAAAAAAAAAAATTGATTGAGAAACCCTACTTGCGATCGGTGCTAATTGATGCTGGAAGGAGATGGATGTGTGGTTTATATAGAGGGAACAAGAGGTATTTCGATACCCTAGCTCGGTTTTGGCCCACTGACGGCCCAATAAGTAACACGTAGCCCATGGAAGGCCCAATTATGCTTTATAAAAAAAAAACTTTGTTTCTGTTTTTGAAAATAGATTTTACTTTTGTTCCGAGGATCAAATGGATTTCGTTACATTTTTAATTACTCATTTAATTCAAAAATAATTTTAATCGTTTGTATAAAAAATATTCCACTCTTGTAGATTGAAATTTTGATTCTGTGTCATGTGGGGATTAAGGCTAAGAATTCTCGACTGCTAACATTCACTTCACACGAGTTAAAATACGAATTTGAAATAAGATTTATCTCATATATAAAGTAATCTAACTTCTTCGTATTCACATTTTACAGAATTGGCTTGTTCTTAAAGGACTACATGACAAGTAAAAATGACAAATTGAGCATAATCAACATGACAAACAGCAACTAACAACAGCCAATTTATTCAATCAAGTCCAATTGCGTTGCGCCGAGAAATTCTAGTTCGTCTGTATTAATGTAGGAGTTTCCGCAAACATAAATTTGTTATCTTTTGAGTAATGAGCATCGAGCATTGTTCATTCAAAAAATAAAATAAAATAAAGTCCAAAATAACATAAAACTTGTTTAGTTTTAATTTGCCGATGCAACATGACATTTTTATTCCCAGCAAAGTAACCTATACTCTAGACTTATGTTCAGGCCGATGAGTAAACTCAAAATCAATGTGCACAAAAGCCCTTTCGACTTGAGGCAACTGCTCGAGCTTCTCCTGTAAAGTCTCTCCAATGTTATGTGCCTGATGCAGCACCATGTCTTGGGGCAAAACGATGTCAACTTCCACAAAATAATGAGCCCCAAACGTGTATGCCCTCACTGTGTCAATGTGCTTAATTTCCTCGTGATGATTCCATATTAGATACGTTACTTTGGCTAGAAAATCTGGTGGAGCTGTTCTTCCGATGAGTGATAACACGTTCTCGATCACGGTCCTCGCCCACGTACTAATCGTGTACAATGCTATCTGCATTCCGTGCAGTTCAAGTAACCGGTTTTTTTATGCAGTCGTGTCAATTTCTATCAACTCAAATCCTGCAGAATTTTGGGAAAAAAAAAAAAAAAAACTTACTATTATAGCACCGGTGGGATCAATCCACCAGTAGAATCTGACGGCTAGAACAGCAGTGACTAGGCCAACTGAATTGGTAATCACATCAAAGAAATGGTCTTGAGCGTAAGCACGAACAATTTCATTCTCGAATCTTCTGCAGTAGATCATTAGCAGAAATTTTACTACCGTCACGGAACCCATGATCCCAATCATCCATTTTTCCTGCTGGGGATCCATTTCTGGCCGCGACTGTGCCCATAAAATAGTGAAAAATATAAAAGGGCTTAACCAAAAATAGGAGCTGTCATAATTAAATTATTAAGCTAGTTAAAAACATGACAGAGCATTAATTACCTTTGTAACGATTGCTCGGATAGACTCGAGCAGGATCTGCAGTCCGAGAGTTGCCATAACCGATGCAAACACAATGATTCCCTGCACATTTCAAGAGTAATGATATCCGTTAAATTTGTGCATACGATTTCCTTTGCTTGTATCACAAGAAAAACAAAATTTTGAGGACTTATACCACTGGCTGCATTCTTTTTTTTCCAATTGGGTAGTAATATTGATTCGGATTCTTCATGGCATTGGCAGTGAACCAGAGAATGAAACCTGATAAGAGATCAAGGAGAGAATCTAGAGTTGAGGCAATGACTGCTAATGATCTGCTTGCAACAGAAGCATAAACTTTGGCCACAAAAAGCCCCAAATTGGTGATGTTTGATATGTGAACTGCCATTCTTTCACTCTTTGCAAGCTGCTTCATTTCATCCTGAGGCAAATTTGAAGTTTGCACAGATACAAATATTCTTTAGCTTAGAAATTGGCTCAGTCAAATTGACGGTAAGATCACAGTAACGACATATTAAGACAGAATGAGCAACCTCGGTTAGGCTTCCAGGCCAGGAGCCCTTTTCGGCCATGGTCTCCATTTCATTGAACCCTTCAAGGAGCCTCTCTTGTTTCTTGTAATATTCTGAAACCTTGCGTTGTTTCTCTAAAACAAAAAAGCAACAAAGAAAGAGCTAATTACATAAAAATTTACGGGTTTGCAGTTATGTTTGGTAATTTTTCAATTAAATTAAATTGGGAAGTGTTATACCAAACAACGTTGTAATATACATATTCTTAAATATTAGATTGAAAAATATAAAATTTAGCTTTGACATGTACCAGCCTGTTAATGCTTGAGGAGTCTGAAATTCTAAGGGGGAAGAAATGGAGAATCTGGTTGACCAGATAATGTACAACATTTTCTACCCCTACAAAGTTTGTACTAACACATATATACTGTGTTTATTATATATTTATAATCTAAAATGTTCAAGTATAACAATGATTTATAAAATTAAAAAAAAAAAAAGTCGAATGACGATTGCCCCACATCACTATAATTAATTTACTATTTTGATTACTTCAAATTTTCACAAAATAATGTAATTAACTAATATAATCAGGATTCAGTGCTTCGCAAATTCACAGCTATTAGCAAATATTTTGTGAGAGAAACTCAATCACTTAAACACATATTATTTAAAGGTTAGGTTTAATAGTGTATCAACATCCTGGCAGTGTTGCTCATAAAATTACTTTTATTTAGATAGAAACGAATAAACAATATTGTCTCAGTCACAACCAGTAATTTAGTAAATTGGCTGTGTCAGCTCAGACTCTAAGTCTAGATTAAAAAAAAAACCAGCAAAACTTGCATGCTAGAAGAGAAGACAGAAATTGCTAGATAGAACAAATACCATTGCTTCCAAATATTAAAAAAAATAAAAAATTTTCATTTCCAAGGTCACTACTCACCTTGCTGTAAAATGCGGTGTTTAATTTATAGGAACTTGAAAAAAAAAAAGAAAAGAAAATGATTTAAAAAAAAAATAGAAGGGGAGTTCTAGAAATGAGAATCCGTTTTTCAGTCAAAAGCACCTTTCCAAAAAAGCACTTTCAAGAACTTTCATTTCCATTTTCATTTTTCATTAATGAATGAAGTCGAAGAATCAAGACAGTGAGAACATGACAAAGATCCTCGTTCTACAAAGTTGCCCCGAAAAGGGGAAAACAAAAACAGAAGAGAAACGTAAACAAAGAAAACTGGTTCTTACTTGGAGTACAAAGATGGCCAAAGAAACCACCATGGAGTTGATTCCAACGGCCACCGCCTCCACCATCATCACCAACAGGCCCTCTTTGTTGAGGCAGCCGAAAGCTATCAAGACTCAGCCTCCATGCTGACGACGCCGTTTCGGCTTCTGGTCGAAGAAGCCGGCCACCTTCTTCAATATTTCTAATGGATTTGTACGTGCCACTTTGGCCATGCGCATGCTCATCTTCATGTTCATGGTCACTCATTTTTTTTTTCTTATCAAATAAATGCTTTTGAAATTTGAAAAAAAGAGTGGAAAAAAGAAAGAGTGTTGGTTTGCGGAGAGAGAATTAGAGAGACCAAAATCCTCACAACAAAACTGCTACAAGAGTGTGAAATAAAACTGCTTCTTCCTTCAATTTTGTGAAGAGGTTATTTATTTAAATTCTTACGTATGTGCTCGTATTTTTATTATGGTCTTTTATACTATTGTCTATATGATATGTGTGCAGACACGTGGCCATTTTCTTTTTATTTTTCCTTTTTTTTGGGTTTTGGGTCTGTTTTTTAAGTGGTATTGAGGAAAATGGTCCATGTTATAACGGTCCATACCCTTTATCTATTATTATTTAGGAAGTTTAATATGTAATTTTGTAGATCATATGTGTGTATATTGTAAATGAATGGTTTCTATCCTTTTCTGGAATGGAGAAGGAATTTAATTGTATTACATTATAAAGTTTAATTTAATAAACATTTATTATTATTAATTTGTACACTAAAATGGGGAAAATAACTAAGGATCTAATTTTGTCGCGAGAATACGTAGGTTCCCTCCCCTCTCGGTGATGGCAATGTGGGAGCCCCTTGTTGACAGACTTAAATTCAGAGGAAAATTAAATTAAACTTTGCTCAAATCTTGTAAATTCTTTGATATCATCGTTATATCATACAAAATTAATAAGAATATCCCATAGACATCCCGATATATGTATCAATTATGTGAATATATATACACACACACACATACACATACATATAGTTTTAGTTTTTATAAAGAGGCTTTAATTTCTATAATTTACTGTCTCCATATTCCATAATAGTTGTCTATAATTACAATTATTCAAGGGTATATGTGTAAATACCCAGGTCAAACATCTTGCATCCAGCCATAACAAGTAAGTTAATGAAGATATCTTATTCTTTGAGTGCAAAAGATAGAAAAAAGCCACTTATCAAAAGCCCTTTTCAAAAAAGCTTTTTTTAAAGATAGCCACGATTTCATTATCATATAAGTGAATAGCTATCTCAACAAGGCACTCAGACACATGGTAGATTCAACAAGTGTCATGCATGCTTCGCCACTTTGATTTTATTTGGCTGAATTGTGATTGATGTCATGAATTTACTTGCTCAGCCGGAAAAACTGAAAAGATGAAGGCACCAAAGGCATGCCTGATCATCAGATCATACATTTAAATAAGCGAATCAACATCAAATTGGTGACAAGAGTTGTTTTATCGAATATACACATATAAAGTGAGTTGATGCATATCCTATTTTGTTTATAATAATGCATACAAAAATATTAAAGTTCCTTTTTGAAAAAAGAAAAAAAAAATTGGTATCGTTGCAGGACAACCTAAACTAATTAGGATATATAGTCTCTTGACTCTTGATACGAGATTGTGTCGAGTGTCTATTTTATCACATTTCTAATTTCATCTTTTTATGTATCATTCCTGTTTATGCATGCCACAAATCTTATGTTATTGCTATATATATATATAGCAATAACACCAAAAATCATCATTCTACTGCCAATTATTGCTTTAATCATTTGCAAATACTTTACTACACGATGTTGATATCCATGAAAAAGCAATTCGACCGTGAGATGAAACCCTTCGAAAAATAGGAAGACGAAAAAAATGAAAAGAAATGTTCCTACATGATACTTAATTTTCCATAATCTTAGGCTCAAGATGACTATATATATATAGACCATATCTCTAAGTTGGAGCAAATGATCATTCAATAATTGGGGTTGCTCGGCGTATGACCCATTGTGTAATAATATAATATCTGCCATAAAAATATCTTCCACTTTGAAAAAGTAAATATATATTAATATTAGGGTCTTATTAAGTATATCATCAGTAATTTATATCAGCGTAAGATTAATTTTTTTTCTTTTTATATGATTCAGTTGTTGCTTCCTGTCAAACAGCTAGGAGGTCGTGAACAATTATTTTTAAATCAACTATAAGTCACATATAATGTAACTTAGTGCCTTAATATTAATGGTAACACTCAAATCTTATCTATATACACTTACGTATTTTAAAGGTTAATTTTAGTTAGGTACAGATTATTTTTTTAGTTATTGTTTATGATAAAACTAGAATCCAGTGTCTACTTGTTCTTACGTGAGTATGCATGAAATCTTTGTTCTAAAAAGAAATAATATACGTAAGTCTAGTTTCATTCATATAAATAGTAACTTGATATCAAGATATGTTTGCCCTTTTATTGCAACAAGATAGAAAAGCCACTCGGCAAAAGCACTTTTTGAAATATATATATATATGCGGGCACTATTCATCATCATTTGAGAATTGAGAATTGAGAATTGTGGTTTCTTGAAGCACTCACGTATAGATAGATGTATATTAAACAAAAGCAAGTGTCTTGCATGCTTGACCAATTTGATAGTTATCACATACATAATTTAGCATTTAGTTTAGTTTAGTTTAGTAAGAGATATTTTAGTTGCGTAATTGAATTGCGACTGATTTCATACAAAATGCGTACTCAACTAAAATAAGGCACTTGTTTTGCTAATGGGGAGTCCGAAGTTGATGCTATCACTGCTAATGATCTGCTTTCCAACACAAGCACACGCATTTGCTAAGAAAAGCACCAAGTTTGCTACAATTCTTACTTCTTGTAATACTCTGCAATTTTTCTGTCTCTCCATGAGAAGGAATTAATCAATTCAGTCATCAAAGTTCAAAGCAAACTAAATCTTTGAAAATCCATATCTTTTCGGGGGCCGGGGCGCTAAAGTATTGGGTAAACAAATTCTTTATTAGAAGTCGGCAAGATATCTTATGGATTACACCTCAAATCTCAAATAGAGCTTTAATGCGTCTGGCTAGCAAAGTGTATGACGATTTAGCCAAAATGATAATCCATGTGCCTTTCTTGGAGGTGAAACCGATCCATGTTATGTAGCCATGACGGCTCAACTGTGTCACATTCTCTCAGGGAGGGGCCGGTGACGGCAGCTCCATTCAGTAATCTGATGAATCTGTCTCAGAAGATTATTCGCTATTTTTATCTTACACAATTACACAAGCAGTACTTTCTTGGCACAGAGAGCCAAGGGTTCGCCGTTCTTTACATAATGGAAACTGAAAGAAATAAACAATTATAAATTGAAAGAAATAAGCATGAAGAATGTTAGTTTCGGTTGGTATTATCAAACCCAAGTATTTTATTAAATTCAAAATCAAAGTCTTAGTGCAATTATATATAATATGTTGTTAGATTATATTTATACCCTCCTTTGATAGAATTGTGATGGTGATCTCTCGTATCCGAGATTGCCCTGCTTTCTACAAGACAATGCCAAAAAAAGCCTCTTGCAGTTTGGGTCTTTTGGACCTTGTTACTTTTCTTCGACTTATAGCAATGGCAGCATAGTAAAATCAAAGAAAGCTCTTATTAAATCTTTCAAATAATCAACCTTAAATGAGACCAAAAAATAATATCACAGCCTCAAATTACAATAGAGTAAAAGAAGAATTTAAGGATCAACAGGCAGCCATTGTGTGGGGTTCTATAAATCTTCTACTAAAATCATAATAGAATAGATAATCAAATTCATAGCTTCTTAGGCTTGTGCTCCAGCTGATGAGTGGCGTTAAAATCAACGTGAACAAAAGCCCTTTCCACTTCAGAAAGTTGCTCCAGCTTTTCCTGAAGAGATTCCCCAATATTATGCGCTTCACTCAGTGACATTTCTCCCGGCAGCACTATATCAGCTTCCACAAAATACTGACAGCCGAAATTATAAGCTCGTACAGTCTCGATGTACTTAATCTCTTCGTGATGATTCCAGATTAAATACGTTAGCTTGGCTAAGTACTCTGCTGGAGCTGTTCTCCCGATCAATGACCAAACATTCTCCATCACTGTGTTCCCCCAGTTGCCCATTGTATACAAAGCTATCTGCATAATTTTGTTGTTGACATTTGCTTAATAATGAAAAATGATCTATGTGATTAAGAGGTTAATTTAATTTAGATCCTATAATGATGTTTACTTACTAGAATGGCACCCATGGGATCAATCCACCAGTAGAATTTGATGGCTAGTACGGCTGTTGCTAGCCCGATTGAGTTACTAATCACGTCGAAAAAATGATCCTGCGCGTAGGCTCTAATAATTTCATTTTTGAATCTCCGGCAGTACATCATGAGCATCAATTTTGCCACTGTGACAGACAACATTATCCCTATCATCCATTTTTCTTTCTCCGGATCCCTCTCTGGCTGAGCCTGCAGAAATTGATGCATAAAGATGAAATTAAATGTGAAACGTTGATAAACTTGGTCTTACATTATTAAGGAACATACCTTTGTGACAAGTTCTCTGCCAGATTCGAACAGTATTTGCAGTCCGAGAGTTGCCATAATTGATGCAAAAACAACGATTCCCTGCAGAAGCAATGATTTTAATGATTATAATTTAATCATATGCTAACGTCAGGTTCAAATTTGATGTATGCGTTCTTAGGCTTATACCACAGGCTGCATTCTGTGCTTGCCAATGGGATACTGATATTGATTCGGCTTCTTCATTGCATTTGCAGTGAACCACAAAATCAACCCAGATAAGAGATCTAATAGGGACTCCAAAGTTGATGCTATTACCGCCAATGATCTGCTTTCCACGGAAGCATACACTTTTGCTAAGAAAAGCACCAAGTTCGCTGCATTTGATGCATAAATTGCCAACCTCTCATTTTTTGCAAGCTGCTTCATTTCCTCCTGCAGAAGAAAAAGAGCCCTTTTTCGTAAACCTATATTTGCTCAGTCGAAACTCATATGATGAGAGAATTTTGATCCAAACTAAGAATCGCATTTTAAAAGGAAAAAAAAAATTGCACACCTGAGTGAGACTTCCAGGCAAAATGCCTAATTCAGTGAATGTATCCACTTCATTGTACCCCTTGAGAAGCTTCTCTTGTCTCTTGTAATACCCAGCAATCTTTCTATGTCTTCCTGAAAAGGAATTAATCAATTGAGTCTCAGTTTTTTAAGCAAATCAAGGCTGCAAAAACCCAACTATGTATAGTTTGGATATATCCAGCAAAGAAAGAAAACGAGCAAAGAGTATATATATATACGTGTGTGTGTGTGTGCGTGTGTGGGAACTTACTTAAGGTTTTGATATAATACCCAATGCTCAAATGAGAATCCATGCGTCTCTCTGGCAGTTGAAACCGGTCCATGTTAAGTCTCCATGATGGCTCAACTGTGACGGTCACATTCTCTCCAGGAGGGGCTGGTGATAGCAGCTCCGTTCTGTAGTCAAATGAATCTATCCGAAGATCGTTCGCCATTTTTGTCAAGCAGAAGCAGTGGTTTCTTGGCAGAGAAGCAAGAGTTATCACTTCTTATATAATGGAAACTGAAACAAATTTTTTTGAAAAAAAAATAGACATGAAAATGAAGTGTACCTGCTCCATTTCAGAGAACAAAAGACAATAGCTACGACTTAATTCAATAAAGCAAGCATGAAGAATGTTGGTTTTGATGACAGCAAAGATACCACATTATGCTAATTTTTAACATTAAATTGTTGAAGAGTTGGAGTTGGTTACAAAGCATAATAAAGATTCATGCCGCATTGAAGCTGACTTTTTCTGTTGAATTTATTCACTTTTCAAGTGGGGAAAGAATCCCAGTTAAGGCATATCATTTTGTTTCACACTATACAAAATTCTAGAATGCTGCCTCTCTTCCTGGGAAGCACATTCTGAGCCTCCGTCAATACATATTTATAAATTATAATCTCTCTAGATTCTGCCACTGTACATGTTCAACTGCATGTAGTGGATGCAACACTTGCTCATACGACTCAACAAAAAGTACAGCATATGAAACAAAAATCATCACATGGATGTGTGACAAAACCAAAATAATTTTTACTGTTGACTCTTGTTGCATTCTCTGTTTGGGGTCTACTTATTGAGTATTGACAAAGACTACGAACGGACATGATAGCCCACACATGTATAACAAATAAGACAATGAAAATGAGATAATATTAAAAAAAAAAAAAGAAGATTGATTAAGATATTTTTGCCAAAGATAAATTCATATGCGGTAATAATAAGCACTTAAATGTAAAGTTCTCTTCAAATTTGATTGAGCTACTCTTATAATATTCACTTAAAAATTGATTTAAACAAAAAAAAAAAGCTACTAAAATGTAATATAATAATTTCCGAAGCATTGTTATAATGTAAGGAAGGAAAATTTTTAAGCAAAACGGTCCCATGATGGTGAGACTTGCATTAAAAATATATTATCATTTCATTTGTGTAAAGAATGGATGGCACCTCCTATTTCAGGGGGTGCACTTAATAATAGAAAACGAATCCTGGACCGACGGCCAGAAGTAATTTTCTTGTTTTCTAACACACAAATAGAAAACAGAAATTGGAAAACAAGAAAAAACAGAGTGAAAAATAAAAAAAATAATAAAAAAGAGAGCCAAAGGTCGAAGAAGCCCTAGAGTTCCTCTCTCGAAAGCTTTCTCCTTCATCAGCATAAAACCAAATATCAAATTCACAAGCTCCCGAGATGGTCAGTTTTGTTATCTTCACTCGAAGTCTGTTCGGATTTGAGCTGAATTAATGCTAAAATATTGTAGCTTGGTTTGTTGATGATTACATTTTGTGATTTAACATCTGGGTTTTTGTCAATTTATGGAATTAGCTATTCGTATTTAAGTTCGATTGTTTTGATTTGCTAAAGTTCCGCTCTTTAATGCTTATAATACCTTTGTTATCTGGACTGGATATTGTGTTGCAAGAAGTACTTTCTTCTTCCTGTGTTTGTGAATTGATCAAGTTTAATATGTAATTTTGTATCTGGGTTTATGATTAATTCCTGTTTGAATTTTTCTTTGTTTCAGCATAAGCTGAGTAGAAGTAACCGGGACAAACTCCATCAATTTGTCTCGATAACCGGGGCAAGGTATGTGATTTTCTCAAATCCCTTCAAGTCTTATAGTAGATGATGCTGGAATGAGTATTTACAAAAAGGAAGAAGGAAAAAAAAATTTCTTTTGGCGCATGAGCTGATTACCATGCTTAGGCCTGAACCTTATTTTATTTTATTTGTTTATTTATTTATTGGTCTGTTCCAAAGGATAAAATCTTGGGATTATAGTTCTCCTCTTGTTGGTTTGGAAATGAGCTTTGGGAGAGAAAAAAAAAAGGGAAAAAAACTTGTAACTAAAAGCTATTAATTGCTGTAGGTTCTCCATAAATACCTTTCGTTCTCTTATACAAGGATGGTTGTTTAAAACTTTGAACCATGTGGGACAGTTTTTCAGCATGGAAGCCTCAAGCCTCACTTCTTCTTCTCCTCAACAAACGTTAAGGAATTTAAGTGGGTTTTTCAAGATGACTATAGAGAATGAATAGGCTTTTTTCAGATTGATGGTAATAGGATAGCATTGATTGTGTGGTTTTTTATATTTTTTTTCCTTTTATTGATATAATTTTTTTCTTCTTCTTCTTTTTTGTTTTTCTTTCAAAAACATCTTAATGCAGTGAAAAAGCTGCTGTTCAGGCTTTGAAGGCTAGTGACTGGCATCTTGAAGGAGCATTTGATGTATTCTATAGCCAACCTCAATCAAAATCACTAACTGATACCAGACATTTGGAGGAGCTTTATAACAAATATAAAGGCACGCCCTATTTTTGAACTAGCTTTTCTATTCCATTATCATGCACTCAAATGCAAGTTTATTGGACCACACTGTTTCCTTATGCTCTTTGCACTTTAACTTGTGAATATCACAAAAGTTAATGATGTTACCTAAGTGAATGAAGCACATTTAGTATTGGCTTACTTGGTTGTATGGCTAATGCTTATGGAATTACAACTCACTAATTATATTTTGATTCTAAAATATTCCTACAGATCCATATCTTGATATGATTCTGGTTGATGGTATCACTCTCCTCTGCAATGACCTTCAGGTAGCTCTTTTGGTTGTCAGTTGACTATTACTTTTTGTTGACCGTTATGGTTTTGAGTTTTCTGTGCTATAATTCTGAGTTAGCTACTAATATTTCTTGGTATCTTTTCGAGTTGTGTTAATGGTAGCTGAAATCATTTCCTCTACACAGTTCGTGTGACATTTGACCCTTACTTTTATGCAGGTGGATCCTCAAGATATAGTTATGGTATGTATATTTTTGGAATTGTCTGCTTTGCAAGACATGCGCTTCTTTTTCTTGTGAAATTTTCAGGAGAAAAATCATTCATAATCCCAGAGTCGAATTCTGATTCTAAAATTTTGAGTTGTAACCTGTACAAGCTACAGTTGGTGAATGTTCTCTGTACTTTTGTTTCGCAAGTTTTGACTTGATGAATTGTCAGGCAAATGTGTGCTGGCTTGGCTGAATTTTGATAGCATATGTTTTTGTTGTTGTTTCAGTTAGTTGTTTCATGGCACATGAAAGCTGCTACAATGTGTGAATTCTCAAAGCAGGAGTTCATTGGTGGATTACAATCACTAGGGTAACGTTTCTTTCTGGCTGTTAATATATTGTAAGTTCAGATACTCCATGATGCAAATTTTGAAGGCTATGTATTTTGTTTGCAGGATAGATTCTCTGGATAAGTTCCGTGAAAGGATGCCATTCATGCGGTCTGAGCTGAAAGATGAACGTATGTGCACTGGTGCATAGTTTTTGGTATCTACTCAAAGATTGATTATATTTTGAAGTGTGCTGATTTTATGGAAATCAATTGTGTATTGATATTGTAGGGAAAAAGAAATTGAGATATTTTCAAACAGATCGCTGAACCTTTTTTGCCCTTTTTCCATTTTAGTTGTAGATGATATGCTCTCATGTTCCTGTTGCTGAAATAATCTTGTCCTATGATTGTCCAGAAAAATTCCGTGAGATATACAACTTTGCATTTGCCTGGGCAAAAGAAAAGGTAATTATGTTTTTCTTTAGGATTTCAACTTGTAAATAATCTGAATAGTGAATTTCTGAATATCGATATGTCATTTTGGAAAGTTATTTTAAGCTGACATCGGTATTCTAGTATGTAGATGATTTAATGTCCATCATCCAGGGTCTTATAAGTCATTACCCTGGAAACTTAAGAAAGAGCTAGGCTAGCGTGTAATGGTTGGACTAACTGGTCTGCTTCAATTTAACACATAAGAACCTTTTCAGTACCTCTTCCTACTTTGCTTTTATTTCTCATTATTGTTGGATCTCTACATGATTCTGGACAGATGTGAATTCTACTTTTGGGCTTAAAACAATAGGCCTTGGAGCCCCTGTGTATACTCAATTGCAATTGATTCAGTTATAGTGATAGCTTTGTTACAGGCTACATGTTCTACTCAGAATATCTGTGTCTCATGTTTTGGTACTTTATTTATGTCAAGTAATTTTTCTTTTTCCAACTTCAGGGTCAGAAATCTCTAGCATTGGACACTGCAATTGGAATGTGGCAATTATTATTTGCTGAGAAGCAGTGGCCACTAGTTGATCATTGGTGCCAGTTCTTACAGGTAGCTTATTGACTTTTTCTTCGTAGTGTTTTGTACAAATTTGTTTTTGGACGAATTATGTTCTTTCATGTATTTCCTTTGATGTATGTTTTCTGTTTTGTTGCTATTCAACAGGCTAAGCATAATAAAGCAATCTCAAGGGACACATGGTCACAGCTATTGGAGTTTGCAAGGGTAAGATGAATTTTTAAGGTTATAAGCTATATATTTGTCAACAATAATTGAATGTGCTTTTTCCATTCTCTTGTCTCTGCACATTCATTCAACCATAACGAGATGGCATCGACAAAAAATATGTATATAGTTAGAAGGGAAAATTCTTCACTGCTAAAGAGAAGAAATGAAAGAAGAAAAACCGTGCTGTCTCTGTCGGTTTCATGCATAGTAGAATTGTCAAATTTGAAAATCTTGGCCCTTTTTTCTGTTTCTTTTTTGTTTATTTTCCAGCAGGACCAGAGAAGCTAATGTTTATTTTCTTCATCTACTCTTTTCTAAAGAAAAATTGCATTTCTTCTTCCTGTTATCATCTTCCAATCTTAAACCATTTTCATAGGCGTTACTGGATACATCATCTTGATATGGCTGAAAACCATTGGCAAAATGTTGTGGAAGATCCTATTCCTACTCCTTTTCATTTTATTTTACCGTCCGACTAAATGAGCAGATTGGACATTAGAAAATGATGTATTTGGATCCCCAAATTTCATTTCTAGTCAGTAGACTTGATGCTAATCACAATATTACTACTAACTATTTTTCATTTTTTCTTTTATGCAGACAGTGGACCCTACACTATCAAACTATGATGCAGAAGGCGCATGGCCTTATCTTATTGATGAATTCGTTGAATACTTGATTGAGAATGGCATTGTTCAAAAGCGATGACGAGCCAACGGTGGCGGGATAATTATGCTACAAAGTGATAACATCTCTCTCTAATGTGATTGTAGTCGTGCTGCCCTGTCAATGACATTTGTTAGTTACGGAAAATAATGCTTCCCCGAAAAACACTTGTTTGTTCATGACCTTATGTATCTGTTGACAATTGGGTATATAACATTCTCAGTCAATGGGTTGGGATTGTTGAAGATGATATATGCGCTTCTAGTGAAATTTAATTATTTGCATAACTATTGGGGTAACTATTCCCTTTCTTTTGTTGTCCTTAATAATTCTTGTAAGTTTCGGCAAGTTTGGAAAATGGACCGAAATAATAGGAGAATATATATATATATATATATATATATATATATATATATATATATATATATTTTTTTTTTTTTTTTTCTGGGTTTCTATACATATCAACCTATTCCTCCAGCTTTTAGAAAATGTTATTCAATTATTTTGTTTCCAGAAAAAACATTGCTGTGATTAGGCTGTCATTTTGGGTAGCTTCTTGTTTGTTCAATTTCACAAGTGGTTGATCTCGATTAATCATAACTCTTACCATTGTAATTGGCACACCAAAAAGCGAAAGTAAACACAGAAAGCGAAAGAATGGGATATTTAGGCTCTGCATGGAATTGTAGTTGAATTTAGTAAACTGTTTATTTCATAATTTTTGACAAAATAAATATGTGGTAAATTTTGTAAAATTTGCTTATTTCATAATTTTCTCTATTTTAACAGCAGTTTTTGAAAACAGGTAAATAGTTATTTTTTATAAATAGCTTATTAAATAAGTCATCATCCTTTTTTAAAAACCATCCCTTTTTAGAGTTTCTATATGATCTTAATATTTTAATTAAAAGATAATTATGTCTTATTTTTCCATACACCCTAATATATATGCCATCAAATATCATATTACCACCACAATCAAATTACTACTATAATTATTGTAATGTTCTCTTTAGTATCAAAATTTTGATCTAGAAATTTATGTTTTTTATATTTTACTTTTATTTTCTATTATAAGATTCAATAAGACACTTGCATATAATTACGTAAATTTTTTTTAAACTATGAATAATTTCACATGAAAGTTAACCATAACTTTTAAATCAATTTCATAACCGTGGCTTTTAACTTCAATCTATTTATATATTTTTCTATAGTCATGATGTTTATTGCAACAAGTTTAATGTAAATGTAATGCATATTACTAGTTTACTTTATTTGAATTATGTATTCATATGAATTTTTATCATATTTTATGCAACAGATTATGTTGTTCATTATTGAGTTTTTTTCTTTTTACTTTATGTAATTTTATATGTTTTAAAAAGAAAAAAAGAATGTCTAAACATTATTAAACATATTCCAAAAAAAAAAAAATTAAACTTATGTCTATTTTGGTCATTATATAATAAAATAATACTTTCATAATAAAATTTACCAAACACATGTACATTGCTTTTTAAACTCACAGCAACCATGACAACACAGTTCATCAAACATCAAACTACTCTTTTAATCAGTCACCGCAATCCCAAACTAGCCCCTAATATGTTAGGATGTCGATGTTCTTTCTATTCATTAAATATTTAATGTTTACAATTAGTGATATTTGTAAAATGCTATTTTACTTGAAATTGTTAATTGGTTCTATGTTAACTTGTGTGATTAAACCAAAAGAAAAAAAAAACAATTTTTTAGCAGTAACATTGTATATATTGAAAAAAAAAAAGATATGTTATAATTAATAGTAAAATGATTTTAATTTACTTACCACCTTTAACTTATCAAATATATAATAATAAATGTCAAAATATCATAATTCAGATTTTTTTTTTTTTTTTTGCTTATGAGGCAAATAACTTAGCACTTATATTCAATCATCTAAAGAAAAAAAAATAATCATGTCCTTCAAACGTATTCAGATTTTAGCTAAATTCAAATCTATTAAGATATATATATATATTGTCTTGATGTCCTTTTGGTAAATAATTAGAAGTGGCAATAAATCGTACTTTTATTAGTGTGAATTTTTTAGCTATGCTTGATAGACTCCTAAGTAGTACTTATATTAAATGAAGTTAGATTCAATGTCAAATAATAGAAAACTCAATATCAAATAATAAAAATGTAGAATAATTAGATACTTTTAATTGCTTAAAATATGAAAGCATTTGAATGAATATATGGTAAACAGCCAAATGCGAATTAGAGGGTGGTGGACATTTGGTTCGGCAATTGAATCAAATCTTATTACTCGATTCGGTTTGATTTGAGTCAGTAGATAGAAACCAAATGGTTCGATAATGTGAGAACCATTTGGTTCGTATTCGGTTCTGTTCAAAACCGAACCGATTGGTTCTTCACTTTAAAAAAAAAATATAAATATAAATATTAAAGCGAGATTATGAAACCCTCGATCCCATCTCATCCCCATTTCTGAAAAAGCAAAACAAACCCATCTCCTCTCTCTCATACACTACAGCTCGCCAGCTTCCATTATCTTCCCTTTCACTTCCACTATTTGTCTTGCAACCAATTAAAGAATCGTACTGAACCGAATTAATTTGAGTCGGTTTGGTTTTGTAATTCAATTTTAAGGAATTTATTTCAATTATTCACATATGTTTACATGTTTATTTTCTCCAACACTAGAAATAAGCTTTATGTATATTTGGACAAAATTAAGATAAATGATTTCTTGGTCTTTCATTAGTTTCATTTTAAATTTAGTTCAATAATTTAAAAATTGGATAAGTTATATATAATACATTTTATATGAAATATTTATTTTTCATAATATTAATATTAAGGATAGAGACATCATTTAAAAAACTAAAATTAGAAAATTGAAAGACTATTAGCTAAACCAAAAGAAAATCAAAGATAGTCCATCTATCTCAAAATACCCCTTTTTATTTTTTTAAAAAAAGCTTGTACTTTGTAAGAAAATGAAAAAAAAAATCATTAATTGTACTTTTCTTTTTGCATGTTTTGAAAAAACAATCATCATAAAATTTTACTTCCGAGATGTCAAGCATTTATTTTTCAAGGACAACACATCAAATATTTTAAATTTTAATTGGTACATAAGTACTAGATGACACGTTGTTTTTTGTTTCATTTATATATGACATGTCATTCATGTTTTAAAGTAACAGACGAAATATTTTCTCACATATTTATATAACTGACAAGCATAAAAAATATGCATCAACGAATAAAATAGATGATACATCATTTATATTTTGATGAAAGAAACAACATGTTATGTTGTTTATAATTCTATAGACAATATGACATTTGTGTATTTTACTTGACAAACAACATGTCATCTATTACGTTGAATTCCACATGATTTTAATAAAAGTAAAAAATTATTTTTTTAACAAGTACAAATAATGATAACTTTCAACTTTTTATATGTTTGTTTTCTCTAATGTAGAAAATAAGTTATTTGTAAATTTAAATAAAATTAAGAAAAAAACCCTTAACTTGAAAATAACTCTTAAGTATGAATATACTATGATGAACACACACACACACACACACACACACACACGCACACTTTTGGCATAATCTAAGAAAATAATCTCTTGCCCTCTCATTAGGTTCATTCTAAATTTGGTCCAACAATACACAAGTTTATATGTCATATGTAATATATTTCATTTGCAAGTATTTATTTTTTTCATAATATTAATATATGTGGACAGACAAACCAGTTACAAAAGTAAAATTAGAAAATCAAAAGACCATTAACTAAATTAAAATAAAATCAAAGGTAGTCCATATGCCTCAAAATGCTTTTTCTTTGAAAAAAAAAATTGTACATTGAGAAAAAATGAAAAAAAAACACCATTAAGGGTACTTTTCTTTTTTCGTGCTTTGATAAAAATGATATTGGAAAAATTTTGCTTTGGAGATGACACGTCATTTATTTTTTTTTTATGATATTACATTTAATACTTTAAATTTTCAGCATGCAAGTCCTAGAGGACACGTCATTTATCGTCTTATTTACATACAATATGTCATTCATTTAGTAGAAAAACAGACGACGTGTTATCTAGTAAATTTTTATAACTGACAAGTGTAAAGTGTATAAGTTGACTTATATAATAGATGACGCATTGTTTTCATTTTGATCACAAACGACATCTGGTTTGGTTTAAGATCCAATAGACGACATGATGTCTTTATATTTTACTTGACAAACAGCACATTATCTATCAATTTTAATTCCATATAATTTTAATAAAAATAAGAGATCATTTGTTTTTTAACAATCACATAGAATAATAACCTATTTCAATTATTCATATATTTTTTACTTTGTTATTCGCATGTTTTTTGTTGTTGTTGTAATAAAATGATAATAATAACAACAACAACAAAAACTAATTTACTCAAAAAAAAAAATCATTGTATTAAATGTTGCTTATTTATTTTGTTAGTAAAAAACATATAATCTTAAGTAAGAGCACTTCTGTAACTTAACATAATTTATTCTGATTATAATGCAAAAGTAAACACATAAATGAGAACATCTTGATTCTGATTTTAATTCATAGAGTTCAAGTAAAAAATTTATTCTGTCCATTCCTAATTCCGATCCTAGTTCATTCTGACTTCTAACTAATCTGAAATGCACCATTAATATAAAGTAATTATTGTAAAATGACTATAAATCCCGGATTAAATTCAACTTTAATGATCAATAAAGGCTCTTAATAACTTTAACCATAATTATCATATTAAAGTGATAACTATGCATTCAAATAAAGTACTCCAGCAGATAAAGCCACTTGTAACTAAGCTTCATACGACTTTAAGCTGATGGAAAGCAGAGCTCAGATATAAATAATGGCAACTTAATTGTATGTTGAAAATGAAATCCATCAAGTGCTTAATCAAATTCTTGGTAGATAGAAACTATTCACAACAATATTCAAGCATGGAGACAAAGGATTTTGTCTCGACATTCTTGCTCTTCATCGTCTTCATTTCTGGTAAGAGTTTTCATCCCATTTAGAAGAGTTGTATATATCGTAGTAGTATGGATAAACTTCTATAAAACTATAATTTGTTCGATTTTTGACTCCAGGGGAAATGGTGCAAATTCATGCTGGGATGTGTAGAACACATAGCAAAGCTTTCACAGGCCTGTGCTTCCGCAACGAAAACTGTGCTATGGCTTGCACGTCAGAAGGTTTCAACTATGGCTACTGTACAGCATTCCAGCGCATATGCATGTGTGTCAATCCTTGCAGCGGTCCCCCGGTGTTCAGCACGCTGCCGCCAGAAGGTAAAGAACCATCATATGTTGAAGAGGCATTACTTGCTTCCCAAGAAACTTCAGAATCATACTCTGAACAGGGAGAGTCTCCTGTTGAAGGGCCTAGTCCTAGCCCTGAAGGGCAAATTATCAATATCAAGACGTCCCCTGTCGAAGCTCCGGGGCCTAGATCTACAAAGGAAGAGACATATCCCTTTTCGCATTCAGAATCTCCGGAGGAAATGGCTCTTCCATATGAAGAAAAGGCTTATCCGAAAAGAAATTGGGCCACTTCTAGGCCATTTTTTCACTTTGATAATATGAACTGATGCAGCTGAAAATATAATGCTTCCGAAATAGCTTACCTTTTTGGTTGTAGCTTTTGATTTTGATTGTAATAATAAGCAGCTTGCGCGTATATCAGGGATTGTTGCAATGTTTTGCTACTACAATTTGGGCATTTCCATATTCGGATACAATTAAATTGGTTTTAAAAGCGATTATGTATCTTTAAACTAATCTCATCCTAAATTAAACTTACTTCTACTTCAAGAGGCCTAAGCACTTGAACTTATCCGAAAAGAAATTGACCTTTTCCCCCTCTTGTTTTCCACACCGCGTTAAAAAAAAAAATACAAATACAAATATACCTCAATCTGCTTTCATGACTAAGATTTTTAAAGAGCAATAGTCTATAGTTAAAACATTCACATCATTATCTTATACGTAACTACCAATCATTCACTAGTATTGCGGCATTACTACACATACTAAGATAAGTGAGCTCTTTTCCAACTCTAATTAATAACATTTCTATATTGCAGTCCAATACCTGATTATTGAAAAATGAAATTGACATGGATATGATGCTTATTGGAATGCGAGTCAGTAGAAATGAGAATATGGTTTGCTTCTCGTCTTTTGCATTCTTTATATTATTTGAAATAATCGTTTTACTCTCCCTAAAAGTCGTTGATGTTGTGTGGCGCTTCCCTTGTGTAGAAAGATACAATGGTAACGAGTTTGCAAAGAAGAATTTGTGTATCGCAGCTTACGTTGGGATCACAAATGGTATGTATTTTGGTGGTTAATTTTGCTCCCTCTTTGGGCATAATTCATTTTGTTCACCTTTTTTGGGCTGAGGTTATGGCAATCATTATTGAAAGTTCATGACATCGACTTATGGTTAGAGACTTAGAGTGTGATTCTTTAGCAGCGGTCGTCTATTTCTCCCGCGTGGAATTTCAAGTGTTTCAGAATGTAAATCCTGTAGCCCATTAATTGGGCACCTCAACCTCATCATACCCTACTCGTCCACTCTCATTATTAATAGATCTATGTAGTCTGTAGAGGCTGGCTCTTCGAGATTAGTTTCCAGAGAAAACAGATTAGAATTGCGAACGAGCAATATCGGCCAGCGGAAGAGTTGGGGCAGCAAGGGCCTCCCAGTACTTGTCCCCCAGTCACACCGTTGCTGTGTGAAGAGTTCAGATTATACATATTGCATTATTGAATTCAGGAACATAAGAGATTTGTGAGAGATATTTACTTAAAGCCAACAGAACGAAAATCCTTTGCCGTAACTGATATGCATTTTTACCTTGTTTATTTTCTTATATTGCATGTGTTTATTAACAATAAGCTGCTCCGTGCTTTGTCTTAAACTGATAATACTAATACACACACATCTAAACTGTAGCACTTACACGAAATTTATTTAATGAATTTAATGCTAACAGGGGAATTAATAACCAGAGTTGATGGTTGCATACACAGCATAGTATAATGGAGTTCATTACGTAGATGACTAGGATGCCCAGAATCCGAACAGAGATTGGTAGTAGTGGAATGAGCTCCATACACTTTGAATATTCCATTCCATTATTTTGAAAGTTGCATCAAGGGATGTCCAAAGTTCATATTGAGATTCATTCAGAACAAAAAAACAGAATCGCTACAATTTTTTAACTACTCTTGGAATCTAACCCAGAGGCATGCACTAAAATTGCAGCAGCAGCAAACCCACTTTACTGTTTAGTTGTGGGCCGCTACCAATGCCATGTGCTCGATCAGGTCCAACACTCGATTGCTGCAAGAGAAATCGAAAATACAATTGTCAGATACCATCACAAAGACCACCCATGTAATGTAATCTGTTTCTCTGACTGATAAGAGAGGAGAGTACCTGTATCCCCACTCGTTGTCGTACCATGACACAAGCTTCATGAAGGATGCACTCAATCCAATCCCGGCCTTGGCATCAAATATACTTGACCTACAATGAATAACAACATAAAGGCTATAAAACCCACTTTGACATTAAAGCAATGATAGTTACAACATATGAAGAGAGGGTGAGGGTTATACCTCGAGTCTCCAACAAAGTCATTAGAGACAACATCCTCATCCGTGTATCCAAGAATGCCTTTCAGTGAACCCTCTGATGCATATCTTATGGCGGCTTTGACATCTTCATAGGAAGCACTCTTCGCAAGCCGACAAGTTAAGTCCACAACAGACACATTAGGAGTTGGGACACGGAAAGCCATGCCAGTAAGCTTCCCATTGAGATCTGGAAGAACTTTTCCAACAGCCTACAATATCATAATCAGTAAAATCATACCACCTAGCCATAATTTTTAAGTCATTAATGTCAGCAAACACCAGGCATCTATATTTTACCTTGGCAGCACCAGTTGAACTGGGAATGATATTTTGTGAAGCTCCACGCCCTCCTCTCCAATCCTTCATTGAAGGACCATCCACAGTCTTTTGAGTAGCTGAACATGGACAACAGTAACCATGTTACTCACCACATAATGGTAATTAACATGTTGAGCACATCAGAGAAAGAGAGAGAAACCTGTAGTTGCATGAACAGTGGTCATTAAGCCTTCAAGAATTCCAAACTCCTCGTGGACCACCTGCAAAATGTAAACACACACCCATTAACTCTATAAGAGATGCACCCTGTTAGAATGTAATCATAAAATTTGTTTAGATAACATGAAATTTTTTCCCCCAAGCTACTCCTTTAAACTTGTCACTTCCAGTCTTCACAATATATTAGCTATAAGAAACATCGCAACTTATTTTGTCAAAACATTAGAAAATCAAGATAGTATGATTAAAAAATATTGGGATAGCCATCAGATGCAGCAAAACCTCAGTAACTAAAAGGCTTGAAATTCAAGGAAAGCAATGCAATCAAACCTTGGCAAGAGGAGCAAGACAATTGGTAGTACAACTTGCATTGGAAACAATGTTCATGTTTGGCTTGTATGTCTTCTCATTCACTCCTACCACAAACATTGGTGCATCAGCAGATGGGGCTGATATTACCACTTTTTTTGCACCACCCTGTATAGAAAAAGTCAACAAAAGATAAATTTGAGGTCCATAATTTATAGAGGCAAACAGATAGCGAAAAGATATAGTACAAAAAACTTGTAAACAACCAACCTTCATGTGAGCCGATGCCTTCTCAATTGTTGTAAAAACTCCAGAAGATTCAACAACATAATCAACCCCATAATCGCCCCAAGGGATCTCTGCCGGGTCCCTACGTAGAGAATAGTTCAGTTTCAGCCCAAGTAGAATAAATTACTATTGTTTGCAATAAAACCATGCCAGTGTACATGTTGTCATTCGATTTCCAGGGCAATACCTTTTTCTGAAAACTTTAATCTGCTTCCCGTTAATTTCTAAGGTGGAGTCATCCACGACATTGATGGTTCCCTTGAAAACTCCATGAGTAGAATCATACTTAAACATGTAAGCCTGAAAGAGAGAGAGATAAAATAGGTGAATAACAGCCATTGTTTTGAAATGGGCAGAATTCAAACAATCATAAGGACGTGGTAAGTATAAGACTAGAGAGTTGAAATACACAAATAATCAGCCAGCATCCAAACAGTAATAACTTGTTCAATTAGACTGACACATCAGAACCAAATACATTAAAACACAACCAGTATGTTCAAATCTGCTCGCAGTTTATACAATAATGCTTGATACTAACATAATTTGTAATACATACTATTTCCGCAGGCAGCTTAGATCTGACTCAAACTCCATGATAAGGACTGAAATAGGTACCTCACAAAGATACAAGCTTACAGATGGAAGTATATTAAACCAACAGAATACATATTGATGCTTAGGTAAAAGAAAAACTTTTGAACTATCAACCTATCGACATGCTTTCATTGGTTTCAAAAGGCAGCAACCCTAACTGTAAATACAAACATAAAGCTTATGGCTCTGTCAAAAGCCTGAGAAATTTATAAAGTTTTACTAAAAAAATGCAAAAACGACAATTAAGTGAATCATATATTAGTCACTAGACATACATACATCACCTAAAAGTAAACAGAAAAAACTGCAAACTGCAACTGATTGTACAGCCGTACCATGTATTTGGCATCAACAAAAGGATCATTGACTGCCACAACGTCAACATCGTCCCTGGAGGCTGCTACTCGCAAAACCAACCTTCCAATCCGACCAAAACCTGCATAAGGTTAGCAACCACATATATTGATTTCTTCCATTTCATAACGAGCAACAGCAATAAAATTTTGAAGTGTGAAGCCACTCAATCTTTCACTTATTTCTACTGTCCAGCTCATGCATTGATTTCACAAACAGACAGCCATACTTGTCTAAATCATATGATATTCAATTATCACACACACACACATTAGAAACAAATAGGAAAACTAAAATTCAGATAGCTGATAGTTTTTTCTGGGATACATCTCAAGGTGCACCACTGCTCATAAATTCAATCCTTCAGTAACACATGGTGACACATAAACTATAAACTATGGCGACACATAAATCAAAGTAAAGTGATAGTCACAGACAAATACTATACCTTACTACTTTTGCAAGCTTATTGTTATTTAGTCCACCATAACGTACCAAACAGAAAGCATATCCATTTCTCTTTTTTTCTCTCTCTCTCTCTCTCTTTTTTTGAATAAGAAACTCAAAAATATATTAAAGATGAAGAATCAACAGAAAGCATTTCCATTAAGATCAAAGTATTTGAAAACAAGCATACTTCATACACAAACAAAATGAGCACAACTTCAGACACAAGAAAACTCACCATTGATTCCAACCTTTGTGTTTCCAGAGCTCTCTGATTCTAAAGAAAGCAAAACAAACCATAAAAGAAGTCAACACAAGCATTTTCTAAAGCATTTTGCAGATTATTAAGCAGAAAAATCAAATATTTAGACTCTTACTTTGAATTGTTGGAGGAATTTCAGTAGCTGTGGCTTTGATAGGTTGAATGCTCTTAGCAGCACACGTCCTACATAATTTAACAGAACGCGGCTAACAATCAGCTACAAACAAACACACAATTCCCAAGAGATTAAGAAAAATTAACAGTTCGATTACTCAACTGTAGTGATGAAGAAGATGAGCCACTTGGAACTGAAGTTCCGAAAATGCTCGAAGTGTTAAGGTTGCGGCTGAAAGCTACAGTCGATGATTCCTGATCAAAGAGCAAAATCTTAACACAGCTTCGAAAAATTCTATTTAATAAGGCGAATATATTAAAAATAAGAAAACAACTTTTATACCTAATAAAAAAAAGGAATATGCGAACCAAGTGTAAGTTCAGATCAGCTAAAAACAGAGACTATCTTATTTCAATAAAATGAAAAACTCTAGTTATCTTAATCGAAATCAATCAAAAGAAAACAACACAAAGAAACAACGGCGTAGTGAAAGTAAAAGCGGCTACCTTGACGCGATCGGACGGCGAGGAAGTAAGGTCGGCGCGGACGAGAGAAGCGGAGGCCGTAGATCTGAGGAGAGAAGAGAAGGCCATTTGTTGAGCTTAAGCACAGTGTTTCGAGCTCTCTTCTCGCAAAAACCCTAACAAGGTATGGGTTGTTGCGGCTTCTGAGAGTAGGCACAAGCCAGAAATGAAACGAAATGTGTTCTTAAAGTGCAAAAGAAAAGAAAATGCTTTTATATTTTTACGTTGCAAGGGCTCAGGGCTACCTGCCGTGCGGGGTTTTTTTTTTTTTTTTTAAAGCAGAAATTGAGCGGAGTTTTTTATGTCAGCTTACCACCCCAACACCCCACCTTCGCTTCTCTCGCTTTTTCTCTGTATACGAAACTATGGAATTCAAAAGAGTGTTTTAATTATACGATAGGATGTACAGTATATTTCTGTTACACAAACCTTACGTATCCACGTGTCCGAATTTGATCGTCGCCGGGTTTTCACACAGCTTAGAGTGAGCACGGTCGCACGTTAAGTTTCTTCAGTTGACTGTGTTAATAACGTTGGTGAGTTCGTCGTTTTGCTTTAGCCAAGCTGGAGCTGAGAAAACCTCTGCGTCCTCAGAAGCCACGTTTGACCAGACTGGGCCTTTTTCGGGTACGTGTTGGGCTTTTTCTTTATTTTGGGATTTCGCGGGTCCTACCGACAAGTCGGCTGCTACCACCTTTGTGGTTAGCGTTCAGCTTAGATACAGTTGTTTACAAACCTTTCATTTCAATCATTTTATATATCCATCACCATTCATCCATCTTTAGATTTTCAAGTGAATTAGAGTAAAATCACACGAGTATTGATACCACATTATGACTTAAAACACTCTTTTGAATTATTTTTTATTCCTATATGATAATATTCTCTTTAATGTCATACCTTTTATTTTATGAAAGAAAAAAAAAATAATGGGTCATTTTAATTTCATAAAATATGAAAATTCTTTATTAAATGTATGAAGTACGAAATTTTTATTAATCTCAACCCTTTTCTAAAATTTGCTTATTTATTCTTTTTGTAACTCATGTATAATTTTCAAATCTTTATATTTAGATAGAAAAAATAAATTTTTGTGACTTTTACCTAAATGAGAAAATGTCTAAACGTGAAGTTAATATAATATTTTAAAATATCTTTATTAAGTTAATATATTATTTCCTTATGTCTATTTTTTCATTTTGATTTACAAGGACATAAATTTTAAATAACTATGTTTAGATTTTTTTTATTATAAGAACAAATAACATGCCACTTATATTCGGATTTTTAAAAAAATAATAAATATGTCATTAATGTATTTATGTTTAGACCCATTCAATCTTCAACATAAATTTAAATTTAATATCGAATTTTAAATAAAAAAATAAACGCTACCTAAATTTATTTAACTTTAAATACTTCTTCACTCCTCTAACCATTTTGGTCAATTTGGTTGGATGGCAAAAGTCACTTCCCTCTACACTACTACTAGTAGAAACTTAACAAAAGTTGGGGTAGTATTGTCTCCTAAAAAAAATATTTATTACATTAAAAAAAAAAAGACTATGCTATAGTAAAAATGGTTCAATTGGTCTCATCAACCCTTGATAATAAGTATTCTTTTATATTATTTTATTTTTGTTAAAATTAATTTGTAAGTCTCCTTTACTGTGAAAGATCAAATCAGTTAGACAGCTAGACGATCAATTTGCGGAGGAATTAACGTCAAAAGTTACATCATTTACTATGTGTCTCTCTCAAAAGGGCACGGCACGGGAATCATCATTTATTAGATCACAAATACATTCAGGTATCTTGATCAATCAACGACAAGGCTTCTGTTAATTGCCACGTGAAAGAACTCGAAGGACCGCAAAGAACAAAACCGTGTGACAATGGCCAATTGGCCATGCTGTCGTTTTGTTTGGTCGGTGGATCCAAGCGGGGACGGTGCTGCGTTCATCTTCTACAATTTGCTTAGACGCAACGCATTGAGAGTAGTAGTCGAGGGACGAGAGTACTGCTTGGGTAGTTGGGTACAAATCTGCCGTCCACGTGGTCCTGACGCCTGCGCCCTGATTTTCTGTTCCTTGGAAAAATATATTAACCTTTTCCTATTTTAATCATGGAGTCAATGACAGCCACTCAGGGACTCGCACTCGTTGGATTCCTAGGATATTCCTTCTAATTTTATGCCTTTTGATATATTGATTAATTAATTTCTTTTTCTTCCTTAAAGTTCTTTTTTTTTTTTATACATAACATTACAGTTACAGATATTACCAAAAAACTTCATCAAAATTATCATTGATTAGTAAAATAACGATGAGCACAACTTAAAATTCGGGCCTCCAATAACACACAAATTGTGGAAGAATCTACCTTTTCAAGAAATTTTCTTTAAAATATGCCGGATGTGAGTATAAAATTTAAGAGTAATGATAGAGCCATAAATTTTTATAGAAATTTATTTTGTACAAACTGACGTGGCATGATTTAATTGGTTGAATTAAATATCACTTGATCCACATGATTTGTTTTCATTATTTTATATTTTATTTTAACCAATGAATTAATGCCGAATCAGTTTGTATAAATTTAATTTGTATAAAAATTTATGGCTGTATCATTATTCAAAATTTAATAACCACACTCTACGTTTACTACCCAATTCTTAATAATAACCGCATTCTAAACTTACCATTAATCTCTTAATGATCACTACATTTTACAACTACCACAACACCAATTATTTAATATATTTTTACCAAAGATAATTCTAGATAAATTGAGAGAATTTCTCCTTTATTGGGTTTTGATGGTTAATTTCAAAGGCCATTGTTAGAACGCCACATGTCTTGGAAAAGAGGAACGTCGGGAAGCCCCCATCATTGAGAGCACATATTTCATTTAATTCCTCAAGGCCTTAAGGCTGCGTAGCGATGTTGAAAGTATCTAAAACAAAGCTAAATAGGCGAAGAAAGAGAACTGGGACCATGAAGTCAACCTAGGCCATACTAGGTTCAAAGTTTCTCTCTCTCTTTCTCTTATTAACTTCAAATTATCTCCAAATTTTGATGTGATACATTTTTCATCACATTTTAAATAACTCACTTTATGAATCAATGAATTTACTCCAACTAATAATCTTCCTCTTTAAGCAAGCCGAAATGGTCTTCTGATGGTGAAAAGAACAACACTTTAGTTAGTGGTCTCAAGGAAATTATTAAGCGTGATCGACCTATAAAGATTAAATAATACCTGATTTTTTTAGGTACTTGAGAATCCAACACGAACATGCCACCTATAAAATAATTTTGGTCCCTACCGAACTCAAAGATGTAACTAATTTGGGAGTTACACGTGTCTCACAAAGAAAAATAACTTAATGGCTCAAATATTTTATTTAAGGTGTAAGTATCATTTCATCCTTATTTGAGGAGGAGTTGGACCCATGAGTCTCTTGCATGTGTCTAAATGAATTCAAAGACGTCTTCAGGGACACCCATATAAAAAGCTTGAGTTTATAAGTAAAAAGGATCTTATTTTTCATTGTTATCTTTTAAACACCATTGCCTTCTATTTGCTTCCGGGTTATATCCAATTCTACATTCGTCTAACTTAACCGTTGGACCTTATCAAAAAAAAAAAAAAAAAATTGACCTTTGGAGTGTCGTTACCAGCCACCACCGATGTGTCGACTTTTAAAGGCATTCTCTTTTTCATGTCCCTTAAACACCTACCCACTCCACAGATGCATAAAAGAAAGACAACCTTCTGTAAAGAAAATTTTCACCCAAAAGACAAACTTCTTTAATATTTTCGCTCACTGTCTTTGAAATTTTAAATTAAAATGCATACTCTTGTTTCTATTTAAAAAAAAATGAAATAAACATCGTATCATTTGTTAATTATGATGACAATTTAAGTTGTTGTCTTAAATCTAGACCAAATAGATCAAATCCGTTTAATAATTATATGTTTGACAAATTATGTTAAACATATGATTTTTTTTCCCAAATAACTATACCAAAAATATATTAAACGGGTTCTATTAGTATGGCTATTAATAAATTGTTTTATTTAGCGTTTGAAATAAAAAAATGCTTGCTTTTTATACCAGGCACCAGCTGCCTACTCAAAGTTTAATTAGTTCTTGTCTACTGGATAAAAAGAGTATAAAAAGTACACATTTTTTATCGAACAAATTGATATTGTAATTTAGTTCTATTGGATAAAAAGAGTCAAATAATATAATCAATTGAATATTTAGTGTCATAATGAATTTGTGTGTGGGAATCTTGAAACTCAGATTCAACTTACTAGTATGTCATTTTAGATTAATCCAAACACACTAATTACCACAAATTGGGAACCTAATTGTTAATAATGGAATCAAAGATATTTAAAATTTTATGAGTGTATTCCAAGTTTTTGGTACATGTTAAGCACTTTAATTTTCTGGCAAAAATATGGAAATGGTTTATTTTGCACATCAATAGATCAATATTTTGAAAATGAAGATCCTACAATGTGGTCAACTAGCAATATTTGACTTTGACCTAATAATCTAAAAATGGCAA
This sequence comes from Murraya paniculata, assembly GCA_030449075.1. Classification (NCBI taxonomy): domain Eukaryota; kingdom Viridiplantae; phylum Streptophyta; class Magnoliopsida; order Sapindales; family Rutaceae; genus Murraya; species Murraya paniculata. The sequence continues at coordinate 267,570 of JAEVFN010000085.1, read as the reverse complement.
ACAAGATCAGTGGTCAAGGAAAAACGAGGGCAGGCCGCAGCTGTATTACTATAATACTTGCCAAATTTGGAGACCTAGCTGTTCAGGGCGTGGCAGGACACGTGTCACACCCTAGTGCAAGCATTCCAATTGGCCTCTCCGTTTGCCTTTTTCTTGTTTTCGTTTGGCTTCAATTTCTCATTTCATTTTCCATTCCCCCCACAACAAAAAACTGCGCAGAAAGAGACATTCATTCCCCTTTCCCATTTCCTCTTTCCTCGGACCTACGTACGTACCCGACTCTTCTCTCCACTTACGTCGTCGTTTTATGTTTATATTTGCATGCATGTACGTGGGTTTCTGTCCTTTCTTTTTTTCTCTTTGGAATTTTAGCAACACTTTGTGATATTGGCATATTTATTTTTGTTTCTTTTGTTTAATATATTTTGACTTTTGTGTGTATTTAGCATTTGAATTAATAAAAACCAGTTGGCTTCCTGCTCTAATATAACAGAATCCATGTTAGCTGGTTCAACCAGTAAAATTTATTTTCGTGGATGTTAGTTTGGTTTAGCAGGTAAAATTTCTTGTGGAGATACATGTGATCACGTGTGATTAGGGTTCAAATCTCGCTCACATGAGTGAGAAGGGGATTGTCAAAAAGAAAAATAAGACTAGTAGTAAAATTTGTGAAATTAGAAATATAAATATGGATTCACGACATCAGAATCCATTTAAATTATTAGTTTCCTTTTTTCCGCTGGGGATTGTCACCGATTTGAGTAAAAGGTTCTATTTGGTTAATTGTGCTTGAAGCAATTAATGCCGTGGGATTGAAATTCATGTTTTTTTCTTTTTTTCTTTCTTTTTGATTGATATGTAGATGCTATAAGAAGTGATCGAGAACGATTTGTAAGGATGGTGGTCAGCTTCAAGTACTGGGATGATTGTATTGAAGCTGAGGATTTGAAGGAAATGTGGAAGGAAGTTGAAGTCAGCACAGAATGGATAGATGCTGGAGAGGATAGAGGACAGAAAGTTCATCTCTCAAGGGATCCCGATGGGCAGCCTTATTTGACACAGACTGAGATGAGGGTAAATGTTAAATTTTTTACGTTTATTGCCAATTTATGTTTATATATGGGTTGGACAATTGTTACATATCTAATTTGTCCTTCATCATACGGCGGTGGTTTCTTTCAGGCTGTGGCTTACATTGTAGTCCGAAGACATTTTTGCTCGCAAATAGATCCGGTTAGTCCTACCCATCAGCATATGAAACTATTTTATTTAGTTTCTGTTTTTAGATCACACATGACTACGTACAAGAATGTGTAATTATGCGCACAATTTTTTTTTTTTTTTTGCAAGTATTCATATGCTCTGATTAACCTGATAACCACGGTAAATTGTTTCTCCTTGGTGAGATTTTCCAGTTTGACAACCTTTTACTGTCTCTGCAGGACATGATTTGTGCAATTGCTGAACTTGAAAGTGACAGACAACTCCTTGCCATTCGATATGACAAAAAATCTAAGGAGACTAAAGTAGGCCTTATGCAAATCACTCATAAGAATGCAGTGTGGCTGTTTAGGTACTTACTCAATGCTCTGCCCCTCTTTTGATCATTACCCTTTTTATGAAGAGTTAAATTTTAACTGCAAATTGCTTTCAGTGAGATGGGTTACCAATTATATGATGTAGAGCAGAATCCAGACCTTCTATTCAGGCCTCTTGTTAGTATATATTTTGGAGCTGCTTATCTTAAATGGTTATCAACCTTTCAGGACAAGTAAGTTATCAGAAATATAGGCCCTCTGTTTTGCCTTGAGAAACATCTTCTTCCCTAGTGATTGACATAACTAACCAGTTTCACTGGCCCTGAAGTATTGATTTAAGATAATTTATTTGCAGAGAAAGAACCGAAGAATTTGTTATTAGGGCATATAAAGGTGGTACAAAAAAGGCAACTCATAAATCGACTTTGCCATATTGGAAGAGTTATATATCAGTAAAAGAAAGCCTTCCATCAAGGTAATTCCTTCTTTTCTAGATAATAACTTTCCCTTTGATTCTTTAACGTTGGTGTTTTAATGAAATAATCTGGAAGGAAGGGGTGCATTAAGAAATTTGTTAATTTATTATGTGATCATGTCCATTTTAATTGATTGTTTTGTCATGTCCTTCCTTCTTATATTATGTTCTTCATTTACATTATTTTCTTCAAAGCAAGGAATTTTTTGAATGATTGACTTTTGAAATTATTGGTTATCGATTTCACACAATGTGAAATGAAGCTAGACATTCAATTGTCGTCTGAAAGATACCATGCTGGCATCTCTTTATTTTTAATAGATCTTCTCCATTTTACTGCATTGCTAAGAAATAACCCAGAGTTTATGCTGTGTTTCTCCATTTATTTTTTATTTTTAAAATTTATTACCATTGTAATTTTGTTGTTCAGAAAATTCTTTGATGATGATTCTTCACCAGCTAATGCTTCTGCTGCTCCTGCACCTGTACATGCTGCAGGTGCTTCAGAAAGCTCAGGTTGTTCCTTTTTCTGTTACTTATGGATTACTTCCAGTCCACTTTATAAGCCACTAAAATGGAATCAAGTGAATTGTGAGCCTAAAGATATGCAATCAAGTGAATCATGTGTAAAAAAATTCGTCATTAGCATAGGCTATATTTTCAGCTGAGCTGATTTTCCTTTTTTAATTGAATTAGCTGCAGGTACTGAGTACTGGGACTCTAAAACGACTCCTGAAGACATGGAACAGATGTGGGCTCATCCTGATGTTGTTAAAGAGTGGACAAGATCTGGAGAAAAAAGGGGAAAAGTGCGATTTTCACATGATGCAAAGAAGAGATCCTATCTTTCCCGAGTGGAATTGAAGGTACAAATCGATCTAGATGAAAATTAATGTATTACTGTTAACTCGTACCTTTGGCGATGTAAGTTCATTAAACCTTCCTTGAGATGAGAGATCTAGAATGGAAACAGTCTACCAGAATTTCATTGATTTATTGTGTCTGAAATGTTGGAAATTGAATATGATTTTTGCATTAGCTCTTATCCTGACGAGTTGTATGGTGTCCATAAACAATATTGGTCTTGATTCATTTTGATTGTGTCTGATGCCTTGAAAAAGGAAAAGTAGTTTATTTACAAAGCGTTCACTGATAACAGTCTAGTTCCACATTTTATATTTAATGCCCTTCCCCCTTGGTTGCAATAGAAACATATTTAAAGCAATGTGGGATTTTTACCCTTTCTTCAGTAACAAAAGTTTATACAAGTGGATAGATCATTTTTGTAAACCTTTCTCAAAATTCAAGCTATTAAGAAACTTTCTATCAGCAAAAGTATTACATTGTTGTCCGGTATTACCTGTATTTTATGATATAGAGGTCTCAATTCAATTAGATAACTGCAATTTTTTATTTATTAACACTTATTTGAATGTTGAACATTGTATCCTCAAATTTCAAATGAATGATAGTGATGTCTTCTTGCAGGCAGTGGCAGAAATCATTCTTTCAAAGTACTTCAGTACCAAGGGTGTTAAACCTGTAAGTATGCAGTTTGATTAGAGAAAGTTACTTGTTTCATGATAAGTTGAGTATCAAAATACTGGTATGAACCTGCACTCCAATAGTACAAGTAGAACTGTGGAGCTATTCTACTTGCTTGACTTTCATCTAAATTTGACTTAACATTCATACAGTCAAGTTCTCTAGCTTTCGGAGACTCTGCTTACCTGAATTTGTAGTCTAATGGATTTATAATTTCTGCTCCACATAATTTGTTTTGTAACTCGTAGCATTTGCTTTTACAGACATATCTTTGTGCTATTGCTGAGATGGTTAGCATGCGTTTTGTGAATGGTGTTTCACCGCGAATTGGCTTAATGGGAATCGATTACTCCACAGCTTTCTGGATTTACATGTAAGTGTGTAATAAATCAAAAACATTTTTTTTCAGTTACAAATTGTCAAAGAGGAGTACATGAAGAGGAAGTCTGAAAAAAAGTTTAGCTTTTTATGAGGCTGTGGAGTCATTACCAAGTTCATTTTAATCAAAACAAAAGTAATCATTTTATATGCACTAACCCTTGTATGTCTACTACATTGCTGTTGAGATTTCCAAACATATTTTATCAATCCTCTGAAGTCACTGTGTTACTGCACCAGAAAAATTATGAATTCTTCAAATACTGTTAGAAATTTGTTGCTTCTTAACTCAACGATCACCTTTTTGTGGGGTTAAAATTGTTCGGAATGCTGAAACATGTATAAATTTTCTTTGCTCTGTCCAGGGAGTTGGGCTACAGAGCTTACAAAGTTGATTCTGCAGATGATCTAACTAAACCATTTGTTTCCATGTACTTTGGTGCTGCTTATTTGTCCTATTTATCAGAATATGAAGGGAAGTACGTGTACTTCACACTAGAAAATTTCATAGAATTGTTTTCTTGAATAAGTTAATAACACTGAATCCCTGATAAAACTGTTTCTCATGTTGGCATTACAGGGAAAGAACTCCACAGTTTGTTGTTCAGGCATATCTCGAAGGGCCAAAGAATGTGAATCTTCAAGAAACTGGTCCTGCTTGGCTCAAATTTGAGCAAGCTTTGAGCAACTACGAAGCCACAAAAAGGTCTGATACCTACTCTTTAGACACCTAGATTAACAAAATAGAATGAAACATCGGCTTTATGACTGATGAATAAATTTGATCGTTCTTACAGTAAGATTCAATCGACCTGCACCATATTGTGAGCCGATAAAGTAGCATCTCCAGAGTTTTAATATGGATTTTTACCTCAGCATTTCACAGGATTTATTACCATTACAAAAGGCAAATGAAATGTGTGAATGCATTTTTCACTAGAACGGGTGATGATGTTTCTGGGCAACTTCGTATGAGTGATATTTTGAGATATCGAGCAGCAAAAAGAAATGTTTGTTTTCTTCGAATGTATTATTCCTTTTTAATTTTATTTTATTTTTTTTGCAAGGAAAGATTTTGGAATTCTACCTGAGTTTTGGAAAGTTTAAATGGCATACTTGATAGCCGGAGAAAAAAATAGGATTTTAAGTTGATTAAGCTACTCTTGATCGACCATGTCATATATATTACCAATAAAATTGTGTAATTATTCTCTTCTAAAGAATTTACTGTGAGAAATAAATGAATCCCCAAATGAAAAAAGAAAAAAAATTGATTAGAAATAATTATTTATAAACTGTTAAATTTATTTGCCTTGGTATAGCAGAACTTTGTTAAATTAATACTCGATAAATTGATAATCTTGATTTTAGTTTCTACCGGCCCCTACTTGAGGCCAACATGGTAAATTAATAAGTTGATAAATTCATTGGATAATAAGTGTTAAAAAAAATCTTATTTTTCTAAAGGACCCAACTAATACATAAAATAATAATTAACTAATTTGAAAATAAATACATATAACGTGCTTATAATTTTCTTTGTTCATAATTCTTTAAGCATTTTATTGCTTATTGTTTTTTTTTTTTTTTACACCTTTCATATGAGAAGTTATTATCGTAACTTTATGTGTTATGTTAGGAAAAATAAGAGAAAGATTGGCTTAATATATTGCCTCTAAAAAATCTTCTTTAATAAGTTATCATATAATCGTGATTCAGTCATGCAATCTAACCAAATGAGTATTGATTGATTGATCACTCAATCAAGATCAAATTAGAGTTGTATCGTGTAGATTGACAGAATCACTACATCATTTGATTATATTACCACACTTAAAAAAAAAATTCTTATTATGAACATGATATTATCTTTATAAATTTAATAAACTGTTAATTTATCGATATATTAATATTCGCTAAATTAATGGATTTTTCATGGTTTGGATACTAGCGATTTATGGAGATTTTACTCTATTAATTTGTAAATTTCATAACAAAATAAGTTGATTTATATAAAGACTAACCATATTTACGAGAGTAAAGATGGTTAGTCACAAACAAATTCTTATATAAACTAATATAGATTAGCAGAACGAAAATGTAAATTAATAAAAATAAATCATAATTTGCATTCACCCAATTATATGCATTTGATTTTGTATGTACTTTTTCACAAGGATTTTGACAGTAATAAAATATATCACAATAGAAATATTATTATGTCATTATTCCTATGTCTGACTTGGAGAGACTCGTGAACTGCACCCTGGTTTATAGCCATGCGCATATCTCCAATTAAAGCATTCTCGTTGATTAACTAGCAGACCTTCAGCTTTTGTAAAAGAAATTAAGTAATTGAAAGGAGTGCACATTGCCTGCCAAATAATTAACTTCTGTTTCATAAAGTTACCCTTGACATTCATATTATTCAAATTACAACATTGAAAATTTTCTTTTGGGCTTTTCATTATTTCACACAAATTAAAGACATGGCATTATAGCTGTCTTATTTTTCATTTCAGGAATTTTCCATTATCGAAAATAAAAATTCCAGATTTCGAATGAATAACGAAATTAACCAAGCAAACTCTTGACTTTTTCGTAAACCCCCCATAAGAAACTATTAATTACATAAAACGCTTGATAGGAAATCTTTCAGTTTTCTTTTAACTCCGAATAGCCTTTGTTTTGCAACATGCATGCTACCATAAATTGAAAAAAGAAAAGATTTGCTCATTCATTAAGGGACTTAATGGATTTGCCATATCAGTTGACGAGCTCCTGTAAATGCCCTCTGACGATGAGTACTTGAAGAAGTGATCACCGACTCTTTTTATTTATTTTTCAGGTAAAAATTTGCCTGCATTCTTTGGTTTTTGTTGGGAATGATTTAGAATGCCTTTATTTTATTTTTCTTCTCTCTATTACTTTCAGGACTGTGTTGTTATATTGATCGTGATGGTTAAATTTGGATGATGGTTATAAAGATTCTTGCTGATATCTTATGTTTGTTGCTGTTGTTAGGTTCTACAAGAAAGTTTATGATTTTTCTTTTTTTTTTTTGGGTTCACTTTATGAACATTTGCAAAATTGATTAGATTTTTAATGTTTTTAGATTGTGCACTTAAACAAAATTGTGAATCTTTTTTATTGGGTGCCTATTGTCCTTTGAGTACTTGTAAACAATGTATTTCTCTTTCACATTGCTCGAAGGAACCTATAAATCAAATAAAAATTTGATTTATAATTTTTTTTAAATTTATAATGTATGAACCATTTTTGTTGTACTTATAATTTTTTTATTTTTCTCAAATAAATGTTAATAATATATAATCAAACTTTGGTTGATACCTTGGAATAAAAAAGATAACATAATATCGTTATCTATTTGATGTTCAGGCATCAACATTTTTTTGATATAATGTCGACGTAAAATCACTAACAAAAAAGGAGTCATGTTAGCATTTTTATTTGCATTGTGATCAATGACACTAAACTCAGTGTCAGCGAAATATGTTACTGGCATTAAAATAGTACCAACAAATGCTATTTTTCTATTAGTGGTATAAAATTATTAAGTTTTAAGTTAATAAAACATATCATCAATGATGTGGGCCTATGCAGATCCTTTAAAGCACATGCTGTGAAGTAATAGCCATATATAACTATGGGGAATCCCTAAGTTGTTAGCAAAAGCCATAACTATGACATACCTTTGATAACTTTGAGAAAAAGACACCAAGGCCTCCAAAGTTTGATTGAATGGTCACCAATACTCTTATAATTTAAAAGCATGATTACACAGATCCCTTTAATTTTAAAAATTGTACGCTTTGATTATAATCATTCATTACTTATTTATTTATATGCAAAGAAGCTCTCATGAGATTACTCTTAAAAATCTTGTATAACGCAATTAATTAAGATTTAGTATCTTCTATATTCTTATAATGCTGTTTAATCTCGTGAATGATTTTCACTTGAGAAAAAGTTAAACTGGGTCAACAATCCTAGTTATCATAATTACAGCATTGCATGTCAAATTATTACCGGATTCTTCGGGATTTAGAATTAATTTCTTATAATAAATTTTATTTAATTTTCTCAAGACCAATGCATAATGCATTATAAATAATGCTAGGTCGAGTCTTTGTCAAACATGCGCATTTGACACAAGGCTGACACATTTTCCAACTTGTAAAAGTTGATAAATATTCCCACTCAAAATGAAATTACAGATAAAATTCATGGTTAAACTTATAGGAGAAGGAGAAGATGATGAAGATGAAACAGATGAAGATAGAAATAAAGTTTGCGAGATCGACTCAGCGATTTACCAGAAAAAGGTATGAGGTAAACTTTGCTTTTAAGCATTTTTCACATGCAAATCGAATGCAGTGGGCAATTGGTGTGAAAAGACCCAATCAAAGCACTTGCAGTAAAGTTTGTAAAGGGATTGGATGTTTTACGAATTGATCAGAGTCAATGAAAGTTAATATGTATATGTTGGATTCTTTATATCTTTTTTTTTTCCCCTTATCTCCTATCTCTCATCTGATGGTCTGATGGTGTATACTAAAGGTGCTAATTAATCCTTACGATATCATATTTACAATATATATATATATAGTTCAAGCAGAATAAGGCTGAATTAGCTAGCTTGCAAGAGATGCCAAAAGGTGTTAATTCTTAAATATAACTTGTGTGTATTGCTGTTTAACAGACAGCTCATATAGCAATTGTGTAATCCAATAGTCACTTCATTACATATCTCTTCCAGGCGATTCAAGAGTCAATTGCTCTTCCTGCCTCTCGGCTAAAGATGTATCTTATTCAGTTTCACTGGAGCCCCTGTTTTGATTTGAGTCCATTTGTATTACCGAGAGGTGAAGTGAACCACCTAGAAGCAGCTTCTGTCTAGAATACTCCGAGGATGTTGAGCTGTGATCGGATTTGATCCGCAGAATTTTAGGATTCCTCCCAGATCCTGGAATGGATGTTGAAGCTTGAAGTGGCATTGGGAAACGAAGCATCTCTTTCAAGCCAATGTGTGACTACCTTCCAGCAATGCTGTCGCGCTGCTGCATATGATTTGGAAGAGAGTTCGAGAGCCTTGATGGCCCATAAGAGGTTCAAACTTCATTGGTCAAGGGCAGAATAGAAAGTGATGAAATGAAACTTCGTTCTCTTACATTCCTGAAACATGCACTTGGATTGTAGTAAGTTTGTTGGTTTCATTCAAGGTCTAGCTGTGATCCAAAAAGTGAGTTTGTTGGTTCTGGACCTGGAAGATTCAATCATGAAGATTTGCCGCAATTCCTTTTCCCACCTTTCTGAAAGATCTCTTGAAGTTTTATGTTCCGAAAACTTCAGTGTCGGATCTCTGAGAATGCAGTCCCAATTACCATGCCCATGTCGGCGAACACCAACCCAGAGAGCATCTAGCTCCTCCTCAAACCATGCTTCCATGACGCCAAGCTCCTTTCTAGAGTTGTCTGATCCCATTGTCATGTTATTACCAAAATTTTCGGGTAATGAGGTGACTGATGAGAAGGTTGATATTGAAGCGTTAAAAGGATAAGCAAGAGCTCCTTGTGCTACTCTGTACAAGCTCTGCAAATAATAACAGTTTGTCAGTTAATGAATGTGAAGATAAGGACATAGGTACATCGGAATCTGCAGAGATAGTCAGCAAAAACCTGGATGCTTGATGAAACTTGTGGGATGAAAATCTCCCGACTGTTCATTTTAGCAGATGATGAACATCCGGCATAGTTTATACCAGAAGTTTTATTCATGGCCAAAACTGGTCTAATTGCAATGCAACCTTTAGAATGATTTTTTGAAGCAAGCACTTGAGGACCTTTAATTAAATTGCCTATACAAAGTTGAAGATATGGCTCAGCTGAATCAGCTCCAATTGTTCTTGAAAATGTAGATGAATTCCCCAGTTTATTCCTCAAAGCCAGCTTCATTTTGTGTCTCGAACGAAGTGTTACACTATTCAAAGAAATTTATGATTAAAATGCAAATCTTTGGAAAAACATTGCCAGACACCATATTCAATCCTGAGCTTACTATTTTTCTTTATGAGCTAGTCCTGCTCGTGTATACTTGTGATAACCCCATGGCCCGTTACATTCCTGGTTCTGCCAATTGATAATCATTGTAAAAAGAGTAAATAAAATGAAATCAGAACAATTGAAACCATGAAACCGCCCATAGCATGGTCCTGGTTCTGAATGGGGGAGCTTTTACTTGCCTGCAAGAGTTTGTCATAGCTTTTCATTGACTCCTGCCTGACATCCCTGTTTTTATTTCGAAATTAGAAAATAGAAGGCAAACTATGATTCTATCTTTCCAGTACCAAGTTCCTAAAGGCAGCTTTTAATATATATATATATATATATATATATATATATATAACTTCTCTAGATTGGCCGTCCTATTATTTTTTTATATGGATACGCTTTTAAATCATAGAATTTAAGAGAGTTAATTTTTAATTCGTTTAAATCACACGGCTTTATAATTTATTAAAAAATAACTCTCTTAAACTGTATGGTTTAAGAACGCGTTCGTATTTAAAAAAAAAAAATAAAGGCGCCTGCACTTGAGGATAATTTTATACACACACACACACACATACATACATATACATATATACATACATACATACATACATACATATATAGAAATGTTCTAATTCAAGATCCTGGACAAAGTCCTTTGGAACGAACAATGTAAAAGAAATGCCAACAATTTAAAGAAGTTATAGCTGAAGTTAAAGATTACCTCAGAATCAAAAGTTTGTCAGTTGTGTCTTTGTTAGTATGCGGCACGGAAATTTCAGCATTCACAGCAAGCTGTTTACAAGCAGCCCCTTGCTCATTTACTGGATTCCCAATTTGAGCTAATGGTAGGCTGAGTAACCTGGAAGTAGATGCAATAGTTTCATGATGGACTGCATTTGTCGCTTTGGAAGAATCTTGGACCCTGATTGACTTTGCTGAATCTACATCCTTGCTTTCTGTCATAGCCTCTTTGTTGCTGTGCCTTCTTCTGCAGAACCTTGGTTCATGTACTTTAATGCTAGTCTTAATTCCTTGACCATCATCAACATCTGTAGTAGCACACTGAAACAGATATAGCAACAAGCAATTATGGATACTAAATGATTAATCTAAAAGTGGTAATATATATGACGAACTAATTACTTCTTCATTTTCTCCAAAAGCATTTTTCTTGGATACAGTTTGTTTTTCTGCTAGACATCCCACATCATCTTTCCCGTGCAATGACTGGGATGATTCTTTATGAAGAACCTGCATCACAAGCTGTTCAATAAAAAGAAAAAAGTGTGTTTACACCTATTGAAAAATTTGTTTATTATCTAATAGCTGTGCTATCGATACACTCTGATTAGCAGAAGAATTTGGAATTGTGTTTAGAGATACATTCAAAAATGAAGATGGTAAGAGGCATTTTACTTTGCTAGCTAAGATGCTTTTTTTAAAAGAAGACTTTCGAAGATGAGAGATGGGCTTATCAAGATCTTCCTGTTCAGAGCAGCTGGGGCACTTCCAGCTTCCAGGTGGAATGTCCTTCAGGTATTTGAAGCATATAACAAAATTCATAATCAAGAATAATGTTAAAACAAAAGGCAAGACAGAGCACATAACTTATGAAGAAAGTGAGAAGGGAAATCACAATTAGTGGTACATATACCTCAAGTGGGGGACTAAGGCATTGGAGATGGTAAGTGTTTGGGCATGTGTCACAGCAAAGCAGCTCTCCACCATTACTGCAAATTAGGCACTCATAGTAATGCTGAAAAACAAGAGGGTTAGAAGTTATAGTTTTGCTATCTAGATGGCACATCACAAAACACAAAGCAAGAGGCTATGCATAGGAAAACAATAATTTTCTCAACACTTGAATAAATGCTTTTTGAAAGAGAACCTCCTGTAATATGAATATTTCAACAATCACTCATGACTTAGCCATTAACTATTTCTTTTGCAGATTAATGGTAACTACCAAGAGAAAGATTAAAATCAGGTTCTTATATATCATTTGCTAACTTTCCCAGGAGCTATAGATATGCTTACAAATTTTCAGATTTATTGATGCTTTGTTGCAAATGAAAATTCAGAGACACAATGAATGAAACTACAGAAAGCTCACCCCATCGTCTCCTATTGTGTATTGATGCTTATCCAAACTGCCATTGTCTTTCAGATCTGGGGAATTTAAAGATAATGAAGCACCGGCATAGCTATTTAATGCGCCTTCTCCCCATGGAAGGCTTTTCCTTTTCCTTCTCGTGACGATCCTCTTCTTGTTTGCAGCAGTTGGAGGCATCCTGGATATATCTGGCCAGTGGTCTAAGCCTTGTGTAATGTAACAAAACCTGCTAGAAAAACCAGATAGTTCAGCATTATCCAAAGCAGAATAGACTCAGAACCCCCAAGTACTTGACACAAATATATGTTAGATGAATGATCACTAAACTTCATCAACAAATCCAAATCATCATTCCGGAGTTTGATAATACTCCATGCATTTCACATCTTAGCTCTCCAATGTTTGATATTAATTAACTACTAGTCATATATAGAAAACAAAAATATCTTGTAAATTTCCACCAAGCATTATGAAAAAAAAGATGAAAGTTTGGAATATGCAAACACATTGTGAGTGCTTTTAACTAAATAAAATGTGAAAGGAAAAGTAATTAATATCATTACCTAGTTATTATAGAAGTACTGGAAACCATTCTGAGATAATCACAGATAATACATATACAAATTTTGGAACCAAACAAAGGTGAAGTAACACCATTAATTAACCCAGGCATATCAAATAATTCCTTGAAAAAACAACATCTGCACTTTTTAGCTCTGATAGATTGTGAGACACCCACACCCATATTTGCTTCCAAGCACAGGCATGGGATAAACAATTCCATATATATGGATTGTGACAATTATACACTTGCAAGTAATAGCTACTTAGCAGAATAGTCTGCAGGAAAACAAATGCGAAGCTACGCCTAAAAAATGGTCATATATATTGACGTGGCTGGCATTCTACCGTTCATTTCAAATCAAAATAACCGCGATCATCTCATCAATTTCAAAACTAAAATTCCCGCGCTTGCTGGTAAAAATGATTTCTTATACCTAATCAACGATAAATATGGAGCATAATTTTTTTTTTCTATTCATGCACTAACACAAATCTCCAATCTACCAGAAACGAGTCATAACAGTCCATATCAAAGTAATAATTTAATTGATCAATATACTATCTAATCAATTTCTAACTAAATACTCAACTTAAAATTTGCATTCTTTCCTCAGTTGGGTCACAAATTTTAGAAAGTTATAGCAATACTCAACCCTCCAAAATCTCACAATGTAAAGATTAAACAATGTTAAATCATAATCTGTCTGTTAATTTTAATCTCAATCCCAGAATTTATACTACATTTATGAAGCAAAATTTAGAACAATTTATCAAGGATGCCAAAAAGAATAGCACATAAGTTTCATAAATGATAAACGTCAACCGAATTAACAAAATTTAGACACATGTATAAATAGGAAACATTTAAAAGCAAGTCCATGTACAAGTTGGCTCACCAAGCAGACTGGCTAATACAAGACACAGAGAAGATAGATATTCAAATGAGAAATGAGAAACTGTTTGATGAACATGTAAAGAGCAAGAGGTAGATGAAACGGATGAAGAAGGAGATGGGTGTATGTGGAAGTGCAAAATGAATAGAAAGAGTGATGTGTTGTGAATATGAAAATTTGTTGACACTTGGCAGGCTGCATTGCAATGCTCTTGCATGCATTTTTTGCATCTTCTGAATTGTGTAGACTCTTTTTTGCTTTCCTTTTCTTTTGTTTGTTTGTGAGCTTCTATTTCTTTCGCTCTTTATGGAATGGTGAATTCATGCTTGGCTTATAGAGCTGGGAAATTTGCGAGGGAAAACCAAGAGGCAGTCAATTGGCAACTTAGTAATGAGAACAAATGACTAAAGATTGACAAAAATTTTTGAGGAATAAAATAGTTGTTAACTACTGTTTTCATTCTACACATTGAGAAAAAAATTAAATTAGTCTTTTTAATCCCTGCCTATAGGGTTTTGTTATGGTCCAAATTCAAATGTTGCTCAACTCAAAACGAATCAGGTATGTTCTTAAATAATTAGAAATGAAATCTTGCCCAAATTATATGTACGTAGAACTTGAACCTTTGTTTATATTTCTGATAAATAAAGTGATTTTTGCCATCGGATTAATGGGTACTTTTCTTTTACAATAATTGTTGATGATATATTAAAATATAAGTAAAATTAAATATATAAGTGAAGAGATATAGTAATAATAAGTGTAAAATTATGATTATCGTGTATATGATTTATTAATTTATGATGATGGCTTAGTTGTTGGTTATATCTTACTATTAATTTTTTATCTATCCGAAAAGCTAAATTTTTTTCTCTAATTTTTAATATTCAAAATTTTATTTTAATTACCGTGGATATGATTTATTTAATTAATAATAAATATGAATAAAAATATATTCAAAAATAAACATAAAAATATAAAATTATGGTGTCAGGAAAATTATTCACTATTATAAAAATAATACCGAATAGATAGTATATATTAATTTTAATAAGGATAAACTAACAGTCTCCCGTCAAGTTACGCCAATGAGCTTGAAAAATTAACCATTGAATTGATGTGAGCCTCCACATTCAAAATGTGATCAGAACAATCTCGATGTGAACTTGGTATAGTTGTTTTGGATCGATCCTAGAAATTAGTTGCATTTTTTAATTTGTAAGATATTGACCTTACCTAAAAATAATTTAAAACTTAAATAAAACAAAAATAAAAGAGGCTCGTATATATTTTGAGTTGGTCGCCAATGGAAGCTTGTCTCTCACTCTCACAAACTGTTTTGACAAGTTCTTCCCATTTGCTAGAAAAAGACCTTTTTTGGGGACAAAATAATCACAAGAGAGTGATATGAACCGACCAATTGCAGACAAAACAAACTTTGCATATGGCAAAGTTGAAATGAAAAACAAAAGCCAACTTGACCGACCATGCCCAAGTTCTCAATCTTTAAAGGCTTATACATATATTTACGATAAAATTATTGTTAATTAACGAACAAAATTGACTAATAAGATTTACCCATTAGGGATAAGCTCAAAACTTAACCTAAAAAAAATACATTATGGTGACATGAAGTGATTAATAAATTTTTTGTGTAAGAAAGTCAAACCAATTGTCAATATCTTCACAAAGAATTTATAAGATGCTAACGATCTTCCTCTCGCTCATTTTCTTAACTTTAAAGGTAAGCAAATTTTACTAACTTTCTTAGAGTTTTATGTGCATAAATTGACTAAATCGGGGTGAGGTACGGGGTATGCTATTATTTATGAACAAACCCTCGTCATTTGACATTACATGCTTGGATTCGAAGCATTGTAGGTAGTCACAACAATAAGTAAACTTCGGGACTATGTGCTAAATTATAGTTGTTATTATAAGTATATTTTTGCCTTTTCCACGAATTGCATTATTATAAAATTAACCCAAAGATCAGATCACCGTATGATAGAGCACATGGCATTAAATCACCTTGAGGTATTGGCTATAGCTTTCATATTCATTTTCCCTATTTCATGCATTCAAATTTGAGGAGTTGGGAACCATGCCATGTCTTTAATTCTCATTTAACCTTATCATTACCACAAGTCGTCTATATTAAAGGTGCTATCTCACCCTACATCCGCGTGTATTTTTATCATTTGTGCACCTTCTTCGCTGGCTTGTTTATATTCAAATCATGTGTGATCTTCGCGGACCAAACTGATCTAGCGAATAAGTGATAATGGCATTCGAGTAAATATGTTAAAAAGGTGAGGACTATCTGGGTAATTTTGGTATTGTTTTTCTCGTTTGACTGTTAGCGGAAGAATTTATATATCTGCACAGTCGCAGGCGAAGGCTGATTCGAGTGTAGTCATTTTAAGTTTTTCTGGAAAAGGTTCAATTTTTCCGGCTGCAGAAGATAAAAGAGAAGAAACCCATTGTAGGTAAACAGGGATAGTGAGAGAAAGCTAAAGAAAATGACAGAAAATTAGAAATTATCATGTGTTTTTTTTTTCCTTTTTCCATAGTTTGAGCTCAATGAGAGTCACTTGTTCAGGGAGAATAATGGCTGCTTCTTTTAAACCCTTGTGGAAAATCAAAGCTCGAGTTCTTCATTCTATGCCATTTGCCTAAAAGGTATATATTCTGAACAGCTGAGCTTTATTTTTTTTTTCATTTTATTTTATTTTATTTTTCAGAGATGAGATTGTATTCATTTAGATATAAGTTGATTTGATTTGATATCTGTGTACGTCAAATCAGTTTTGAATTTATTAGTCTAATAACTATCGCTATTTTATTATTATTTTTATTTTTTCTGAGATTCTTGGTTGGCGGGCTTTGTTATTGGCACTGATCTTATTTGTGTGTTATGCTATTTGAATCTAAGATATTGATAGATGGGAGAAATAAAATGAAGGGACGTTTTTAGATGGTTTCTGAAGATAGAAGATTGTAGTTCAAGACTCAAGACAAGGTATAAGTGTTTTTGGTACCTCTGAGGTTGTGTAAAATTAAAAAGTTGTAAGTTTATATGATGAAACATTGAAACTTGTGGATTATTCCTTCATTAATGCCTTAACAGAAGAAAAATGTTAAGGTGTTAACTGGATTTGGAGCATATTTTTTATGAATTTCTTTAGTTCGAGACCGATAACTGGTTTTTATTTTTATTTTTCAAAGCTGAAAGTATGTATCATAGTACAGGGTTGTATTAATATTGTTACTCTCTTTAAATTGTATGCAGTATAATTTCGTCTGAAAGTTTCTTGTTTGTTGGAGCTTTGACAAAGCTTTCTTAAGTCACCGGAAACCACTTATACTGTGAGTAAGTTGGAAACGCTTTGCCCTGGTTTTAGCAAATTAAGTATTTCTGTATATTATGCAGTTCATAATCTTTGTCCTGGTCTTTTGATTAAAGGTTGAAATTTGGAATTCGTTTGATGGATTGTTTGCAAACGACATTGTAATGGAACAATCAAGAATACATCAACAGCGCCAATACAGTACCATGGAACCTGGAAATGCAGAGTTCCAGCCTCCATCACAGGTGTATATGCTGGATCCTACTGGCAGCATAAATCCTAACGTGATTCCTCCTGACCCAAATATTTCAGAAGTTAAGCCAGTGCTGAATTACTCTATAACGGGTGAGGAGTTCTCTCTTGAATTTATGCGTGATCGGGTTAATCCCAGGAAGCCTTTCATTCCAAATGTTTTAGGTGATCCCAGTTATGCTACTGGGTATATGGAACTAAAAGGCATTTTGGGCATCAGTCATACGGGTTCCGAAAGTGGGTCAGATATTTCAATGCTCACCATAGCGGAGAGAGGTCAGAAAGAGTATGAGAGAAGAAACTCTTCTTTACATGAAGACAGAGGCAACTATGGGTCATTCCAGTCTGCACCTAATGACAGTAATCGAGGATCTATACATGGATATACGTCCTTGGAAGCCTCTGATAGCTCGGCAACGAAGATGAAAGTTCTCTGCAGCTTTGGTGGTAAAATCCTACCCAGGCCAAGTGATGGAAAGCTTAGGTATGTTGGAGGTGAAACACGCATTATACGTATAAGAAAAGACATTTCTTGGCAGATGCTCAGGCAAAAAGCTTTAGAAGTTTATAACCAAGTTCATGTGATTAAGTATCAGCTTCCAGGGGAGGATCTTGATGCTTTAGTTTCTGTGTCATGTGATGAGGATCTGCAGAATATGATGGAAGAGTATAATGAACTTGGAGACAGAGAAGGATCACAAAGGATCAGGATGTTTCTGTTTTCCATGAGTGATTTGGCTGAGGCCCAGTCTAGTCTTAGCAGCATGGATGGTGATTCTGAAATTCAGTTTGTGGTAGCTGTAAATGGCATGGACTCGGGATCTAGAAATAGCTTAAACCTGCATGGTTTGGGGAGCTCTTCAGCAAATGATTTAGAAGGGCTTGGCAGGCATAACACTGAGAGAGAAACAAGTAGAGTTGCAGTAGACCCAGCTAGGGTAAGCACTCCACCTTTGACTGGCAACATTGTCCCATCATCAACTATTCATTCTTCTAGAGTGATTATACCAAGTTCCTCCAATGCCCATGAAACCAATACACAATTTTATCATGATCAGAGGATGCATCTTAGAGAAACTAGAGAGTACCTGCTGCACCATGGACGTGATCCTTCTAACTATCCTCCTTATGGAGAAATTCCATCTTCAATGCCTCTTCACGAGTTTTCAAATCAACCTGCAGGTTTGAGTGGAGGGCACCAATATAGTGTTTTACAAGTACAGAATCCGCAGATGACTGTAAAGCAGGGGAAGGCATTACCTGATGGCTCAATTCAGCCAGATAGTGTCACTGAAAAAGTTTCTTGCTTAGATAAACCTGTTCCTTCTTGGCCATATGATGATAAGGTGATGAAGCACTTTGCAGTAGAAGAAGCAGCAGTTTCTGTTGGTATACCCCGGGTAGATATACCTCCTTTATTTCCAACAAAAAGTGAGGGAAAGCACCGAGAACCTGGAAAGGTTTCTCCACCAGCTGATACTCTGAATGCAGCGTACCTCCCTAAATTTAGTAATGATGACTTGTGTTCCATGTCTAGCAGTGCACTTGGACCAGGTCATGGTGATTCAGAGACCAATCCAATTGATTCGAGTTACCTTGAGCCACCTGTGCCTCCTCAGAGGATATATAGATCAGAGAAGATACCAAGGGAGCAGCTAGATTTGCTGAATCGGTTGTCAAAGTCTGATGACTCCCTAGGTTCTCAGTTTATCATACCCCAATCACGTTTTGATGTTGTCCAGCCGGATCCTGTATCAGAATCTAATGAAAAAGTGCAAACAGAAGCTCAAACCTTCGAAAATGAACTTACCCAACTTCTGAAGCATAAAGAGTTTGCTGATGCAATTTCTCAAACAAACTCAAAGCCTTCTGAAGAAATTTTAGACTTTCATGAGCCAAAACAGGGAATTCCAGATGCTTTGGCCCACAATGAGACAAATGATCCCGTAGATGACAACAAGAAACTACTGGTGGACGACGGGCTGCCCTCAGACAGTTCAATTGATGATGTTTCTCAAGGGATTTCCTCAGTTGGTGTTTCAACACAACAGCGGGTAGACATCAGTGTTGATATTGATGACAGATTCCCTCGTGATTTCCTTTCAAACATATACTCCAAAGCACTAATTTCAGAGGATTCCTCTGGTATTATTACATTGCACAAAGATGGAGCGGGCATAAGCGTGAACATGGAAAATCATGAACCAAAGCGCTGGTCATATTTTCGAAATTTGGCTCAGGAAGATTTTGGTCAAAAAGATGTTTCTGTGATTGACCAGGAGCATCTTGGTCTTTCATCTGGTGTTAGAGAAGTCAGGGAAGAAGACGGTAGATTGTACCATTTCACACCTCTAACAGATGATGGGGCTCCAAAGGGCCATGTTGATTCCCAACTCAATTTTGGTCAAGATAGTCAGAAAACCTTTGGAGTTGACCCTAGTGTTAGCGAAAGTATGCAGTTCGATGTCATGATGGAGAATCTTAGAACTCCAGAGTCAGAGTACGAGGTAATATATTTTTGTTAATTATCACTGGTTAAGAGTTCATAAATTATATTGCTGTTGGCAGAATATTTAACCATTGTAGTGCTTTCAGGAAGGCAATGCTGGTAACAGGAATATTGGTCTACCTCCTGTCAATCCTTCTTTGGAAGATTTTGATATCGGTTCTGTACAGGTATGGTGTTTGTGTATGGAATATCTGTGATCTGACTTGATATATAAGTTGTGCACCTGATATTCATATTGGATGTATCATATATGTATATGCATGTATCCTCTCTATGGGACAGTTGGGTGTGTGTGGCATAGCGTTTTTCTCTAAGTCAGTTTTCTTTTCTTGAAGTTGGAAAGTTAATCGTAGGAACTATGAAGAAGTATTTGATAACTTAGCGTTTGTACTTTCCCTCTATTTCACAATTTGGAAATTGTTCTATTTTAAGTGACCATTAAATTGTTGATGTTCATAGGTTTTTTTTTTGCTTACAATGCGCACAGGTTTAGAGATTTTTGAATTCATTTTTTCATAGCATTCACTCTTGAGCTGCCTTTTGAAATTTTGGTCCACTTTTGTAACTTCTCTTTCTTTTCTACTAATGTATGTCTTTTCAGTTTCCTGGTACAAAATGGTCTCTAGATGTTTCACTTGTGTAGGTAGTAATTGTTATCATGCAAGCTGTCATCATAAGCCATGTATGTTTCAAACCTTTAAATAGATATGCTAGTGCTGAGCTCTAAATGTTTATTTACCACGTTGCCTTCTGGTTGGGTTCATTTACCCTATTGGACAATAATCATTAAAGTAACTTGTTATTTAAGATGTTTTGGGAACATGGGTCTTCAAGTGTTATTTGCTTCCCTATTCATTTTTCTCTTTTCTCTTTTCGGCTTTGTGAAACACATACATGAAAGTAGAGATATGGCTTGCCTCTAGAACTCTTGCCTTTAGATTTGGCATCCGGTTGTTTATGATATTTCTGTTTACTCTTAACAACATCTGTTTCTATCAA
Organism: Murraya paniculata; assembly: GCA_030449075.1. Classification (NCBI taxonomy): domain Eukaryota; kingdom Viridiplantae; phylum Streptophyta; class Magnoliopsida; order Sapindales; family Rutaceae; genus Murraya; species Murraya paniculata. Next base: position 246,880 of record JAEVFN010000085.1, on the reverse strand, counting down.
ACATCTGCTTCATTATTTCTTATGGACATGAATAATATAGGTCATCAAGAATGAAGATCTTGAAGAGCAGAAGGAGCTTGGTTCTGGTACTTTTGGGACTGTTTATCATGGAAAATGGAGGGGAACTGATGTTGCCATTAAGCGGATTAAGAAGAGCTGCTTCACTGGAAGGTCATCAGAGCAGGAGAGATTGGTACCTCTTCCTTAATTCCTGTCTGTGATGCATTCATTGGAAAATTGTCTATATTAGTTTATTAAACTAAGTTGTTAGTTTTGCACATATTAATTCAATATTCTCAAAAGTTCTAAGCATACCACCCTTAAACAGAGACAATTCCTAGTTTTCATTTTTAAATATCAAGCTATATATACAATCTTCCACATTAATTTTGGGGTATAAAAAAAAAAGAACTTCACACACCAAAAATTTCTTTACCACTCTTCCATGTTATCCTTCAAAGAAAAATGTGCTGATGTTGCAAAATGATGCTTCATTGCATAGCGTGGATCATGGCTAATTTTTAATCATGTTTATTTATATCCTAGCTAGATACCTCTCAATTTGTAATGCATTTCAGAAGATAAAGGACATTTTTGCTTGCTTTATTTGTATAATAGTTTATCTTTTTCGTTTAAGTCCTTTGTTAATTAAGACTACTTTTTGTAAATGTATGTTCTTAATAATTTGAACTGATTGACCTCTTCAGACGGTAGAGTTCTGGAAGGAAGCTGAAATTCTTTCAAAGCTTCACCATCCAAACGTGGTGGCATTTTATGGTGTAGTGCAAGATGGACCCGGGGGAACATTAGCTACTGTAGCTGAGTACATGGTTGATGGTTCTCTTAGGCATGTTTTGGTTCGCAAGGATAGGTAAAAACCTCATATGATCGTGGACATGAGTTCATGGTCTAAAATGATAATTGCATTTTAATTAATTTTTTTTGGCTCATCATACAATTTTTTGAAGTTTTGAGATTGGCATTCGAAAGAACTATGCCTTCTGATATGTTCTTATATTCTGCTGTTTAACCGTTTGTATGAAAGCTGTTACTTCTCCCCTACTTACCCTTTGCTTATCATTTTATTAATCTTACGTTGCAGGTTTCTTGATCGTCGTAGAAGATTAATAATTGCTATGGATGCAGCATTTGGGATGGAATATCTGCACTCAAAGAATATAGTCCATTTTGATTTGAAATGTGATAATTTGCTTGTGAACTTGAAAGATCCTTCCCGACCAATTTGCAAGGTAATATTATTGATCATGTTACTCATTCTAGGGAAAAGATAATCCTGCCAAACATTAGCACCGATTGTTAATATTTCAAATTACATTATTACTCCTTTGCAGGTCGGTGATTTTGGGCTATCAAAAATTAAGCGAAATACCTTGGTTTCTGGTGGTGTACGGGGAACCTTACCGTGGATGGCCCCAGAGCTGCTAAGTGGCAGCAGCAGCAAGGTCTCAGAAAAGGTAAGATGTCCCTCATGATAATTTCTTCAGTAATTGCATGATAAGGAAGCTATCACTAATAGTTGATACTAATTTCTTTTCCTTGTAAACCTTGAGTTGAGAACCATACTTCTGACATGATAGATCTTACAACGATATTGCTACTACTAGTTGATAGAATTTATCTTATTTTCTTCTCCGGTTTCATTAGTATCAAGAAGCTGGTGATGCTGAAAAAATGTCACTGAACTTTGTCCCTTTCAATTATGGTTACTGACATTTCTCTCTTGATATGCAGGTGGACGTGTTCTCTTTTGGTATTGTCTTATGGGAGATTCTTACTGGGGAGGAACCATATGCTAATATGCACTATGGTGCAATTATAGGTTTTTCTCAAGAATTCTTCCTTTCTTCACCTTCTCTGGATTTTGCCTGTAAAACAAAAATGAAACACCTAGATAAAATTGAGTCCCTCAAATCATTCTCAGTCTGCACAAATGTAAATCTAGTGTCACTGTAAGATTATTTGACGGTTTGAAGCAGAAGTTTTGTGTTATGGCACAAGTCAACTGATAATTCCATCCACCCAGCTAACATGTTGGGTTTCATTTGTTGACCTCACTGTCAGCCGTATTGTGATTGGTCTTGTCAGATTGTAGGTCGAAATCATAGAATGTAAAATGTGAAGTTTTATTTTAATCTTGTACAACAGGTTACTTCCCTAGGTTATGGTCTCTGTTCTGTGTGAACAATCGTATATTTGTATGCAAATCTTGTTCCGATATGCAAATTTTGTTCCGAAGAACAAGTTATCCTAAATATTTTTTCTTGCATGCAGGAGGAATTGTAAATAACACATTGAGGCCAACAATTCCAAGCCACTGTGATGCTGAATGGAGAACATTAATGGATGAGTGTTGGGCGCCAAATCCTGGAGCCAGGCCATCCTTTACAGAAATTGCCAGCCGCTTACGTGTAATGTCTACAGCAGCTAGCCAAACCAAAGGCCATGGTAACAAGCCATCTAAGTAATGGCTTAGCGATTCCTCAGTAATCCCTCGATGGTTAATTACATTCATTCAACTCATCAACTGTACACTACCTAGAGATAAATATATCGATAGAATGGAGAAATCAGCTTCCATTATTGTTTTTTAACAGGGAAGAGGTTCTCCAAAATAAACCTCCAGTGAATCTCATTTTTATATCGAGTGACAATTGCTGTTAATGTTAATTTCCTTGATCAAGAGAATTGCAGTTTGGTTTCTTTCTGGCTAAATACAGCCTGATCTGAGGTTGGGTTGCAAATAATTAATGATTCTTTTGCTCGTGGGGACAAGGCCAACTTGAAACTGCTATAAATTTTTTTCGGCTGGTCCAAATCTGTACAAACTAATCAATCTAGAAAGCGACTCCTAACTGAAGTAAGGCCAAGAGTGCAGCGAGGTCAGAGGCATGGTTCGTTAATCGTGTCCTTACATATGGGCTCATTTCTTCTACTGTATTCAAATGTACAAAATATGGGGTATAGATTTCGTCATTAATTTATTTATTTTTTTTCAGGTCCAATGGGAAGTGGCAACCCAATTCGCCTTCCCAAAATTGCGTGGACCTTTATTCTGATTCAACAAATCCCAAAGAGTTTGCATACAAGTAATATGGGTACTGCTAGTGCAAGCTCAAGTTGCAAATTGAGGAAAAAATTTTGGATATCAAGGTAGAAAATCTCTTTCAACTTCGAGAAAGTACTTGGACAAAAGTAAATTCTGTAATACCGTTTGGGTACTACGGGAAAATAAAATATCTAATACCATTTGGCTATTTCAGGATTATTGACTCTAAAAAATGAAATTGTGTGAATGACTCAGAATCCCTTTTCATCCAAAAACATTAAGAGGATGAAGCATTGTTTGCTCGCCAAGCAGACGCGAGCATTATAGGCCTGCCTTTCCATCCAAGCAAAAGGCAACCTTTTTCACAAGCCAAAGTGTAGCCGTCACAGCCATAGACAGATAGCATCATCCTTGCTTGACTCAAGCTCTTCAATCCCACCAATTGAAACCCAGCTCTGCCTAATTGCCTCCTCCATTGATCTGCCCTCTCATGCCTTTCAATCCTATCCGAGCCCTCATAAGCTACAATGTTGCGTATTTCCTCTGCGAAGTGAAGTCTCTCTATGTTCATCCTCTGAGGACTATTCCGTGGCAAGCTAGCTTCAAGGGAGTCGAAAATGGCGGAGTAGTAATGGAGAGATTCAAGGAATCTCCCAAGAAAGAAGGGACCATTGTGGTTAGCATCTTGCTCCACTACTGTCAGCAATGTTGGGTTTAGTCTCTTGATTGCTTGAAGTATAGCCTTGAGGGAGCCTCTGCTTTCTTTAACATACTTGTGCAAATGCATAATGCTATTGACAAACAATGCTTCCCCTTCTCTCAAGTCGAGGTTCTCTTTAGTTAAAAGTGACACCGTGACTGGCTCTGATATCATGGAGAACTCTAAATTGATGCCTAATGAGGCAGCGTCATGCACAACCGATTTCATACTTGCTTCGAGCTCTGAGAGATTTTGATTACTGATTAAACATGTGATCCGGATTCTTGGAGGACCCTCTGGCCTTGAAGCTAGGCTTCTTATCAAAGAAGGCCATTGAAGTGTATGTTCCATTCCTAGATCAATGATGTGCAAAGAATCCTTCCCTTGTGCTGCTTGGCATATAGCTCCGTTTGCAGCCATGAAACCAAAAGCGATGTAAGGAGTTGTTTGATAGACAAGTTGAAAAGCTTCCATTTTCTCTTCTCCTGTGATCAATGACACATCCATAGCCCCACCAGTGAATGTGCCATTTGCATTGATGTTTTGAAGAAGTGAAAGCCTCGACTTCAATCCCAAAGCAAAACAATATGAAACTCTTTGTAATGAGTCACCCCATGGAGTAGCTGAAGCCCAAATTTGGCTCAGCATTGAGACTGCAAGTTTTGTGTCTCTACAACCCACAGCCTCAGCACAAGCTAGCAACAAGTGTACCAAATGCAGCCCTTGGTCCACACCATGGCTCACCTCCTCAACTCTAGGTATCATTTCAGGAGCCACCAAAAAGTGATGATCATGATCTTCACTTGAGACATCAATACTCATCATCTCCAAGTGATGATCATTTCCTTCAATCATCATTGAAACTTGATCTCCATAACCACCATTCATCATTGAAAACGTCTCAGTCTCACGATCGGCCGAGGCGGGCGACTTGTTAACCTCGTGATCATCATCTTTATCTTCATGATCCATGTTAATGAAGCTATCAACAAACTCATCAACCTCAGAAGCAGCCAAGTCATGAGGAGTGGTAGTGATAGCATCCTCATGATAAGGAGAAAGCAATTCAAGTTCGTTCATTGTCTCCTCCCATTCTCCTTGCTCTTGCTCGACTCTTGCAGGACAAAATCTTCTAATGGCAAGGTCGTGATTGAAGCTCTCGTGCATGGGGAAGCAAAGCCAACCATTCATGGTTTCCACTGAAATGCGTGGAGGAGTTGAGGTATAAGGACGGAGGCAATGGCAATGGCAATGGCTTGGCGCTAGCTTTTGGAGAAACTCTAAGGCCTTTGTCACAATGTCAATATAGTGATTAATTTCTTCTTTTAACTATGTGGTCAAGAATATTCTCTTTGTTTTAGTTTAGGGTGACAACTCATTACCTGTATGTTGAACAAATTCATTAGAAAAATAATTAATATATTAATTTTTTTTTACATAGTTTTAGTTTCTTTTATTGTGGTATTTAAAAAGAATATGCAATTACCATGCAATTACTTTAGGAAAATAGGGGGAAAAATCCCAAATTTGTATAACAATGTTGTCCACTAAGAACCATACAAATTAATCACCTCCATTTTCTCCAAAATATCTTTTATTTATTATGAATTTCATGAATTTAACAAAGATATGTTTCGTTTTTTTTTGGGAATTAAATATATATCGAAAATTTAGAAACGGGTAGTTGTGAAGATGATCATATCTGCATGGTCAAGCTAATTATTAAACCGAAAAATATAGTGTATGTGACATGCTGTTAATGTTGCATGTGCAATTGTTTTGTGGTGGGGTTAACTTAAAAGTAATTTTTATGAGCTAGTATCAATGCAATAAGATGGTGCTTTTTAATGGTACCTGATCTCTAACGACAGGGTGTTGAAATGAAATATTAAAAATTTATAAGACACTCAAGTGAAAAAAAAAAAAAAATTATGCGTGACATAAATGACACTTCCTTTTTTTTTTTTTTTGGTTTCTTTAACATAATTAGTTAACTACAAAGAGAGAGAGAAAAAATGGGATGATATAAAACAATCAAAAGACTTAGGTGAAGATGAATGAAAGGGACACAAAAGCTGTGGATATACATTGTTGTTTCTTAAATTAATTATGTACATAATGAAAAAGTTGAAGAAATATGCTGTGATATCGAATATTGGCCGGCCTTAAAGAAATTAATTAGCTAGCTAGCTGTGTACACAGTTTTTGGTTTGTGGCTTTGTGCCGATTAACCAATGAATTTGATTCAGCCAATTAAACATAAGTGGCTTCATGTGATTGTCACTCCTTGGGCGGCCAACAAACAATGAGACATCTAAGGTGGGCTGATGAGTGATGATGAGATGTGATCACGTCCATGCAAATTTTTTAAAATTTTACGTGCGTACATACATGCATATATATATATATGCTTATTTATCTTTTATCTAAGTTTGTCTTAATGTTCCATCATCTAATTTCATCTATTGCCTTGGATCATAACAATGGCTTGAAAACGAAATTTCCCATTGCCAAGAAAAAAAAAGTTGTAATTAATCATAATTCACCAAGATTTTTTTTTATAAAATTAGGATATCAAGTTGTATCTCAAAATAAGGAAAAATAGCAAAACCCTGTGTTATTTGATTAAATTAATCAAAACTCATTTTTTAAAACACATATAAACCCTCTTGAGTGTCTTTTTTTTTTCATTGGTATTATCATTTTACCTTTGATAGTTGTTTCACGTTGAGAATATGAATACCTTTAATTATTTAATTAATCGAGTAAATTTTTTAGTCGTGATTAATTGAAAAATTAAATCTAAAATTATTAAAAAAAAGCAAGGGAATTCTCATAATTCTCTACATAATTTCAAAATTTTGTGATTTATTTCTTAACAAATTGAAACAAATTTAGAAAAAATTATGAAAATTCACTTTTTTAATCATTTTAATTAATTATTATCAAAAAAAATTTTAATTAATTAAATCATTAAAAGTATTCTTATTATTAATATCAAACAATAATCATGAGTAAAATGATATGATCAGTGAAAAATTTGACACTCGAAGAGATTTGGATGTGTTTTGAAATAGGTATTATGAAATTTTGATTAGTTCAGTCACTCATTTTTGCCATCAAATAATATAAACACTTATTATGCTGTAATTTAAAAAAAAGAAGAAGAAGAAGATATCACACACTCATTAAAAAAATTACATAAAAATGAAAGATTTATGAGTACGGAACTTCAACACGGATGCAATTAGCCAATCACCAATTAGCACAGTGTAGGATTTAAGGGGAGGGGAGACTTTATGGGGGCAATTATGTAATCTCATATAAGTGAAATTGTGAACAATTAGAAAATAGGATATATTGAGGGACGGGGGCAATTAATTTTCTTTTTAAAACTCTATTTTCTTTTCAGTACGGTGAAGTAAAACCTCCACGACCGCCGCGCTTGTCCGTCGCCGCGCCTGAATCATAATCAAGCAGGAGGAGGAGGAGGAGGTTAGTATTAGTGTTAGTATTTGTATTAGGATTTGATTTCTGAATATTAGATTCATATATGAATCTTCACTTAGGGTTTGATTTGAATTGTTGATTCCTGAACCTTAAATTGATTTGATGCACCGCCACCGCCACCACAACTACTTGCTTCTGTTTGACTATGCTGTTGCCCTGTGTGTTATTTGTTTGTATTCGTTAAGTTGTAATTATCCATTTTATTTATTTATTTTTGGTAAATTTCAGATTTACATTCTCGAACTTGAGGCAAGGGCCATGGCACATTCGCATCGTGACCGTGAGAGGGAAAAAGACAAGGAGAAACACAGGGAGAAGAGTAGGCGCTCTGAGAGAGAGAAGAGCACTGATTCTGATGAGGATAAGCATGGTAAGGAGAAGGAGAAGGAGAAGGAGAAGGAGAAGCATAGAGACAGAGACAGGAGGAGAGATAGAGATAGAGATAGGGAGAAAGAGAGAGAGGAGAAGAGGGAAAGGGCAAGAGAAAAAGAAAGAGAGAGGGAGAAGAGGGATCGTGACCGTGAAGGTAGAGAGTGGGAGAGAGAGAGAGAACGGGAGAGGAGGGAACGGGACAGAGAGAGGGAGAAGAGGGAGCGTGAGAGAGATAGAGACAAGGAAAAAGAAAGGGAAAGGAGATCGAGGGATAGGGAGAAGCATCGCAAAGTTGAAAGTGATGATAGTGATGAAGACAAGGATCGTGATCGGAAGCGTCGTAGGAGACATGATGATGATTATAAGGAAAGAGTTCGTGAACGGAGTCTTAGCCGGTCAAACAGGCATAGGGATGAAAATGACGAGAGCCCAAGGGAAAAAATGGTGGAGGATGATTCTGACAAGACAGAGAAGAAAACCCGAGAAGAAGAACTAGAGGATGAACAGCGGAAGCTGGATGAGGAAATGGAAAAGAGGAGAAGGAGAGTTCAGGAGTGGCAAGAGTTGAAAAGGAAGAAGGAGGAATCCGAGAGAGAAAATCGTGGAGATGCAAATTTTGAGGAGCCCAAGGCTGGGAGGAACTGGACCCTTGACCGAGAAGATTCTGATGACGAAGAAGTACCCCAAACAGGAAAATCTGAGACAGATGTGGATGCAGATGAAGATCCCAAGCCTTCTGAAAGCCAAGTTGGAGATGCAATGTTGGTAGACTCTGACAGTGGTTCAGCTGCTCCTTTGCAAAATGGGGTGGCTGAGGATGAGGAGATTGATCCACTTGATGCTTTCATGAACTCTATGGTATTACCTGAAGTTGAGAAGCTAAACAATAGCGTGGAACCTTCGTTCACTGATGGTATTAATGTGGAGTCAAAGAAGACGGATTATAAGGGTGATAGGAGGAGTAATGGTGAACAGCCAAAGAAAGGTTCCAATAAATCACTTGGGAGAATAATTCCCGGCGAAGATTCTGATTCAGATTATGGGGACCTGGCGAATGATGAGAATCCTCTAGAAGATGAAGACGATGATGAATTCATGAAGAGGGTGAAAAAGACAAAAGTTGAGAAATTATCCATTGTTGACCACTCAAAGATTGATTATCAGCCTTTCAGGAAGAATTTTTATATTGAAGTAAAGGAGATAGCAAGAATGACTCCTGAAGAGGTCTCTGCATACAGGAAGCAACTGGAATTGAAGATACATGGAAAGGATGTGCCCAAACCAATTAAAACCTGGCACCAAACTGGTCTCACAAGTAAAATTATGGAGACAATAAGGAAGCTTAACTACGAAAAGCCCATGCCTATCCAATCACAGGCGTTACCAGTTATTATGAGTGGTCGAGACTGCATTGGCATTGCAAAAACTGGCTCAGGGAAAACCCTTGCATTTGTGCTGCCAATGTTGAGGCATATCAAGGACCAACCACCTGTAGCAGCTGGTGACGGGCCAGTTGGGCTGATAATGGCACCAACTAGGGAGCTTGTTCAGCAGATCCACAGTGATATCAAGAAGTTTGCAAAGGTAATGGGTGTCAGATGTGTGCCTGTCTATGGTGGTTCTGGTGTTGCCCAACAAATCAGTGAATTAAAACGGGGGACTGAAGTTGTTGTTTGTACTCCAGGTCGAATGATTGATATACTTTGCACGAGTGGAGGGAAAATTACAAATTTGAGAAGAGTAACCTATTTGGTCATGGATGAAGCAGATCGAATGTTTGACATGGGCTTTGAACCTCAGATCACTCGAATTGTTCAAAATATTAGGCCAGATCGCCAAACTGTCCTCTTTTCTGCTACTTTTCCTCGTCAGGTTGAAATTTTGGCTCGTAAGGTGTTGAACAAACCTGTCGAGATACAGGTTGGTGGGAGAAGTGTTGTAAATAAAGATATAACCCAGTTGGTTGAGGTGAGGCCAGAAAGTGACAGGTTCTTGAGACTTTTAGAACTTCTAGGTGAATGGTACGAGAAGGGGAAAATTTTGATATTTGTCCACAGTCAGGAAAAATGTGATGCTTTGTTCAGGGATTTGCTTAAGCATGGTTATCCTTGCCTTTCACTTCATGGGGCGAAGGATCAGACTGATCGTGAGTCAACCATTTCTGATTTCAAGAGCAATGTCTGCAATTTGTTGATTGCTACTAGTGTTGCAGCTAGGGGTTTAGATGTAAAGGAGCTTGAGCTAGTAATCAACTTTGATGCTCCAAACCACTATGAAGATTATGTTCACCGCGTTGGTAGGACTGGAAGAGCTGGTCGAAAAGGCTGTGCCATTACATTTATCTCTGAGGAGGATGCAAAATATGCTCCAGATCTTGTAAAGGCATTGGAACTATCTGAGCAAGTTGTTCCTGATGATCTGAAAGCTCTTGCTGATAGTTTCATGGCTAAAGTGAATCAGGGGCTTGAGCAAGCCCATGGAACTGGTTATGGTGGAAGTGGTTTTAAATTTAATGAAGAGGAAGATGAGAAGAGGAAAGCAGCGAAGAAAGCTCAGGCAAAAGAATACGGTTTTGAGGAAGACAAGTCAGATTCTGAAGATGAAGATGAAGGAATCCGGAAGGCAGGTGGTGACATCTCACAGCAAGACGCGCTTGCTAAGATCTCAGCTATTGCTGCTGCCTCCAAGGCGTCAGCTTCAATGCCAACTCCTATTTCTGCTGCTCAACTGCTTCCAAATGCTGGACTACCTATTTCTCTGCCTGGTGTACTTGGCCTATCAATTCCTGGAGCAGCACCAACTGTCTCCGCAACCGGGCTGCCTGTGGTACCAAATGATGGGGCAGCTCGGGCGGCAGCATTAGCAGCTGCCATTAACTTGCAGCATAATCTGGCAAAGATTCAAGCGGATGCAATGCCTGAACATTATGAAGCAGAATTGGAGATTAATGATTTTCCACAAAATGCTCGATGGAAGGTTACGCACAAGGAAACTTTGGGTCCAATTTCAGAATGGACTGGAGCTGCCATTACCACAAGGGGTCAATATTTCCAACCTAGCCGGATCCCTGGACCAGGAGAGCGCAAGCTTTACTTGTTCATTGAGGGCCCTACTGAACAGTCTGTCAAGAGAGCTAAAGCTGAGTTAAAACGTGTTTTGGAAGACTTCACAAATCAGGCACTATCACTTCCGGGTGGAGCTCAACCGGGCAGATACTCGGTTGTATAAGTGTAAGGACTGAACTTTTAGTTCACAGTAGAAGCAAAGCATTATTTATCTAAATTGGAATTGAATACAATATTCATCTGGTTTATGATTTGCCCTGTTAAACTTTTAAAGTTTCTACTTCACTTTTAAAGTTTCTACTTCAGATGGTTGTTTGGTTTTGGAAATGTCCTTCACATTTTTTGGTGAGCTTTGATTTGTGATGTGTGGATGATAATGCTAAGTTATTTTTAGCACTCTTTAGTTTTAAAGGAATCTATTGTTTACATATATGGAAGCTTTGTGCATGTATAGTGTGGTAGGTTTAAGATAGGATCAGTTTTCTAGTGTGCCATGGAAACGGGAAAGAAATGCCTTTCTTCTATTTGCTACCTAGAAGTTGCTGATATTGCCGTATACATATTTCTGATCATGATATTAAAATTTATGTACCAAAAGTGGATTCTTTGTATTTTTTTTTTTTTGGGAATTCCCTTCACTATTATCTGTTATGGCCTCTTGGCTTTTAATGTGTTTATTAAGTTTGTTTTCAATTTCCACCAATTCTTTGCCCCTTTTTAATTTTTTTTTTCCTTCTCTCTTATTGTTATATTCTTTTCCCACGGCGCGAGGGATTTAAGCCCATGCTCACATGTTCAATATTGTCTCTGCCCATTATCTTAGCTATCGTGGCTGTCAAAGAGATGGCGGCGATCTGGTGCGATGCTTTTGCTTTATGTTCCTTCCAATTACTCTTATGGATGGTTATAGAATCCTTTTTCACTATTGTGACTCAGTTTTTCTAGTTTTATTACTTAAGGTATCTGATAACGTTTGTTTTGTCGTTTTGTAGGCCTAGTCTGAACAAATCCAGAAGCTATCTTGTTCGTCGTAGGTAAAACTTATGTATGGCTCAGGCCTCCATGAGTATAAAACTTGACCAGAATGCTTGCTTTCTGATGAGGGGATGTCCAGGTTTCCCACCCATTGGTTTTGCCTCTTTATGATGATCAGTCTTTAATTTTTGAGCTGTTATACTTTTGTTGATCAATGAAAAAATGATTTCGTTTCCAATAGTGGTCTACTTAAATCTCATGATTCTGAATTTCATTTTGCTCTGGAAATGATCATTATGAATAGCCAACCACCTGAAAAAGACTTTTAAGTGATATTCGAAGATGCCGAATTGACCAATTTCACAAAGTTATCAAATTATGATACGACCAAAGCCCAATTTCTTTTTCATGTAACCTAACCTCCTAACCAATAGCTATATATAACTAATTATATGGCTACATTGAGATCTATAATCACGGTTCGCTTTCAAACAATCACTGTTAACTCCTATTTCAAATAAATCAAAATATTAGGTATCTCAATATTTAAGTTTTAATTTAAATTTTAATTAATGTAGTATTTATCAATTGAATAATAGTTACGTAATTTTATTAGTTATAAAATTTATCATTCAATAAATAAGTGACACGTAATGTTGAGACTCAAGTTATAACTTAAATATTGAAATTTCTAATGTTGTTGTAAATTAATTATTTTAGCACATGCGTCCAATAGAATTCAGACCATACTACCCATTGATCTTTGGCTAGGAATTAACTGGATTTGTGAGGCGGGGATTGAAACTTAATAAAAAATTTAGGGGCTAGGCATCAAATATAAATCCATCATTTAGTTGGTTACTTCTATCTCGCATTCCACACTCCTCGGGAGATAAAATTTTTGCGAGTTGAAAGACAACATTTTAAGCCATTATGGGTGCATTTGGTATTGTTTTTGTTTTATTGTTTGTTAAGAATGAAGAAGCCTAAAATTTGTTTGATTCGCGTAGTATTTAAATTTAATAGAGAATGATTTGTTCTCATTCTCCAACTCTTTAGAAGAAAAATGGAGAACAACAAATTGATGTTTTTCAATTTTAATTCTTCAAATGGGTCACACAATCATTCTTGCAGAGTAAGAAAAAAGACTTGTTATGTGGGCTCATGACCAATATTTACTTTATAATACAATTTTATTATTTGTTTATTCGTTTTAATTTTTTTTCTTTTTCTATAGTGATAATGTATTATTTTAGTAATTTTTAAAGAACTTTAATATTCTCTAAAAATATATACTTTATCTCATTTTTGTAAAATAAAAAATTTACAATAACAAAAACTCTCATTCAATGGCTTCACTGTTTTAGACAAACAACTAATTATATTTTTACTTTTTCATTTTCAAATACTATTTTAAAAATAATCAACCAAACGTATTTTCCTTTTCACTAAAATCTAACCACTACTAATTTATTAAACAAAAATAAAAACACCATGTGAAAAACAACACCAAACGCACTCTAATTTTCTCTTGGTCATAATTTATTCAAATTACTCTCTTGTTCATTCTCTTTCCTTTCATTTTATTAAATTTAGACCAAGTGAAATAGTCAAACCAATTTACTATTTCATAATTTAGATCAAAGGCGATCAGTATGTCAATTAGTGTATAAGCAATATTCAAATTATATAATTTTAATAAACCTGTCAAATAAGATTGACTTATCTAATCTTAAAAAACATACAAGAAAATAACAAAGTAAAAGTTATTGTTTTAAGTGGATTTTGGTAACAAGGAAATGAAGCAAAACCTCACCAAAACAAATAATTTATTTTGTTATTTTTATTTTTATTTTTTTGGCTCAGGATACCTTACTGATTCGTGGTATGAGAGAGTTGTTTTTAGGACTTTTAAGGAGATGAAAAAGAGTGGGAGAAGGCCTGATAACAATGAGAAGTCAGATGTGGGATGAGAAAGCTTGAGAGGACATTCTTAGACCTACAAAATAATAAACCAAGGTTAGAGGTGGAGCTGGCAGTGGCCAGTGATCACAATTTGATGCTCAAGTCAACTGCTTGAACTTTGAGAAGTTTTCAAATATGATGGCTAGAGGTTGAAGAATGCCTCAACCCCCTTTTTTTGTGTGTGTATTATGATGAGTATTAGAAAAGTAAAACCTCAATGTCTTTATATAGTACACCCTAAGTATCCTACCATGTGTCACATTTTTAATGGTGATTCTACTGTCATTTCAGAAATTCTCAAGTCCCTTTTATTCTCATGATGATTATTGGGTCATTAGGAGCATGTTTGGAGAGCAAGGAGGCGGTTTTTTTTTTTTTTTTTTTTTGTGGGCGTTGTTGTTTTGTGCGCATGGCTTATGCTGCAGGTGGTTTAAGGCGCCTTTGTAGAATTTGTTTGGACTATGGCAGATGTGATAGTTAGGGACCATTGTCCCTTGGGTGTTACTTTTAGCTTTTTACAGGCATGTCAGCCAATAGTCCCATCTTTTCTAACAAGACATTCTTTATTTAATTTTGCCAAATATTATCTTTGAGTGATGGAGATAGCATGTGTGGTGGATACTTTTAGATATTTTTTCCAAAACCTTAGTCCTGTCATGGCATACCATGCGTACTTGCTCAATTACCAAGTATGGCTAGTGTAGGTTGGGTACCCTATGAAGGTAGCTTAGATTCATTAAAACCTTTTTGTTGACACGTGGCACTTTATTTTTAACTCTCTATTTATTCCCCCAACAGTTATTATGAAATTTATGAATTTGAAAAGTATGAATTTCATTAAAATTATAAAGTAGAAAAGATTAACTTCAATTAAAATTAAATTGTGTTGTAAATATAATGAGAAAGGTGAAACAATCTGTATTCTAATAGTTATATATTACAACTGTTACAAATATATCATTACAAATCACAAATTATTTGTTATTATAACTATAAATTGTTTGTTATATGTAATGCGATATTTGAGAAATGTAATAAAAATAAAGATTGAGAAGTGTAGCATGGAGGAAATACCAATCCAAAAAATTATGTGAATTTGATTTCTTCTTTGAAGAACTTATTACTTAAGCTAAGGGGGCAGAGAAGGAACTCAATAGAGCTGGCAAAATGAGTCATTGGGTCGTGTTCGTGTCGTATTAAATTTAGGTCGACCCAAACATAACCTATTTAATAATCGTGTTAAAATATTGAGATCCAAACCCGATACGGAAAATAAATATGTTACCCAATAATCTATTTAATATCTATATATTTAACAAATGTTACACACATCCCCAAAACTCTTACTCATTTATACTATTTAAAGTTTAAATTATATATATATGTAAATAATATTATATATCGATATAATAAAATATACATGTGTATCAATATTTTATACACTTATACTATTAAAGTTTTAAATTTATATAAAATTTTATAAATAAAATATTATGTATATGTTTGTCTTCTAAAAAAAATTAAAAAAAAATCATGCCCAATATTGGAGTTTTAATAACAAGAACCTAAAAATTAATTTAAAATAAAAAATCTAATTGTGTCATTGTTTGGGTAAATGGGTTAAGAACTTTAACCCTAATCTGACACAGAAAAAAATCATGTCAACCCGAACTCGGCTCATTTAATAATCGTATCAAATTTGACGACCCATATTTATTTATTCGTATTATATTTGTATCGAGTAATCAAATCGTGTTAAATTTTGTTAGTTTTAGAACTCAATACTCACCTCATGATACTAAATTTTGGTCACGTGCGTTCACGGGTGTGTCACGTGATCCTACAGAATACAGCGGCCGATATCCACGTGCTATCATCAGCAGAAAACACAACTCCAGCCAATTTCCCAGAACGCCATCGCTATTTTGATTTAATACCCAAAATACCCCCACCAACATTCGCAGACTTTTTCCTCATACGTCACAGTCGTTTATGTGAGCACCTTTCTCTGGGCTAGCGTCCAGCAGCTTTCGTCCACGTGGATATCGTGAACATATCATTATGAGTCAGAACCCTTACTGGCTGACACGTGTCATCGCGTAGATACCGCAGAAGTCTCCTCAGTGTCCAAAAGTTTCCCAAGACTGGAAAATAAACATTCAAAAGGCCCTCTGTGTCCCTCCCTCCTTTTAAGTTTAACCTTCACTCAACTTTCTCTCTCTTAGGGTTTCTGCTAACCCCTTAAGCTCCTCTTGAAGATTCAGCTCAAACAATCCGTGGGTAATTTTATTTTCTCATTTTGATTAATGGGTTGTTTTTATTTTTGCTATTTCTTTATCATTTTTATGCTCTTTGTGTACTCTCTTTGGATGGTCTGATGAACGAAAGAAAGGCAAAATATCGATTGTAATGAACTGTTGTTCTCATTTGTGGTCTACGATTAGCTATTTTTGAGGTTAAGTAGTTGAAAAATGTCCATTTTCTGCTCCCAAGTATGCCATTAGAGCTTTGTTTGTTTTTTTGGCTAAATCAGTGTCTCATTTGTGCTTTGATGCTTTGCATTGCTTTGTTTAATTTCATTTAGCTTCAAATGTTTGGTTTTGGTGGTTGATCGTTCTTGATTTTGCTCAGTAACTTTGGGAAAGTGAACAACTATTCCCCCCCCACCCCCCAAAAAAAAAGCTTTTAATTGGTTATTTTTGCTAGAATTTGGGTTAGGGCCTATATGTATTTTCGATGTTACTTGTGATTATTTTGTTTGTGTGCATATATATTTAAGTAAATATGCTCTGTGCATGAGTTTTGCATGAGTGACTTTTCCCAATTTAGAGCTGGAATTACGCCATTGTTTGGAGCCAATTTCGTGGTAAACCACTTGATTTGTGACAATTGGTGGTTTTATGGTGCTTCATATGTTTTTATACGGTTGACTTTGGTATCAGCAGGATAGAGCAATTCTAGATAAATCCTTAGGAGGCTAATTTGCATCAGCAATATCCTTAGGTGGGTTGCCAACAAACTGTTGGAAAAGAAAAGGAAATATAATTAAAATGCTCTTTAGCTTCCTTCCTTAGTGGTGGTTTTAAACCAACGAACCACACACACCACCAACACCCACCACCCCCCCCCCCCCCCCCCTCCAAAAAAAAAAAGGGGGCTGAGAAAAGGGAAGAAAACTACTAATTGCAATCTTTCTTCTATCATGTTTCTATCTTTTATGTTTCCTTTTGAGCTACGTTTTGGGACTTGGTTAGTAATTTGTTTAGTACTTGTCACTCTGATATGAAACTTCTGCAATTGGCTGGGCATCTGAATTTTTTATTCAGTTCTATTATGCACTAGAATGGTGATTATTAATTCTTTGGTAGAAATGAAGAACAGGGTGCTTCTTGACAATCATGTATGCAGGGTGAAGTCTGTTTATGTGACTTTGTGGAATTAATGAGCATGGTTGGAATTGGTCTGTCTTGGATTTTCACCAATAATTTTCTTTAAATTCTTCTATGCAATATAATTTCTTTTGTTGTAGATTCTGAATCTTTTGTGCCCATGGATTGTGAGACTTGTCCTTGATGCTCTGTTACATGGTTCATTTGGCTTACAGTAGTATTGTTGGTTTTATAACGATCACATGATTCCTCATAAATTATTTTTTTTTAGGGCACTTTTTTTGGACAGGGAGCTACATGTAAATAGCTCTTCGAAACCTTTTTATCCTGAAAGATATCTTTATGTGTAACTGAAACTGAGTAAATTAATCCACCAAGAAATAGGAGAAACAAATTGATTGATACGGGGAGTTGCCAATCATCTTCTCTATGCTTTAGTGATACCTTATGGTGTAGGCTTGGAATTAGACATTAGGATTCATCTGGGGAAGAAATATGTTAGTCTATCTAGCCTTACAGAAATGTAATTTGCTGGAAGAGTTAATAAAGGGGTGATTCATGATAATGGATGGACGGAAGAAGTTGCCTAGGTGAGTTATTACTTGTGTTGAAAGAATGAATCAGCTGCACAAGGACTGACTCACAAAAGAGTTCTAGGAAATGTCTGAAAACACTATACATTCTAATTGGTTGGTTAGTCCTTGTACCTACATAAGCTCCATGTTAATACCGTCTTGCATATCCTCAAAGAGGTAATAATCTAGGGTCCTGTGAGGTTTTACGACTTATTTGACAAACTGTTGTTATTCTCCTGCATGCAATATGTCTGAAAGACTGCAATTGTTTAAAATGAGTTCCTTAATGAATTTGTTGATAAGCATCTTTGAGAATATATGTTTCCCAGCATAAAAGGACACACAATGAAGCTGGATGATTTTACCTATATGGTAAATTGATTTGGTGCTTTGATATTAGTGAAAATTGTCCTTACTAAGCTTGTTAAATTGATTCAGCAGTTATATGGTGTTGGCTCTATTTGAGCATAACTTGAAACTTACACTGAAATAAGTTTGTTTGGCCGGGCATACTGAAAACATCATTTTTCTTGTCCAAATAGTAAACAAACAACTGAGCTTTGCTTTTGAAATTTATTTTCTGTTTTTCAGGGTGAAAATTTGAAATAATTTTTGATATTGCCAGCTTGTATACAATGCTAATTTGAATTTTCCTTCTAAAGCAACGTAAAGCACCATTGTTCTTTATCAGTGTACTTGTGTCGGGGTGATGTTTTGCCTCATATTGACGCTGTAATTTGTATTCAACATCAAATTGAGACTCGGCATGCATCTTGTTGCATTGATCTTTTGCAGTGTTGTGATGAGAATATAGCTTGAAGAGGAAAAGTTTTAAAAAATTGGGCATGGATCAATCAGATCAAACACAACAACAACAGCAGCAACAACAGCAGCCTGTGATGGGGGTTGTAGCTGGTGCTGGTCAGATGTCATATGCTCCCTACCAAACGGCTCCTATGGTGGCTTCTGGTACTCCTGCTGTGGCTGTCCCTTCCCCAACCCAGCCTCCATCTACTTTCGCCAGTTCTCCGCACCAGCTTGCCTACCAACAAGCCCAGCATTTTCACCACCAACAGCAGCAGCAACAACAGCAGCAGCTTCAGATGTTCTGGTCCAACCAAATGCAAGAAATTGAGCAAACGGCTGACTTCAAGAATCACAGCCTGCCACTTGCTAGGATAAAGAAAATTATGAAAGCTGATGAAGATGTGAGAATGATTTCAGCAGAGGCCCCTGTCATATTTGCCAAGGCTTGTGAGATGTTTATTTTGGAGCTAACTCTGCGGTCTTGGATCCACACAGAGGAGAACAAAAGGAGAACACTGCAAAAGAATGATATAGCGGCTGCCATTTCAAGGACTGATGTTTTTGATTTCTTGGTGGATATTATTCCTAGAGATGAGTTGAAAGAGGAGGGGCTTGGGGTCACTAAGGCTGCTCTTCCCGTGGTAGGTTCACCTGGTGATATGCCTTTATACTATGTTCCCCCACAGCACCCAGTGGGGCATACAGGGATGATCATGGGAAAGCCAGTCGATCAAGCAGCACTTTATTCTGGCCAACAGCCTCGACCTCCTGTGGCTTTCATGCCATGGCCTCAGAGTCAGAGTCAAGCACAGCAGCAGCAGCAGCAGCAACCTCAACAACAACAACAACAACAACAACAAAATGACCCTTGATTGACTTATCGAAGCTTTTGAACATTACCGATGGATTTGATCCGAGTGGCGTGTGTTTATCTGTACTAATTAAGTGGTAGCTGTAGTTTTAGTTTGGTAGTTTGTTACTATCAGATACTCAGAGAGAGTTTGTGGATTATGTCAATTCCATTCTATTGTGGTAGGGTTAGCACTTAGATGGATCATATATTGGCTTTGTACTATTTGCTCGTCTTTTAAATGAAGTGTCTCTCACAGCGTGGGCTTATTTGAACTGTGGAGAAGAAACTACCGCAGAACTTATGAGTTCAATGACAATAGTGGTGTGCTCATACCACTCTCATTCAGTGTGCTCTGCGTTTTGTGTTACATTATAAATATTATTATTATTATTATTATTAGTTTTTTTTTTCTCACGAGTTTTTTCATACCACGTACAATTACAAAATCAGATTCCAATGGCAGCTCTTGTCGCTAGTACAGATTACGGGGTATATAAGTGAGTGGCGTTCGTGTCTGTATAATAAAAACATATCGAGGCATGAGGCGTCCGGAATGCAACGGATTGTTATTGTGCGGTAGAATCACCGGCCAGCACACTCGAGCAGGGCTGGCATTTGAATTGACCAAAGAAGAGAAGAACATGATTGCATTCTAGCTTCCAAAAGCACTAACAAATATAAATTGAAAGAAGCGACCGCCTCGCAGATAGATCAAATTCAGCTTCGAGCATTACCGTAGAACACAAAGGAACCCACCTCAATTAAATAATGATGGGGGGATTAAAATAGAAAAGTAAAAAAATGCTGTCAAGCAAATTAAACATCCTCATCATCATCATCATCTGGATCAACACCCTCGAAAGCCCACTCATACTCCTTCCTGACGGCTTCCTCCTCCTCGGGCGTGAAATCATTTTCAATCCCAAAAAACTTCCTGACGTACTTGACGCTCTTGTTCTTGATCCTGTTGGCCACCGTCTCCGTCAAATAGTCCAACATCTCCTTGATATTCAGATAATTCGCCACCAGAATCATCTCCTTCAACTCATCGTTGCTCTTGCTCTTCCCAAACTCCTCGTTGAACGTCTTCACCTCCTGCTTCGGCGACCTCTTCTTTCGAAACTCCACATGGGCCCTACAGAACTCGATTATGTACGACAGCGGCGCCGCCGACACGTTGGGCAGCGGCACCACCGTGTCCTCCGACGCGTCGTCGTTCTCGTCGAAGAACGACTTCACGATCTCGAACTCCATCGCCACCGGCTCCTCCACCTCGAATAGTTGCCCGTCCGCCGTCTTCAGCGATATTTTCTTCGTTGCCTGAGCGGAGCAAGAGGACGACGATTCTTCTGCCATTTTGCTTCTGCCTTTGCTTTGCTTGGAAGGTGTTTGATTGAATTACAGTTAAAAAAAAAAGAAAAAGAAAACAAAAAGTAATTGTGATGCGTGCTGGACTGACTGTTGGTGGCGTGACATACTTATACACAATGGTAGGGCCTAGGATGGTAATTGGGTGATTTTGTTTTTCAATTTTACCTTCTTTTTTTTTTCACTCTCGGTGAAATATTATTATTTTTGTGGTTAAAGAAGAAGGTTAAGGACGAAATGAAAGGAAATTAATGGCCTTAAATTCACTCACTATGTCAAGTGCACTCTCTGCTCGTGTTTTACCACGTTCAATGTGCTAAATATAGTTTGTAAATTATAATAATACTTGATACGGTGAAAATTTATGGAAAATTGCTCAAAATGAAGGTCAATGCATAAACAAAACCATCTTGCCATTTTTCTTATTTTATTAGAAAAAATAAAAAAAAGGGAACGATTAATTAAAACATAACTAATCCTTTAACCAACAAATATTCCGCTCACAGCCAATTAACATATGGATGGCTTGTCAATCGCTCATGGATGGGGCACCTGGCATGTCAATTGTGCGTCATTCGCCTCGGTTGTCTAGTCTATTATTAACTACAAGCCACCGGAATACTTACTGGTATTTACGTCCGAAAGGACCGAAACACTCCTTTTTTTAGTACAGAAAATAATAATAATAATAATAAATGAAATACTTTTTTTTAATTAACTCTAATTTTAACGACAGCATATGAAGTTTGAATTAAATTGATTTGTTTGGTTTTGGATGTGGTTGGGAACTTGGCCCCCCGAAGAAAAAGACGGTTTTATGTTGAGCATAATTTTCTGTCTCAATCTCGTTGCCACTTAATTTTTACTTCAGCATATCCATTTGAGGGCAGTTTTTGAAATAATTAGCATTTTGGGATTTTAGTTCTGATAACAAAGTTAAAATTGAAAAAAAAGGGCCTCCAATATCTACCTATTTATATACACTAGAATATTGATAAATTGATAACTTCAATTAAATATTAGGTTTTGTCAGTTCCAGACTTAGGGCCAACGTGATAAATTAATAATTTGATAAATTTATAAGATAGTCAATTTTCAAAAAAAATATTTTTCCTAAGTGTTGCTTGTTGCTTTTGAAATTGATTGGAAATTGATTTGAAATTGGATCTCTAACTCTTTTTGTAACGTGAAGTTTTAGTTTGCAATGTCATTTTGTAGCAAGCTCGAGATGGGGTCTACATATCATCTTTAATATAAAAAGATAAGAACTCTGCAATAATTACCAAAGACAACTAACTACTACTCATATAAAACATAATATACGCTAAATCAAGGAAAAGGAAAATAAATACTATAAACGCGATCGTATTTTTTAAGAAAATTTATTTATTTATTTATCTGTATATTAATATTGAGTAAATTAATATTCGCTAAATCACTGTCAACAGAAAACTCTCTGTCTCCTCATCAACAACGCCAATTAATACAATTTCTTAGAGAAACCACAAAGTCATTCAGCCGATGTTTTATCAGTTGGTGAAAATCTGATATTTTGATTCTTAAATTCTATTCGTGCTATATAGATTAAGATATTTTAAACAAATATAAGTTCCGAACCTTTCAGCAAGTTGCAGTCTGTCATATATAGCGGCATAAAAAATAGCATAAATCAATAAATAAATCAATAAATAAATAATGAAAAACAAATTAATAAACCAATTACAATAGTTAGTCACTTAGTTGGTTAAACCGGCCGGACGGATGCGTCTATATTATGATTAAAACTATTGATTAAAACTGCAAATTCAACAAAAGAAAACAAAACATGAATCAAGATCGGAATTTTGAAAAGGTAGCAATTATATATCAATATATATTCAATCTTTATCAACGCCTTCAAACGCCCATGCACACTCTGCGCGAAGCTCGGCCTCTTCTTCTGGAGTGAAATCATTCTGAATGCCGAAAAACTTTCTCACGTACTCAACGCTCTTGTTCTTGATTCTATCAGCGGTAACTTGACACAGCACGTCAAGCAAATACTTGACGCCCAGATAATTAGCAGCGAGCATCAATTCCTGGACCATGGCATTACTGAGATGCTTGGTAAACTGATCATCAAAGGCTTTAATAAGCTCTTTTTGCATGGGGTGGGGTTTAGCTCTCAACTCAAGGTGTTGCTTAACGTAAGAGATCAATTTGCCGAGAACAGCGGCGGAGACGTTGAGCAGCGGCACGACGATCGCTTCATCATCGGCCTCCTCCGAATTGTCTTCCAGGAAACCCTTCACCGGCTCAAACTCCAAGGCAACATTCCTTTCCACATTCAACGCTTCCCCGTCTGAGCTTTTAAGGGTTATTTTCTTCTCGCTGATGCTGCTGCTGCTCGACGATGACGATGCCATTGTTAGTTACGACAGAAAGAAAACGAAAATAACTGGGGTTAGGGTTTTATTGGGAAGCTGCTAGAGTTTCGAAACTTGGAACTTATATTAGAAGCTGCGAATGATTTGATGCAGAAGGAGTAGCATACATATATTGTGCTGATTCTTTTTACTTGAAATCCTGGTTTGATTTGAACTCGTTTTCTTATAAGGATTGTCGTCCTTTGTTTTTTTTTTTTTTCTCCTCTTCCTCTGTTTCAAGGACTTTAGCTCAGATTAGGGTTCATCCTTTAATTACGATATTTGATGAGTAATGTTGTAGATCATAAATCTTTTGAAATTAGGTAATTAAACATATTGTGATGCAAAATCTTTGGTACAAATCTGATTTCCTTCTTAAAAGAGTAAAATTAATGCATAAACGCATTAATTAATACAATCATCATATGTACGACTTCTTTTTCGTCTATCAAGATAATGGGTATTATGCGATGGCATATAATATAGTATTTTTTAATAGTGCCAATCAATTTGTACACAATTCTTAATAAAGATTTTTCGGTTACTGAATGAAACTTAAACTGTTTTCAAAGAATTTCTATCAAATGCTTCTCATTTTTTTTTTTTCAATGGAAACTGGAATAATCATATCATCAAAAACCCCAAAAGATTACAAGTTGGATGAAAAACTATCATCTATACAAAAGAACCAAGTCTGCTGACGGATTACAAATCCCTGAGACATGATGAATCTGAAAAACTGCAAAGTACAACGTATAAACAAGGCCGACTTGACAGTCAGCGGAGATAATTCAATCTCACTAGCAGGCCGTAAGCTAAGAGACAAGGTCAGTGCCTCACTAGAAGTAATGTCATCCAAATGATTTCTCGGAAATCCTACACGAAGACTGCCGCCATTGGGCCATTAGTATCTCCACGCATCACCATCGGAGTCGACACAACTACCTCCAACATGAGCGTATTAACCTGATCCGAACAACAAAGCGGTACCATGAAAAGGTTATTTTGGAAAACAGGAAAAAAAAAATAAAGCAAAAGAAAACAATAGAAATATGCTTTGGGTTCTTGGTTGGAAGGTTGTGAGTAGAAGATGAAGATGAAGGATTAGTGTCTGGGGAGTTTCCTTTTCAGTGGGATGAAGATGAAGATGAAGGATTATGTTATTGATGCAAGAGGAGGGTGGAAGAAGGTTTACATGGTTTTTCTTTAATTTTCTTTTGCAACTCCTGGGTCTGCAGGTTTAGGTTCATTTCTTTCAGAGATTTCACCCTTTTTTTTTCTGAAAATATTAGGGATTTTGCTTTAAATTAAGGTTTATTTTATGTGTTGTATCAATAAAGATCATTAATTGTTGTAAATCTTAAGTATAATAGAATTAATAAAGTTAAATATTTGACTGTTTGAGAATCCAATTCATTAATCACATGATTTTGCAAAATTAATCATTATGGCTGGTAAATTGACTCAAAATAGAGATATAGAAGCCAATATATACAGTGGTATATTTGTTAGTACGTCAATCAATTTAACTTTTGCACATTGTTTTTATGAGCAGAATAGCAGTTTGGAAACCACCCAATAGAGTGGTAAACTACCTCCTTTCTCACATCGCACGAATTTTTCATCTAAATATTTGAAGGCAGATATGGTCCTTCCTGAGCCAAATATTCGAACTGTGCCATACAAAACCATTTAGACAATGTCCTGACATTTTTCTGATGGCAACTTATTGTACAAGAGTGAAACTACTTCACTTTCATCATACATTGCAATGGTCACAAGTCTTGGACCAGTTACAAACTTTCTGTTGTATTTTTGAAACTTTTTGCTACATTCACAAAATTATGCTCTAAAATGTACAGCATAAATTTTTCGGAAGTGGAACAAGTAACTTAAAAGACACAAAAACCTTCCAGCAAAAAAATTTTGCAAGATTTGTATGCGTGAAAATTTTCCCAAGAAACTAGAATGCACAGCAAATCAACAAATAAATATCATTTTCGGATATTATCATCTCTAGATGATGGAGTGTATGATTTGACTTGTATTACAAGCAAGCCACTGGACAAAATGCAGCTTGACGGCACACAAGAAAAAGAAAGAACATTTACATTCGCTGACTACTCACCAGATTTCTTTCTCTTTTCACTTCTCTTCTTCACTGATCCTTTTTCTGCTAACATTTTCAGTTTCTGCTTTTTGCGTTCTTTTGCCTTTTCCTCAAAGCCATCATCCATCAACTTCATCGTTGCCACACGTCTAGCCTTGTACACCTGCAAATTGAGTTTCGCTTGAATCAGCAACATGGATACCGTCAAAGATATGTAACCATTGGGCAAAATTCTCGTTAAATCTAACTCTACCAGCAGGCACATATCAAGAGCAAAAAACTACATATCCATAGTTAATCCTTCCAAATCAAAATCCTCATTAAGTGATCAGTGATCAGCTCATATTCCAAGATGTCTTACCATTGTAATATCAGAAAGAACCTCTTGCTCTTTACATTCAAATTCTTCTAGCTGTTTCCCAATAACAGCTTCTATTTCATGAATGAGATCTACATCATTCTGCAAAATGCCCATGTATTTACTGTAAGCAAAAAATAAAAGGTTTACCATTACAGATCTTGCTCTGCTTAAAGTTTCTGCAAAAACAGGAAAATATAAATCCAATTCATAGGCTGCCCATGCTTTAGCCTCTATGCCTTGGAATGCTCAAACTAATAGTATTTATACAAATACCAAATGTAATGCATATTGTAAACAAACATGTTACTCGACAACTTGCATGATACAACATGAGCAACCACTAAAGCTCTGTTTGCTGTTGTGGTTAAAGAGTCATGTACACACTTGTTGCTTTGCCGTGGTTTGGAAGCTAAGTTAATTTTATACCACACTCATATAATGAAAATTTTATAATACATTTACTATTTTTGTCGTAATTATTATTCAAAAGTCATTTTTTCCTACACACTCTCAACTTTTATTTCATAGCTGCAGCTTTTTTCGGCAGCACCTCAATATCAAACATGCCTTAAGACAACAAAATAAACTGTTAACTTCTGACATAAGAACTTTCAGAGTTTCATGCCCAAGTGGCTTCAGAAAGAAGCATGCGGAAATAGTAATCTCAGAAATCCAGTTTTCAACATCATTTTTAGTACATCTCTACTTACTTGGGTAACAAAACTAACAGCCAAGCCACCTCTGCCTGCTCTTGCAGTACGGCCAACACGGTGAACATAATCTCTCGGATATCTGAAATGAAGTAACAGTCAAAATCTACAACAAGAAACATTTACAGGAAAAGAACAAAAACTACTTTTGGAGAAATAACCTTGGAATATCATAGTTTAGAACAAGATCAACTGTGGGAATATCTAAACCACGGCTAGCAACATCAGTTGCAAGCAATATAGTAGCTTGTCTTGATTTGAACCGATGAAGTGCAGAAAGCCTCTGAGACTGGGATTTAAATGAGTGTAGTGCCACGGCTTCCTGATCCAGCTCTTCTAGCAATAAACTTAGAAGGTGGCAACTTCTGTTCAATAGTTAAATGTGAAGAGTCATACTCAAGACAAATATAGATAAGGAGATATCAGAGTTAACAGGTATCAACCCTAGGCTTTCTAGTCAACGCATTACTTGATACGAATAACACTATAATTTCTTAGGAACATACAAGGATAGAAGTTGGCATGACTCACAGAGCTCCAACTTCTAAGTATACAAATTAATATTTAATCATATCAATTGGCATCTCAAATATACAGATGCTACAATTATATCATAATAACTGCCAATGACATCTCTGATATGGCATAAATAAGAACAACGAATATTACCCTAACATCAACCAAGCAGGAACATTTTCCTCGACAAAAATTCAAGATACATAGCTTAAAAGAATTGATACCTGCAGGTAGAGACAAATATTATGGCAGAGCGGATACCCATATCTTCCATTTTAGATAAAACATGCACAAGATAAACGTCCTTCACATTTTTTGGGATAAAAATGTACTGCTGTTTAAGTGTTTCAACTGTCTTGAAGCCTTCATATGCCTCATAAAAGTATGCTTTATTTGCAGAAAGTTCGAGCAGGGTCTGTAAGTCACTAGTCATTGTAGCAGAAAATAACAATGTCTGCCGATTTTTTGGCAAGCACTGAAACACAACTCTCAATTCCTCTTCAAAGCCAACATCCAAAACTCTATCAGCTTCATCCAACACTAAAAACTAAAGACAGAAAAAAAATATAAATCAGGAGTCTGAAGAATAATTCCCCTAGAAACATGCGATGCTCTAATCCAAGTGCACATACCATGCTAACGTCAAGCAGTAATCAAAGGATAAAAAAATAGGTAAAATTTCTAAGATACTTCTTCAATGCAAAATGAGAGTGGGAAAGTGAAGGTTTTAATGCATTGTTCCTCGACATTTAGACTAAAGCTCTACTCGTAAAAATCTAATGCATTATAACTAGAACCATTACTGTACTTGTTGACTCCATTTCCTAAATTTCTGTAAACCCTTCCAGACTCTCTTAGTAATTGCAAGTCATACGACCACCAGAATGATGAGATTGCATATCAGCTACGATCAAAGTTTCTTCAAGCAATCTTGAGCAAGACAAAACAAAAATCAAGCTACATGATGTCAATGATAGTATAGAACATGAGGTGAATGATAACGAAAATGCAAAAATTTATTTTCATGAAAATGGTTGTAACCAATTGAACACGAAAATTCAGGATGAATAGGATTGCAACGGCTTATCGAGACTTGTTACTAGACTAAGCAGAATCCAAAATATAAAGGTGCTAAAATTCAAGAAGCTTATGCAGAAAAAAGCAAGTTGCCATCCGCTGGAATTTTTTTATATCCTCACGTTAAATTCTATTCAACTATGCAAAATTTATAGCTTGCTCACATTAACAACTCCAACATGCTCATTTGAATCACATTGCCAGTCAACAAAGATCACTATAATATGCTGAGATGGCTTAAATCATAATATTGTGCATTGTAAAAATCCAAGCACCTTAGTTCTAGAAAACACAGGAGGGATATCCGGGTCCTCTTCGAGCAAAACCTTTATCCTTCCAGGGGTAGCGATAACTACATGCGGCCTATTCATCAAGCTCTTAGCTTGGGTCAACAAATCCATTCCTCCAACCACAACCTCACACCTCAAATGCAAGCACGAACCCAGAGCCTTAAACTGCTCTGCCAACTGGTACGCCAGCTCCCTCGTCGGCGTTATAACCAGCGCCAATACACCATACGGGTCCTCCGCCAAACGGTGCAGTATCGGAAGTGCGAACGCTGCAGTTTTGCCGCTACCGGTCTGTGCCAGCCCCAGCACGTCCTTGCCCTCCAGAATTTTAGGTATGCAGTGGGTTTGGACCGGTGTGGGGCGTCGCATGCCAAGCTCCTTGCATGTCTGAACCGCCCATTCGGCGAGGCCGAGGCCGGCGAAAGTGACGGTGGAGGCGGTGGTGGTGGAGTTAGGATCGGGATTTGTGAATTTCTCGAGTTGCGTGGTTTTAGGGTTTTTGGATTCCGGTTCAGGTTCAGGTTGGGGTTCGGGTTTGGGTCTGGTTTTAGATTTGGGTTTGGCGAAGAGGGGGAAGTTCCCATCGAGCAGGATTTGTTCGTCCATGTTTAATCAGTCAGTATAAATCAACAATTTTACAGTTAGGGTTATCGATGCAGGTAATCTCCGATGGAGAAGGCCAAAGATTCGACTAATCGGTAAGCGTGAGAGAAAGATTTAGGGTTTTACAGAGAGAATTGGGCACAAGAAATGGACAAACCCGACCCGAGAAGCTCGTAGGGTCGAGCGAAAAGAGATGGGCATGGGCCACAGAAGCCCAGAGTATTGACTTTTCAAAGCAAGAAAGAAGTTTTGGGTATGCGGCCTGTTCGACTAATCATATCCCAATAAGTAAGATTTGGTCGGTCGATCTGCTCAAGTGTGTGGCGTAGGGCGAATGAAAATTTTGACGCCAATTACCCGTTCGGACATGACACATGCTTGTGCAGGCATAATATATTAACATACACGGATACACATACGTATGTGTCACTTATACTTTATTCGTGACAATGTCGAACACTCGTTATCAGTCTTCTATGTCGGAACTCTAATGTCATATATATTGTTTAGGTTACATGATTAATTATTCAAACAATGTTGTTTATTTTAACTCATCCAAATTATGCTGTTTCTAAATTTACAGATCCAAGTAATAAAAAATAACATGTTTTTTTCTTGTTCGTTCTTGGGTTGTTCGTAGTAATCAATTCTCTTTCTTTTTCTTTTCATTTAATTTCCATTTTGGAATTTTGCGGTAAATAGCCTCACAAATCACGTAAGCATAAATTTGAAAAAAAAAAAGGGGAAGCACAAGCAGCAGACAAGAGAAAGAAATAAGCAAAGTAACGATGGAATCTCCGTTCAGGGCCGATATACTGAAAGGCAAAGTCGCTTTGATCACAGGCGGTGGTTCGGGAATTGGGTTTGAGATATCAACCCAATTCGGTAAGCATGGAGCTTCAGTTGCAATCATGGGACGTCGCAAGCAAGTCCTTGATGCTGCTGTTTCTGCTCTTCGGTCTCTTGGAATCAAGGTATACTTCCAAACAAAATAAATTTTTTATTTGTTTTTTTTTTTTCATGATTATTGCTCATTTGTGCCTGCATGTATGTTTGCCTTATTTTTCTTCTTAGTCCTCGCTTTTCATTTGCTCTACGGTTCGTTTGATTTGCTCTGTCAATTTATTTTCCTGCTATTGAATTGCTTGGGAAGTGATTATATGATTTTTTTTCTCAATATTTAGAGTTTATTTACCGATGTTGTTGTGGGAGATATAGTTGGTTCAACAACTGGGAAAATTTTGCTGAGTGGCGCAATTGGTATGAGGTTTGAACCCGGTTCACATGAGTAGGAAGAGGATTTAGTTTTCGTGTGATGCTTAAGAAACATTTGTTGATGTTTCTCACTCTTGCTTGATTGATCATTTGATGGACTGCAATTGTACATGATTTTTGGGGTTTTCGTTGGTGATAAGAGCTCACTGTTGTATTTCTTTTGCTGTTGTTTTCAAGGCTGTTGGCTTTGAAGGAGATGTTCGTAGGCAGGAACATGCCAAAAGAGTTGTGGAATCAACGTTTGAGCATTTTGGGAAGCTTGACATTCTTGTGAATGCTGCGGCTGGCAACTTTCTTGTATCAGCTGAGGATTTGTCCCCTAATGGGTTTCGAACAGGTTCAGTTTTTACAATGGCTATTATAATGACTGAGCAACAGAGTGATGAAATATTGACTCTATTAAATCTTGGGCTAAATGCAATCTTTTTAATAACCTCTGCAGTTATGGATATTGACTCTGTCGGCACATTCACAATGTGCCATGAAGCACTTAAATATCTTAAAAACGGTGGACCTGGGAGAAGCTCATCTGGTGGTGGATCGATTTTGAACATAAGTGCTACTTTACATTATACAGCTTCTTGGTACCAAATACATGTAGCTGCAGCCAAGGTTTGTTCTGTACATTGTTACTTGCTAGCCTCAAGGAATAGATATCTTTGTATTAAGCATCTTGGTATGGTTCTCCCAACAGGCAGCTGTTGATGCCATTACTAGAAACTTGGCACTGGAATGGGGAGCTGACTATGATGTTCGAGTCAATGGGATTGCCCCAGGCCCCATTGGTGATACCCCTGGCATGAGTAAACTTGCACCTGATGAGATTACTAGCAAAGCTCGAGACTATATGCCGTTATACAAAATTGGGGAGAAATGGGATATTGCTATGGCTGCTTTGTACCTTACTTCTGATACAGGTTAGTAACCGTATTTGCTTAGGCCATCATCCATGTATAATATACATAATTTGTTATCATGTCTTTGTCAATATCTATGTTCAAATCTAAAGGGTAGTATCAAATTTTCGTGCACAAATCTGCCATACTGTAGAAGTTTAAAAATCAAATTATTGAATTTCTTAGGGGTGACTATGCTAATGACTATAATAAGCAACATTCTAGTGTGCAATCTTGTACCATAAAATATATCTTCAAATGAGAAATGTTGTTTTGAGGAATGTTATCTGGTGCCCTGTATAACCGCCATGTTCTGCATATTTTATATTTTTGTTGCTTTTTTTCTTCTTCTTTCCTGAAGAGAAACTTTTCCATGTTTCTACATTCTAAAGGGAAATACGTCAATGGGACAACTCTTATAGTCGATGGAGGACTTTGGCTGAGCCGGCCTCGTCATTTGCCAAAAGATGCCATCAAGCAGCTTTCTCGAACCGTGGAGAAGAGATCTAGGGACAAACCTGTTGGTGTTCCAAAGAGCAAGCTCTGAACCAGTTCAACAGGGTCCAGGGATGCAATTGTTTACGTTTGGGTTCTAAGCAGCAAGCTTTAAAACACTCAATAAAATCACTTATGGAGTTATTGATGCCGTAGTTTACATTTTAAATTTTCAGAACAGTCGATGCTTGGTAGATCATTGTATTTCTCTACACCATTCATTGAATAACTGCACAGTTTCTTCCACATTTGGCCATTGTAGATGCATGTAATTTCTCACGTCGCTTTTCTTTTCTTAACAAATTGGGTATACATTTTATCAAATAGCTGTTGTTTAATCCGCGGTTTCCCACCATTTAAGAATTCTTCCATCGGGATGCTAACACTTGTTGCAAGTTTTAAGGGACGAAAGGGTATTTATTTTTCCCTGCTTGTCAATACAAAACTAGCATACAACATGATCTGGATGTGTCTCAGTGGGCAAATTAACAACCTACGAGAAGTCATTTGTCCCCCTTCAGGCAAATTACAAGAACAAAAATTTAAATCATAAACAAGAGTAAAGCGCGTCTCTGAGCTTCATATCAAAACAGAAACCCCAGCTTCCTCGCTTTAACAAAGATTACTTGAAAGCGCCTGTAAACATTCTCTGTATTCAATTGGTTGCTAATTTCAAACTCGCAGTGGGCTGTTGATGTTGACGATTTGTCCACTAACAGAAGCTAATAGCCACAATACTGTATCTCCAATGTAACAGTATTGGCCTTGAAGACAGAGCTGCATCTTTCCCAAATTTTTAAGGTGCAGTAACTGAAACAGCCATCTCAAATTGCATGACAAGCACCGAAAAAATGGAATTCTGGGACAAGTTAACATCTGTGAAGTGGTGCAGGATATATGTCCAATGGTTTATATCGCAATCGATCGTTGTGGGGCAGTGGTCCCTCCTAAGGAAATTAAGAGATTAAGATTAAAACTGAATGTTAAATTCAAGTCAACATGAGGCAAAGAAAATTACACTGGGCAAGTTTTCAACCCTCTTAAGGTGAATTGGCAGAACATAACCGGACATCATTTTTCATTTCAAGTTTAATTTTAATTTATTAGTTGCCAGAACAAACACTCTGACAGCGAAAAACAAAAGAATGAAAGGAACAAAGAGGAATACCTCTTGCAGGTTAATCTGAAATGGCTTCACAAAGTCCTCAAACATTACTGGAGAGAGTCCCCGCAATTTCTCCTCAACTTCCTAAAGAATGGAACAGCACAAGCAGATCAAAAAATGCATAATGTAGGACCTTGTTCCAGCTGAGACTTAAAGTTGCTTGTCCTAAATGTTGAATAAGAAATGGGCATGTTTTACATACCAATCCAGTTATCCTTGAGTTTTCTAGGAGTTCCTTCGCAATTATGTCCAGTATGTGCTTGTTGTCCCTTAAAGCATTCATTGCAAGTTCTTCCGTCTCCTCAATGTACTGCAGCCAGCATCAATAGCCGTAACATCCAGAAATAGATTTTGAATGAAACAAGATTACATACTGAATTTACTAGGACATTTCCCCTCTACATTGAATGTCCAAGGGCATTTCTTTTAGCGCTTCCAGCAATCACAGCATACAACCATTTTATTAGAGATTGACAATGAATTAATGGCACAGACACACTAGCATATTTTCGCAATTTGACTTTAAGAAGGCACCACCACTCTTTATCCACATCACACAGTATACAACTCTTTAAAAATGAAGCAGTTTTTTTACCCGTATCAACTCTCGAGTGAATAGCTCTGATAATTCAAGTGTCATATTGGTAGGAATGACCTGAGGATCGTCCCACTAACACCATAGAAACATAGAAACAAAGAAGATGAATTAGTGGAAATGATGTATAAATTTGGAGAAAGAAATGTTCTGAGTCATCAAGATTTACAATTTGAAACTTTGGATTGTGAAGAGAATACCCTATATTTTATCAAATCACCATCTGAGCTATCTGGTCGATCCAAAAGTCCAACTCTTTTTGTTAAACCAGCAAGCCCCAACCTAGCGTTTTGTGGACTGATCACCATCTCTCTAGCAATCTGAATAGAAAACTCAGGTAAGGGAATGGACAAGTATTCTGAACCAAGACATGCAAATTAACTTCGGTATTTTAAACAACCAGAAATTATCTGAAGAATCGTTTAACAACCTTAATTTAATTTAGTCAACATTAAGATACTTAGGCCTTAATATGTGACAAGGGTGGTATTAATAGAGAAAAAATTAAAGCTACTACAGCTGTGTTTGATATAAAGTGATGCAGATACCTTAGTTATCTTTTCAAGGTCATCCTTTCCTCCATCAGTTATATTATCACCAAATACAAGACGTTCCGCACATCGACCACCATGAGCCACCACCATTTGCATTTTCAAGTAGCCAAAGGTTGTATAACCTTGATCTATTGTGTCTTCACGAGGATAGAACACAGATATTGCAGTTTCCTAGGGAAGAAACAGAAAACTGTTAGGAGGCATTTAACAAAATGTATATTCTTATGAGCAGAAATTATACCTTGCCACCAGGTAGGAGCTGAGAAAATGCATGCCAATCAAATCGAGGAAAAAGGTGAGCTAATACTATGTGACCAGCTTCATGTACAGCCAAGAGTCTCTTTTTTTCATAAGAAACCTATTACATGAAGATATTAACCCAATGATCAAAACAATCTTCAATACCATTGTTATTTTAACTCATAAATATTATTGGCTGGCACATACACTTTGTTCACATTTCTGTTGCTCTTCCTCTGTAAGAAGTACACCCATACCCTCAAGCAATTGTTTATCTAGCACATCAACGATGTCTTGTTGGTAGATTTTGGAGTGCCCTTTTCTAACCTGCAACCAGAAATGAATTACATAGAGTGGAAATCCAAGAGAACCTAGAAACTCTTCAAATGATTGTAGCTAAATTGCATGAAAAATCACTAAATAATACCTAGAAACTCTTCAAATGATTGTAGCTACATTGCATGAAAAATCACTAAATAATACTTTAGTGCAGTTTACTTGGAAACAATGAGCAACATATTTCAACTGAAATGTAAAGATAATCAAATTTCTCTCTTAAAAACAGATCATCTCCAATCTGACAACAAAATCTTTAAAGGAGCTAAAAGTTCCCAACAACAGTGATATAAGGTTGAGGTCATGAAACACAATTGAACTGTAAGTGATACACAGATCAAGCACATATGGATACAAAGATGCGTACATATACACAGACGCATTATTGAGATGGTGGCATCTCATGCATATAATTAGTAAAGGAATTAGTTGACAGGGAGACAATTTCTAAAAAACATTTTACCAAATCAAGGAAATAGTAATGAAGACCATAGAACTTACTGAAAGATTTGACTAAAATGACAAATGTTATGTCAAATAAAGCACAAAGGATTAGTTATTAGGACAAGAATATGATTTTTCAACTTACCGCCATTATTCCTGATTCATTCACAAGATTTCTAATATCTGCCCCAGAAAAACCAACTGTACGGAAGACAAGCTGTAGAGTGAAGAATGAACTTAACAATTAGCCTAATTTTAGAAATACAATTAAGGGTAAAAAGTTTAAAACCCAACTGAAATGAATGTATTGCATCCGTGGTAACAACGAAGATGATGGTAAGGCCACTAAATCGAATAATTCAGCCACCAATTTATGTAATATATACAAGTAAAACCACATGCCTCTTCAAAGTTTACATCTTCTGCAAGCTGCTTTCCTGCACTGTGCACACCAAATATTTGCACGCGTTGCTTTGCATCAGGCAAACCAATGTATAAACGGCGGTCTATACGTCCAGGGCGGACAAACTCAAGGTCCAATTCATCTGGCCTATTGGTGGCGCATATGAATATGACAGCTTGTCTGAGTGAAAACCGATCAACACCGGTTCTTTCCTTGCTACATGGAATGGTAAGAATAATCAAAATTATCAACTAGCAGATCATGAAAACCCAGTCACATTAACATGATGCCTGGAAAGTCACTTCTTATAACATGAAGAACTAACAGGAAAACAAAAAATATCACAGATTTCCAGAAGTTAAAAGAAGTAACTACTGAGG
Source organism: Murraya paniculata (assembly GCA_030449075.1). Classification (NCBI taxonomy): domain Eukaryota; kingdom Viridiplantae; phylum Streptophyta; class Magnoliopsida; order Sapindales; family Rutaceae; genus Murraya; species Murraya paniculata. The sequence continues at coordinate 211,379 of JAEVFN010000085.1, read as the reverse complement.
TAAGCATCATTAACTAAGGATTGACGTACATGCATTTATAACAGTAACAAAATGCATTCTAGCAATGTCTATCAAGCTAATAAATTTACTTGCATTCACATCAGTTCACAGTGACACACTTACTCCCCGTCAAGTTGTGCAATTAAAGCCTCAAATGTTGCCCTTCTTCTTGGATCCTTTCTGGCATGCCTTCCAGCAATAGCATCAATTTCATCCACAAATACAAAAGCAGGTGCCTGCATAAGATACATACACACTATGATTCAATCTGCTTAGTAATTGTAAACTTGCATTAATACATTCACAATACACTCAAAACCAATTTGGTTAAAGTAAAACTAGTTTGATCTACTTGCACTGTGAACAGAATACACAATATAACCATTTGTAAGGCAAGTAGAATAGCACTGCAACACTATGATTGCAGATTTGCAACAAGCATGAACATCTAGTGTAACTCATAAGTGATTTTACTTCAGAAAAATGAATAGACGAGAGTTCAGACATTTCTCCTTGCAATGGAAAACATCTCATTTATCCTTGCCACACCACTTTTTTCACTGTCTGTGAACTCGGCACCAGAAGCAAAAACAAAAGGCAGCCCACTTTCTTTTGCAAGTGTCCGTGCAAAAAGTGTTTTTCCTGTTCCAGGAGGTCCAGAGAGAAGAACGCCCTGTAATGTTAAAAAAAAATATATATATATTAATTATATTTCATATATTAAATCTCTTCAAACATTTGAACCCCAAGAGAGCTGCCCTAATCTTTAATGGAAGTAGAAAATATTACCCGAACAAATTGAACGCCTCTTTCATAATATTGCATGGGGTTTCCCATATAAATCATCAGCTCATCAAGAAGATCCCAAACATCACCCCCTAGTACCACTTCTTTATACATGGATTTTGTATCACTTACATCTCCAACTGGCTGAACGAGAACATCATGCTATGAGAACTTGAGAATGTCAATAAATAGGAAGACAAGGAAGTTGCAGAAATGAGTCTTACCAAAATAAAATTTTCTGCATAAGCCATATCAAAAAGCTGATTATACTTTTTGTAAAGAAGACGACTAGAGGTGATGTGAAGAAGCATCACAGTCTCTCTTATTAGCCACAGAATAAGTATTCCAGGCAACAATGCAATCAGAACTTTTAGAAAGTAATGGATCTGCCGTTTTTGAAGGAGGTCCACCTCAACTCCCGAGCTAGAGATAGTCTCAAATAAGTAAGGATCAAGGGGGATATCAACCTACAAAATAAGAATAAAATCAAGAAAATTTAACAGAAGGATACATATGAAAGCTCTAGCAACAATGAGATGCAGAACGTACAACATATTCTAATGGAAAACCTTCTTTCATTGTCACATACAATCTTTTTAAGTCCTCTGTAAACACAACAGCAGCAACCTGTTGAAGGAATCCACATAATCAGAAAAGGCTATTCAACTCTTTAGGATGTTTAACAAGAATAAAATATTAAGAAAGAATTGGAATATATGTGTGTGCTTCGAAACTTGTTGGATTCACTAAGAACAGAAAAATAGAAGGATGATTATTCATAATTACTACATACTTCACGATATGAACTTTTAAGAGTACTTAAAGAGTTTACATTTTGTTATTTAAAGATCAAAAACTGATAAATGAAATGTGAGATTCATTCGATGCAGAGCAACAAGAAATTTATAATGCTAGACACAAGGAGAGAGAACATAAAACAACGTTTTACCTCAGAGCTATCTAGTTTCTCAAGAAAATAAGTGTAAGGAAGTTTAGGACGATATCGCCACCATCTTTTAGCTATCCAAAGAGCCCTGGTTCCCTGTGTTTCCGTAACCTTCTCCACCATATCCTTGCGCAGACTGTTTTCAACTTCTTTCATGTCAAAATCAACTACAAATTTGGCATTTAAGGAATCTAATTTCTCAGAAAACTTTTCTTTTTCAATAATCTCCTTCCACATGTGAAGTCTCTCACGCCAAGTGCCTGTATTTGCCTGAACCTGACCAGCTACGAAAGCATTAAACTTTAAAGTCAGCAAGAAGATTCTTTTTCCAGTGGTCAAATTGAAATGAGAAATAAATTGAATGAAGGATAAAAAATATTATGTGTCTAGAAACATCTATAAGTAGGAAAGCATGAGAGCATCAATATTATTTTCAAGCTTGTACACAAATAGTAACCTGAAACGCCCAAGTCTTCTTTCAGTCTTTCCTTATCTTCTGCAGTTAATCTTGAATTGCTCTCAACAACCTGCTTCACATTTTCGGGTGGAAGCTCAGGATCATCAACCCATGCATCTTCTCCAACATATGAACTATCATGAACAAGGGTTCCATCAGGTCTCTCAATAAACTTCTTCAATTTCAGTCCTTTAGGTGTTGTCTTCCTCCAGACACCCTTCTTAAACCTGCAAGCATGGAGCAGAACTTATTCTCAAGGACCTAAATCAGAAGTCCCAAATTACATGCATTCCCATAACTCATTCATTGTCCCAATCATAAGCAACAGTAGTGACATTAACTGCAAACAATTTCTCTTCATTAAAGCTACTTAAGAATATGGGACCATGTAAAATGAGAAATGCACTTACTTTCTGATATTACTAGGGGTTGGCTCAGGAATCAATGCCTCCATGTAAGCCTCTGTTAGCTCTTTCTTTTGACGATTAATGTACGGAGCTCGAATTGCTACATACATTCTTTGACAAGAAACAATCACAACAAAAACATACAGAACCAAGGCACCAACACGTTTAGGCTCCCAATTTTTAAAATCCTGCAAATTGTAAATAACTGTAAAAATTTCTCTCTTACCATATAAGTTTCAAACAGAATCGCCAAAATAGTTATTTTTATTTTCCAAGTTCCATACCTTAAAAATTTCATTTAAAAAAAAAAAATTCCACACTTTCTTAGCAACCAAGAAAATTTAAACAAAAGGGACTCAAGATAAGTCGACAGTAGCATTACCTTCCAACGTTCCCACCGATTCCATTCCACAAACTGGGGCAACAACTCAGTCCTAAACCGAGTCAACTCATCCTCACCCTTCTTCACTCCATCCTTAACTCGGTCCACTAACTCATCCACCTTCATAATAGCCTCATTCAAGTCAAACCCAGTTTCCTTCTTGACCGACTCTCCCAGTTTGGACCAGAACCGCTCCGACCCGGAAAGAACCGATCGGGCTAACCTCTGCCAAGAAAACCCACCTGGGACATTGGAATTTGCGGAGGAGTAGACTCTAAAAATGGGTTTTTGGCGGGAAATTCTGGGTCTGTGCTTTGTGGGTATTTGCAAAAAAGTTGTTTTTACAAGTGGCTTTGATGAGGAGAGTAGTGGGTTCGGTTTGAATGGGATTGCAAGGTCCATTTTTGTTTTGTTTTTCCTGTCACAACATGTGAGAATTTGAGGAGTTTAAAGAGGAAAACGAAATTTTAAGCATTTGGGGGTTTTGTGAGGTTTATCTGAACAGCAAATGGAAAAACTGGAAAAGGAAGCATTGTATTGAAAACGGGTCGAATCAAGTTCAAACCTTTGTTGGGGGTTGGCCCAGTGTACTGAACACTTGTTACCCAAGTTGAGTTAGAGGCCCAAATTTAATGAGCCCATCTATGACAGTAATGTGATCGCCTCTTAATCGAAATAGGGTTAATGGATTATCTTCATATTGAGCTGAACCAATTTAATTACAGAAAAGCATCCCTCAGTTTGCTGCTCGAAAGAGTATGTATAAGAGAGCTTGAGAGATTCATTAGTATGCTTGAATCGCTTGTTAAGTTGTGTGTTAAATATTAAGGGTTATGCCCTATTTACAGGGAGGCTTGTCTAATTTTAGAAAATTTTATGCAACTTTAGATAATTTGCTATATCTAAATTGATTAAAAAAATAAATTAACTGCAAAGTATGAAAGTTTAATATTATCATTTTTAGAGTTTTTTTAACAATTATCAACACAAAAAGACAAAAATGGAGCCTTACTATTGGGTGCAATGCAACCCAATTACCTAAAAAAAAAACAAATTAATGTTGTTCTTTCTTTTGTTAACTTGCAATAATTCAATCTAGCTCAATCGTTAATTAAATAATATGAAGGCAATCAAAATTAATTTCGTCATCTAAAAGTTAAAAGAGATTGTATAATTGATGAGGAAATGAATATTTTAATGCTAAACCGAGAATAAAAAGAAAGAAAGAAAACATGAATATTTATTCCTTTATTATAAGTAATAACCGAGTGCTGAACACTTTTAAAACCCTAACTTCTCCTTAAATAATCGGAGAAGTGAGATAATACAAAAAAAAAAAAAAAACCTAGAACGTAACTTTCCCCTTAAAAAAATTCTGGAGAACAGATTATAAAAACCAGAAAATACAAAATTCACAATCCAAATCACGTTAAACTCGATACACACACACTTTTCACATAATGCTGCACCATTGGGCATCACCGACGTTGAAGCCTTGCAGTGGTGCCGGTGGCTGGGGAAAGTACCTAGGCGATGGCTCGTAGAACGGGGGGCCAGCAGCCTGATAAAGCTCGGGCTGCGGGTATGGATACCAAGTTCTTTGTTGAGGGTCATGAGCAAAATAATAGCCATATTGGCTGTAAGGATAATTATATCCTTGACGATGATCGTTGTAGTGCCCGTGGCCGTAACCATTCAAAGGCGCTTCGCTATTCATAGTTATATTATTAGGGTTTTTGGCATTGTGGTTTCCAGAATCAACCCAGCAAAGTTCAGCATGCTTCCCTGCTTTTGCTAGCAACTTCAAAAGTGTTCCTGGTTCTACTTTGCCCGAAATGTAAGCAATGCCCTGCTGTGCATCTATGCTATAAGTTACTCCTAAAAAATAATAATTACATATCCATGCAAATAATGAGTATCTTCATGCAAAAATAGAGTAAACTATATAATAAACAAGAAAAAAATAAAAAGAATTGCATATCAAAGCCAAAGTACCATCGATTCTAGCCAATACTTTGATGAGGGACTTGTGCCATCCAATAGTTTGGGTGTCAACTCTGAGAGCACAAGTCTGCAAAATTAAAGCACATATAAAAGGAACCATAAAAAGTTAAGAATCAGAAATGTGGTAAAAGCACAATAATTCAATTTGAATGGTGAGAGAATAAGAAAAATTAACCATGTATCCGGAGGAATCCATTGTAATGAAACCTGTTTTGTGGACTAAAAAATGAGGGCTGTAGGGCACATATGTGATGATGAAGAAGATAATCGAGTAAATAGAAGGGATTAGGGTTTGGTAATATTTATAGAGCAAACCTGATTTGTTTATTCAAGTAATAAATAATGAGATCTTTATTTTGAATTAGGAAAGTTATTTATACTATCCCCCACCAATCGAGATATTGCTTATTTGTTTAAGTTTCCATATTCATACAAATATCAAATATTAAGGAGTTAAGGTTTTGGGAACGTACGTGAGGTTATTTAACTTATATTGGCAGTTCCTTATACAAGATTTATTACATTTTTTTTTTCTTTTATATAAAATCTTAACAGATTGCATCAAATTTGGTTAATATATAAGGCAAGTCTAGACATTTTGCAAGGAAAGATTTTGAAATTCTACCAAATTTATGAAAATTTAAAAATGGCATACTTGATAGCTAGCCAGAGAAAATAATAAGAATATACTGAGTTAATTAAGCTTGCCTTGATAGACCATTTTATGTACACAATTACCAGTCAAACTGTGTAATTATTCCCTTCTAAACAATTAACTAAAAGAAATAAATGAATCCCCAAATTGCCGGAAAAAAAAGGATTGGAAATCATTATTTAAACTGCCAAATTTTATTTGTACTGGTATTAATTTGTTAATTCTTTTATGAAACATATTGATTTTGGTTTTTTTTTTTTTGTGATAAACTAATATGGTACTATAATGGTAATTTAGGTAAAATACAATAAAATTGTTGAATGCAAATGAGTGAAAACAAAGTAATTTATAAAGTTATAATATTATTATTATTATTTTCTTAATGGATATGCATATAAGAACTTACTATATTTATGAGAGCAATGATATATTCACAGAATCTTATATAAACTGACGTGGCGCTTGATTGATTAGTTGAAGGAAAATGTGAATTATTGATTTTTATAATGAAGATTTTTTTGTTTAGAGGAATAACGAAGAAATTTAATAATTGGTGTTGGGCCCAAATTATTGACCCACCGGCCTGATATGCAAGCCACTGGATATTTGGCAAAAGTTGAGCTTCTAACTCATTTTAGAAAACTTCTTTTTATATTTATAGCTGTTTCTTTGATGAAATTACAAAAAAGGACAAGAAAATTACACCACACTAAAATTTTTAGTTAAATTTTACCGTCATCTAGAATAAATTAACTCTAGCAATAGAGAATTCTGGTTACAAACAATGGGTTTGTTTTTTGGGAAACGGTCTACCCGACCCATGGCCCAAGAACTAAATATATCGTCTTCATGAAGAACTGAAAAAGTGCAATGCTGCTAGTTGGAATTTGGAAGTAACAAAGAAGAACATGCAGCAAGTGCAGGTTCAGTTCCCAGCTCGGCTGATAAAGTCTCTATCTTTGTCTTCATTGCCGGCCACTTCGAATCTTCAACAGATTGCTTCTTCTCAAACCAAAGGTATCACATGGTATCTCCGTTTCTATCTCTTTTTACATGTATGTAGGTATGCATGCGTTTTCTCATTCATAAACTTTGTCTCGTTTTTTTTCCCCTCAGTTTTGATGGCAAATGGGTCCTGTCCTTTTCTTTTTTTCTGAAACAATTATGAAAATGCATTTATTTTGTATGTTATTGAATACCTCTGCTTTTCTGTTACTAGGTATTTTGTATGACATTGGAAACAAATGAGTTATGTAGTAATGAAAATCGTAAAATAGAAGGAAAATTGAAGAAGAAATTTTGAATTATGTCAGATTGTTTGAATGACTTTTGAATTTCTTCGCAATTGTAATTTCATTCTTTCCCAACCTTGAAAGCTGTTATATGGGAGACTTCTTTTACTGATTTTGTGTGAATTTTGACTTGCATTTGTAAACTTTGTCCTGATTGGTTTGCATTAGGTGTTGCTAAGGTTGTGCTTAAAAAAGGGAAGACCCAACTATTCAAGGATGGAAGTCCGATGGTGTATAGTGGAGCCGTTGATAGAATAATCGGTAGGCCACCACCCAGGACTGGAGATGTTGTACTAGTAACTGATGGGACGGAGAAACCAATTGCATGGGGCTTGTACAATTCAGTTTCTATGTTCTGTGTTCGGCTTATGCAACTAGATGAGGAAGTCACCAGGTCTGTATTCAATTAAAGGGTTCCTTTGTTTTTTTTTTTTTTGCTTCACTTGCTTTATGAAGCTGTTAAGCTATTAATGAATGTGGTGCAGGGATCCTTCTTGTGCATTGAACATGGAGAGATTGCTTGAAACGAGAATTGATGCAGCTATAGAATTACGGAGGAGGTTAGGGCTTCCATCCGCTAATACAAATGCATACCGTCTTGTCAATAGTGAAGGAGACAGGTCAGTGAAACTGAGCATTTAATCAATATTTCAATTAGTCAGTATATCTTGAACATAGCTTCTTCCATTGGTAGATAATGTAAGCAGCTACCTTATTCAGCTTCTATAATTTGCTATCTCATCTGATCATTCATGATTCATCATTCTGCTTTCGTGCATTTACCCTACAAGCATACTTGAAGTTACCTACAATTTTAGGATCCCAACCATCATGTAATATTATGGTGCACTTCTTCATTAAATGGAAACTCATGGTACTTAATTAGGATCAGAAAGCAACATTTCTTTATTTTATGTCTACCAGTAGTATGATTTACATTTTGGATCCATACTTATGCATGTATTTATCCATTCAGAACCATCCTGGATACAATAACCTTTTCCTGTACCAGTTGATTCACTTGTTTCTTCTCATAGATTATCAGGATTAATAGTCGATGTCTTCAGAGAGTCCGCTGTAATTGCATCATCTGCTGCTTGGGTTGAGAAGCACAAACCAGAGATAGAGGCTTACATCAGTAGAATTTGTGATATCAAACATATAAAATGGAGACCATCGGTTGAAATTTTAAAAGAAGAAGGGTTGGATGTGTCAGATTTGAAAGAAACACATCCATCTACATACCCTGAACGAACAAAGGTAGGAAATCCCTTTGAACATTGTATATTAACATTGGGTTACTGGTGCAAGCTTGTGAAATTATCAGGATATGCAGAAAAATAGTTTAAACAAAGTTTTACCACTATGCAACTTAGCAGGTGTTTAACATATTTATTTTTTCTGCATAACTCATGTGAATTCATGAAATTTTCTGTAATAAATCAACTCCTGCTCCAACTGCTTCTGTGTAATTCTGAAATCTGATTCTCTTTTAGTAATGTCATTCTACCCTATATGTTGTGATGTTTTCACCTCGTAGGTATATTAATGTTGAAGATTTTCCTTCAATGATTGATATCAAGGATTAACTTTTTTCTCAAAAGAAAAAATGGTGCATATCAAGGATAGGTCGAATGAAAATACATGAAAATTGTACCATTTCTACAGGAATTTCTTCTCAGACAGTGACAGGCTTACTCATTCTTGTAATCTCAATTTTTTGCTACCACCCGGCAAATTTAGATAGCAGGCTGATTCTACAATGTTATTAGCTCTCTTAAGCATGAGTAATTTATTCCATCTTGTAATCCGTGTCCTAGGTTTTAGAAAATGGGATATCTTATGCCATTTCAATGGAAGGCCAGAAGACTGGATTTTATGCTGATCAGCGTGAAAACCGTCAGTTCATATCAACAATCTCAAATGGACAGAAGGTGCTTGATATTTGCTGCTACAGTGGTGGTTTTTCTCTAAATGCTGTGAGAGGAGGTGCTGTAAATGTAACTGGTATATTTTCCCAACTTTTTCTTGCCTTTATCAAAAATTAATATCTAAGAAAAGTCCTTTTGTCCAAGACTATCACCCTAATATATTATCAGGGACTTTTTTTTTTCCCAAGTTTATTCACCGTGTTAGTAACGTTTAAATTTATATAGTTTGGATTATCTGCACACCACAGTAGTGGATGTTGTAAGATTGCACCTATCTTCAAAAACGTTGACTGTTCCATCATCTCTTATATTCTCTTAGGTGTTGATACATCACTGCCTGCTGTGGAGCTTGCAAGAGAAAATATTGTTTTGAACAACCTGGATCCTGAAAGAATAACATTTTTGAGAGAAGATGCAACTGAATATATGAGGCACGCTCTTGCAAGAAACGAATCATGGGATATAGTTATTTTGGATCCTCCAAAGTTAGCGCCAAGAAGAAAGGTCTGATAATTCTATAATATTCAACACAATCTAGGATGAAATTTGAGAGACTTCCCAAAAAGCCCCAACAGAAGCATCCTGTTGGTTGATTGATTTGGTTGCATGTTAGATTCTCATCCAGTAGTTCATGCTCAGTGATCTCGACAGCTCCAGGCTCACAGTGAGAGTGACATCTCTCTTTAGGTATAAGCTTGAAAGTTGAATAGTATAAATCTACTAGAAAGGAAAAGATTCTCATTATGTGGTGGGCTCGGAGCTTGCTTTACATTTACTGAAGTAACCATTTCCTTTAGATAAGATGGGTCTAGTGCTTATAATTATCATAACTTGTGAAATAATTTTTACTTTTGCTTGTAAGTAAATGTTATTATATTTTTGTTGAATGCATATGAATTTTGTTTGAAATATTCCAGTTTAAATAACCTCGAGAGGGAAGTCAAAGGTTGTCTCTTCCCCATAGTTTAAATGAGTTTCTTCTCCCAATTTATTGTGAATGCTGCCATTGCTTACTGCTGCACTTGATCCCAGGATCTACAAAGTGCATCCGGCATGTACAGAAACTTAAATTCATTAGCGATGCAACTTACAAAGAGAGGTGGTTTTCTAATGACCTGTTCATGTTCAGGAGCTATGACCCAAAGTGGAATGTTCTTGCGCATCCTTCAGGCAAGTAGTTCTCAGTGTTCTGTAATGCATGATAAGTTACCTATCAGAATAAGAAATTCTTCCGGATTTTTCTATTATCTTTGCTGGAGATGGATACATATCGCAATTATTAGACAATTATTGCAAAATTTCTAAATTTCCAAGATTCAACTAACAGTAGAGAATCTCGCCTGTAAAGTTCTCAAAAAATTCTCATTCAATCACATTTTCTGTTTATCAGGGAGCTGCATCAATGGCACAGAGGAAGATCACTGTGGTCCAACAAGCTGGGGCAGCTTGTGATCATCCTATCGACCCATCCTACCCTGAAGGCACATATCTGTCCAACATCTTGCTTAGAGTGCTATAATTGCCTATGAATATTTGAAACAAGAAGCCAATTTTGTATTCTCTATCTTGATGAACAGAGAGAAATCAGTTGATGAAAACTAGTCATTGTATTGAGCTAATTCACAAATTATACATAAGATTCAACAGGAACAACATCCTATTGTCCAAAAATTCAATAAAACAACCAGAATACTTTTTAAAATGGAGGATATATTTTGTCATTAAATATCGATACACAAAATTACATCATCCAGTTTTGAGATAGCCAATCCATCTACTCAGGTTCCACAAATTTGCTTAGTGCCCTCCTGGATTTCTGTTCCATGACAGGTAGGAAGGATCTCCAAGTCGCCTGAAAAAGTAGAGCCAGACATTAATTACAATATTGACCGAGATGTGTTACTTAACAGTTTGCAACAACCTTTTTTCTTCCCCTTTTTATAAAATACAGTAAAGGCGGGGTAGGAATTTACCTTGGCTTTACCAGATATACTATAGTGAATGACAGGGCCAAAAAGAAGCACAAGCCTCCAACGGTGAGATAAGCAATGCCAAGGAAGTCATTCTTTCCACCAAGCCAGGTAGTGGTTGAAAGAACAAGCTTCTTCTTGCCACTAAAACTGTATGTGTTGTAGTTGTTTTCCAATATCACATCTATAATATCATTCTCTTGGAGGTCCACCTCTATTTTCCCATACAACTTCCTAAAAGTGGGCAAAGCTGCTGTCCGCATCCAAACTATAAGGTCCTCCTGCTTACTCAACTGTTACAGCAAAATATACTCAACCATGTTAGGCACCTGTCTCAATGCTATAAAGCAACTTCCAAAAGTGACTAAAAAAGAACCAATTAGTGTCTATTTAGCATGGTTTATTTAATGGTCATAAGTATTTATTTAATCCTATAAACTGTTATCAAAATTTTTGTTGTTTAGTAATTTTTTAGTAGAGCTTTTGAAGTTTAAATAAACTATGTTACCTTTACTAGCAAAACTCAAATTTTGGGCTTTTGGGAGTAGTGGCTGAAAAACATATTTTAAATGTTAAAATATCTAAAATATTTTCTACTTATTTGACAATCTTATTTTATTCTTTTCATAATATGACTTTAAAAAATTTGTCTAATAATTTTATAATTTTTAATAAAAGCTCTCATTGGCAACCAAACAACAAAAATTTTTTAGGTAAAAGCTCAATTTGTAAAAGCTCTACTAATAAAATCTCTACTTAAATAAGCTCTACTTGAAAAGCTATACCAAACATAGCCTTAAGCAATAGCTAATGGCTCGATTGGAGCTTCCATAAGGGGTAGTTGGACGAGGGGCTAGCTGCAGATATGGCAGGAAAGCCTGGCCTGAGCCTGGGCGATGCAAGCGCCCATGAGTGAGTTCGGGCCGAACCAGGGCTTCACTTGATAAGGCTCAATTTTATGAAAACAAAAAAGATAGTAAACTATATGTTATTTTAAATAAACTATATTTATTTAGCCCACCTATTATACATATTCAAAACTTTAAACCTTTAAGTCCAACTTTTCAAGCCCAATCTTATTAATACAAAATTTTAAAACATAAATTTGTTAAATAAATTGAAAAAAAAAAAATCCAGGCTTTTTAAGCCCGGATAAAAGCCCTCCTAAAGTTTGCATCTAATTTTTCAAGATCATTAAAACACCCAATTAAAACAAATCCAGAACTGTTAAATATCACGATTTCTTAAATGTATATCTACATTCTATCAGATATGAAGTGGTAAAAGGCTTACTGGTATGGATTCATTAAGATGTGCACCACCTATCAGAGTCCCATTTTGGAAGTTCCTAGGAAAAACATCTTTGCCAAACTTGTGATCCCTATCACTCTTCCATGCGATACCATCCTTCTTCACTGTCAGCTGTCTCTTGTTGCGGGAAAAACTGTATGTATCATTAAACAAACTCCAGGCAATAAGGCCACAAGGGACAATGGGCTTCCCATCTGGGGTGGTATCTTCGGGCTCACACTGAGATGTTTCACTCGCTTTACCCTCCTTTTTCAACTGCTCATCATTTCGGCTCTTAACATATCTGAACAAAAAGCCATGTCGACCAATCACAACATGAATATTTATTTGTATTTCAAATTGTTTCCACTTACTGAAGAAGAAAATTTAATGAAGTTAAAAATAGTTATTGGAAAAAGAGTTAAGAGATTGCAACTACGGTACTATGTGGCAATGTCAATCATTTCACAGAACTATAATAGTGTTTGTTTTGCTATCTTTCAATACAATGGCCATTTTCCCAGGCCTATTATTTTTCCATACACTGGACCATGTAGGGGGGCTGCCACCTGCCCAGTGCCAGAAGATCAAGGAATCAGGTGACCTGATGACAAGGAAGCCGGTGATCAAAGCACCAGTGAACGGCAGCCGCTTATGGTGCTTAAAAATATTGGTCATTACTCACAATAAACAGAAAACGTAGATTGAAATATCCAACGTATCACCCACATTTGAGAATTTCCAAGTAAAGTTTCACCAAATTATTACAATTTAAGCAGAAAACATGGGAATGGAATGTGATATATATATACCTGCGATGATTCTGGTAGAAATTATCGAGTTGATAGTACACATAGATAGGCTGCTTCATATGCTTTGTCACCTAAAAGGAAGAAATCACACAGAATGTAACTTATCCATTTCATCTCAGGAGTTAAGTTTAGCCTCTTTCTGATAAATACAATTATGCATATGGAACTTACATTAATTTGCCTGGTGCATGTTTTATTTGCAGTACTCTGAATAAATGCCACCTTGTTAGTCCTATTAGTTAGTGGTATGCAATCAGTCTCATATCGATCAACAATTTCAACAACCTGGCACAGAGAAAGAGAGTCCATAATCAGCTAATTTTGAAATTGAAAATATAATCACAAAATTGTACGCTAGTACTAAACATACATCTCGGGAAGCAAGGAGGGAAGTAATTCCAATGGGAACGAACACAATGCCAACAACCAAAAATGTTAGAATCACCTGCAGGAAGAAAAGAGCTTCTTCAATTAAAACTTTTCTCATGCGCACAGCTAGCTTAGCAAATATGTATGTAATATTAGAAGCATACAGTAAAACTTACCCATTTTGGCGTAAGAATCGGCTTGCAAGCCGGAAGCTCCTGTTGAGTAAACTTGGAATCTGAAAGGGAAAAAAGAATCATAAAGTAATAAGTTTAGTTGACTGGTATCATGAGGCAAATATTCCGAAGACATAACATGAAAAACAATGGAAAAGTTTCTAATTAGATGTTCAAAAAATCCTTTAGTTCTCCAAAACCTCGAGACAGAAAAACCCTTCAGCTTGTCCTTGATTCTTCTTGTAAGTCAGAGATTAACATGAATGCAGATTTATTTCATAAGCTGGTGCCCCTAACAAACCCATGATTCGAGCAATAAATTTTTTTCCAATCAAGTACTAGATGCAGGGTACCGAATTCAACTAAAGGGATCAAGCAAAGAACTCAACAACAAGGCCAAATAAAATAAGTCAACGCATAAAATCACAAATCTGAGAAGAGGAAGTAAGTCAAACCCAACAAACAATAAGCTCAAAATCATAACTGGGTGGGTAATCATAAATTACTCTAAAAAACCGCAAAAATAACACCCAGAAAAAAGAAGAAGAAGCTAGGAGAGAAATATACACTTGGGTCGCTTAGAGTTTCGCCTGGCAGCAGAAGGATCAGCGGATCCAGCAGCGTCGGCAGTGGCCGTGCTAGACGACGCCGTATTGGAACTCATCAGAGAGATCGGATTAGATTAAACTGACTACAAAAACAAAGTTTCCGTTTCCTCCTTTCTTTTCTATTTTTATTTTTATTTTTTTTGGGAAAATCAAAGAAAGAGTTGTGAGAGTGAGATGGGACAGCAAATAGAAGAAGGTTGGCGTATGAGTTTTTTTTAGATGTAATTTTAACTTAAATATGATGATGCTCCGGTTTGATTTGGTTTGGTCTTGTTTTGACTTTGAAAATGAAGACGATAAAAGGCAGAAGTTTCTGCTTCTCCACTCTACGCCTAAGCCGGCTCTACAAGTCTAGAAGAAGCAAAGGAAAATTGGTCAGAGCTGTACAACGAGAGAAAAGAACACGCTTGCAATTGTTTTTCTCTTTTACTTCTTCTTCTTTTAAAAAAAAAAAAATAATAAATAAATAAATTGAATTAGTATCGTTTTTTATTTTTATTTTTATTTTTAAATATAGCATAACACCATGAGCCCTCAAAAAGGAGTTACACTTTCGGTGTTGGATGTTGCAGCCCAACCTGAAGATAGTTTTACGTATTAACGTAATTTTAATTAAGGGAATTATTGGAGGTGGTTTATATTTTAATTATTGGATTTGGAATATGCACGGAATATTTTAAAAATAAAGGACACTTTTTTTGAACCGGTTGTTGATACATTAGGATATGTTTCGGTTGGGTGACATTATTTGAAAATTCAATGCGATGTGCTTGCATTTTGGAATTTTCCCTTCTTCTTCTTCTTCTTAATCTTTTGTCTTTTTGCTCTCTCTCTCTCCCTCTCTCCCTCTCTCCCCACTAAAAGTTCAGTTTCATATTAATTTAAAAACTTTCTCATTTTATACAGAATATTAAGAGGAAGATTTTAATAGAATTGTACGAATAGAATCATTTCATTTTCATGCCACGTGTTTAAAAAAATTTTCACTCATCACCGTTGTTACATGATAATATTGTTATAATTAATTATAAATCCAATATCTCTTATCCAACTGGCCCGCTCAGCCACGATTGTCTCTCTGGGACTAAAGTCATGGGGTCATTTTCAACTGGGCCTGAAGCCTACTCATCGACAAATAAACTTGGATCCGAACCCATACTTTGTACTTTCGTTATCTGGGCCCAAGGTCAAATTCGATATAAACGAGACCAAATGTGTAATAATAATACATTTTTATTGTTAATTTCATTAAATAATAATGACGTAACACTTATCGGTCACACACACACCAGCAGGCAGTAGAGAGTGAAATCGGTGATAAAAGATAGAAACGTGCGGTTATGCTGGTCATATTTACAAACAAAAATCCTACAACTTTTGGGATCAAAGACCCGATTCGAATCTTTCATTTCATTTGGGTTTCTTGAGCTGAGCTTCAGTTCAGTTGTAATCGCATGAAACAATAATAAAAGAGTAGTAGTACACAAAACAAATGACGAAGATGGCGTTGAGTGGAGGGGCACGTGTGGCATTTGTGGGCTCTCGCAGGATTTTCGCATCACATCTGCCAAACATGCAGAGCTGCACTCCTGCTTTCTCTCGCCAGGCAAGCACTTGACTTGCCCATGTGTCTTCTTCTTTTTTCCTTAAAATTATGTTTTGTAGCATTCACTTGTATACTAATCGACCAGTCTTGCTACTCTTTTTGTATCTGCGAAACTTTGTTATGCGTTCTGGGTATTGTTCTATTCATATGAATGTTCGAAACTTATTTTTATATAAATATTTAGTTAATCTCAGGGTGATCATTTTGGGATAGAGTTTACTCAGCTGCTTGATTTCATGTTTTTTTTTTTTTTTATAATTGAGATGATGTTGTGTATGATCAATTGACTGAATGCAGCGATGACATTACGTGTCTTTCTTTCGTAATCGGTTGAGTTAGTTTTCATAGAGCTGTCTTGGGTTGTTATGAATTTTCCAGTCTCTTTGAATGAAAGGTCTTTTGTTTTCTTAATGCCATTTAAGATGCAATATATGTTGTTTAATGGTGCCAGCTTTTCAGTTTCTTAGTGTTGTAATTCTGCACTTTGGGAAATTTTATTCCATGTAAAGCCAAAAGGAAAGGTTTATGGAATTTCTAAACAAGGGAATTGTATGTCAGATGAGTAGGGGGATGCAGAGTGTTACTGAGCGGCTTCATGATTCTGGCCTTTTACGGACTCAGGGCCTTATCGGAGGGAAATGGATTGATGCATATGATGGGAAGACTCTGGAGGTTTGGAGAAAAATAATTTATTTTCTTCTACAATGTTCTTCTTAATTTGCAACTATATTGGGTTGAATCTTTGACTGCTTGGAGTGCTCCATGTCAGAACTTTTCAGAAAACACAAAAGATTTAGCAGATGCTGTATTCTCCAAAATATTTTGGTTCCATAGTGTGTGTTTTTATAATGTCAATTACATGTATTGCATGTTATGACAGGTCCACAATCCAGCAACTGGCGAAGTGATAGCAAATGTATCGTGTATGGGAGGAAAGGAAACAAAAGATGCTATATCTTCGGCTTTTGATGCATTTAATTGTAAGAACTTGTGACTGAACCTCTGTGCGGATATGATTTACTCTTGCACGGCATTTAGCCTATTTTGATAAACTAAACTATCTATGCTTGTAATGCTTTAATATTGCCAAAAAGTGCCACTGAAACTTTGAAATTTACAACTTGACTCTATTTGATTTTTGTACTTGTAGTACCTTGTTGATTCCTGAAGTCACGTCCTTCCTGATTCATATCTATTGCATGATACTTCTTTGTTAAAGAAAAATCTAAAGCAGATTTCCATTCATTCTAAATGATAAGTCACATGTAAAATGAAGTGTGCTTTTTTCCTTCCAAAGAGTATTGGTATTGCAACTTGGAGCCTACCAGTGAAGGTTACTAGATAACACTCCTTAGAAGCAAATATTTAGGAGCATAGACAGAAAGCCAAGTAAATTTTTTCTGAATCCACCTCATGCCTATTAGTCTTGCTTAGAATGCTATAGCTTTTTATTTGTTAACCTTGGTGCTGATGGGATATTCATAACCAAATTAGCTGGGGGGGCTTATTTTTGGTTTATAGTATCTGGGATCAGGGACATTTATGTGATTTGTAATTAGTGTGTTGCTTAATTTTGGCCTATTATCTTTGTAGCTTGGAGCAAGCTCACCGCTGCTGAGAGGAGCAAGGGCCTGCGGAAATGGTATAATCTATATCCTTGACCATCCGCTTTGATAGAATATCTAGAATGATCTTAAAAAGTGAGTGCCGACTAGAGCATGCCTAGTATTTATAGAGTTTTGTGCTGTCAGTGTGTTAACATTTCCAAAACATGATGAGTGCCATTTTCATAGAATTTCACATTTGAATGCTTCTTTATGTATCGTTGCTAAAAGACTTTGCAAAACTTATTATTGTGCTTGTAAGGTGACTCTTTTCCGTTGATGATGATGCTTTTTTGCAATTTATCCTGAAAGCTTTTTTTTTTTTTTAAAAAAAAGATGCTTATTATTAATACCAAAAGTGTTGTTGACCTGCTTTGATTGAAGTTTCCTTTGAAGTTTAATTATGTGCCTAAATATAACATGGTTAATTTTCTCTTGGAGCCCTTGGTCTTGATTGCTCCCTCTGAAATGCTTGGTTTTGGTGCTGGGAGATTCTGTTCTCTCACATAGATATTGATATAATTTTTCTTTATAATCTATTCTAAGGTATGATCTACTGGTGGCTCACAAAGAAGAGCTTGGCCAACTAATAACATTGGAGCAGGGGAAACCTCTAAAAGAAGCTGCCGGTGAGGTAAATCATTAAAAGTTTGCCTTTAGGAATTTAAGCAATAGGTATAACCCACATATTTTTGTTTTGTTGTTGATTTTTTATTATTTTCAATGTTTACTTTTTTGGATTTAACATACAGGCTGCCTATGGAGCCAATTTTATTGAGTTCTATGCAGAGGAGGCAAAACGTGTATATGGTGATATAATTCCAGCAACTCTGCCTGATCGCCGGTTATTTGTTCTAAAGCAGGTGGCCTTTTGTTTTCAAGTCCTATATAATTGCCATGTATGAGTGAATCAATTCTTTTGATAAATTTTTGTTTATTTCCATTCAAATATTAGTTCCTCTTCATTTAAGATGAACATATTCAACTCAAGTACCACCAAAAGCTGTTAAGACTTTCAAAAGCCTACTGACTGATAGTGTCTGGTGGAATTTCAGTTCAATCAAACCTTTAGTCAAGTAGTCTGTTTCTCTATTCTATGATTTGAGAATCCATTAGCACAAGATGATAACAGAAATGCTGTACCCAAGGGCTTTTGGCCCAGCTTTCCATCAGGTTGACTTTTGTTGACTCAATCTCCCTCAAAAATCATGTGAGGAATGACATGCACTTTAAACCTTCTAAGTGCTAGGATATCATACGCGGTTAGGGAAGTCAGTCATCATGTGACACAAATCCTTCCAACATCCAACTTTTTCAAATTCATTGATGTAATTATTGGCAATAAGCTTGAATTGAACCATTTAGGTTTTAAACCCCCTTTAAAGAATTAATTCTCCTTCTTGGGAAGATGTTATTTTAGTCTCCTTTTGAAATAGTTTTAGCAATCTTTCATCTGCTTCATCTTGCTTGCGGTTCTGGAAACTGGGAAGCTGATATTTGATTTCTTATGCTTTTGTATTTGCTTTAGATGGGCTATTCTTGATTTTAAACTTTTTCATTAAAGCTCTTGGTGCCACTTTGTTAGATATTGTGTGATCTTCTCGTATAATCTACTTTTCATTGTTTTTATGTGCAGCCCGTAGGTGTTGTTGGTGCAATTACACCATGGAACTTTCCCTTGGCTATGATTACCCGAAAGGTGTTCCCACTTGTGCAATTTTAAGTTGTTGTCTCAGACTTTTTTTTTTTAATAGTTTGCTCACAACTTGTATAAATGTTTTAAAATTGAATGTTTGTATTGACATTTTTAACAGGTTGGTCCGGCCCTTGCTTGTGGTTGTACAGTGGTTGTAAAACCCTCCGAACTTACACCTCTCACTGCTTTGGCAGCAGCTGAGCTCGCCTTGCAAGCTGGAATCCCACCGGTAATTCTTAAAGAGAATGTTGGAAGTTTGCTATTCATTTGGCTATCGTAAGCTGAACCATTGCTGTACAATGAAATGCATTCATGTACAGGGGAATTAGTACTCTCAGCTTGGACCTTCTTGAGTTGGGGACTATTAACTCGACTAAAAGTAGTAATTTTTAATTGAAATTTCTGTTTTATCATTAGTTTGATTATTCTTATTTTTGTACTTTTTCAGGGTGTTATGAATGTGGTTATGGGGAATGCCCCTGATATTGGTGATGCTTTGCTCACGAGCCCACAGGTTTTACTTTCTTAAGATATCTCCCAAACTTTTTATTATATGACCTTTCATTAATCTCATGGATGATTGTCAGATATACAAATGCTAGAAACTTTGAGTAGCTTTGAATAACTTATTCAGGTGAGGAAGATTACATTTACTGGCTCGACGGCTGTTGGAAAGAAACTGATGGCAGGAGCTGCAGGGACTGTTAAAAAGGTGTGTAGGATATGAAAGTAATGTGTGACCCTAACCGAGGAGGCTTTAGATATCACCATATTAGATTGATGCCTCTTACCTTGTCTCCTTTAGGTATCTTTAGAGCTTGGTGGCAATGCACCCTGCATAGTCTTTGATGATGCAGACCTGAATGTGGCAGTTAACGGAGTGGTGAGTTGGATTGTCTGTAAGTTTCTTATGCAAAGCAAAAGAAAAGTGATTCTCTATGCATACGTATTGTAATAGTTTGCTTTCATGCTAGATCCGTTTGCCAATGGAGGGCAACTAAATCATAACTTGATAAAAGATGACAATATTTAATATTCTTGTTCCATCAATTTTTGTTTTGAAAGTATTCATTTAAATGATAAACTTTGTCACTTTTTTTATTCTGCCTTTGGAGTTGTACTGCAATACTAAGTATGCATTTAAATGATCAATACCCCACAACGAGGACACATATTATGCTCAAAAGTCGAGTGAGGGTTATTTATTTTGCTTTTGTCTATGTTACAGCCATCAATTTTAGAAGCAGAATGACATCATTTACATTTGTGCTGGTCAAGTTCTTTTCAAATGGTTTGATCAACAAACTGACACATTCACTCTGATAATTTTGAGTTTGTGGATCTATCATTCTACAATGATTAGCTACTAGAATTTAGATTCCATTTAACTAGTTTCCATATCTTATCGCCAATAGCTGTATTTCTGTAGTATAAACAAATATTCTATTTTAGCAGAGCTCAGTATTGCTTATTTTCTAAATACTTTTAACTTAGTTGGCAGAAACCTTACTTTTCTTTGCATTCTTAGTTATTGGGAAGTGTTCTCCCCACGGTAATGCTAATCAAATTCATTTATGCAGCTTGCGGCAAAGTTTCGTAACAGTGGGCAGACCTGTGTATGTGCAAACAGAGTACTTGTTCAAGAAGGTATATCTGGACATATGTTAAAGATGGATTATGGATTAACGATTTCTTTGTCTTAATAAAATAGTTATGTGTTTGTTTTAATTTTTCTCCTCAATCCTTTTTTTTTGGGTTAATGTGAGTATTTTTGTTATTTGGTTTAAAATGTACTATCTGTTCGCTTTCTTGAGTAATTTACAAAGGCATTTTGTGCAGGCATTTATGAGAAATTTGCAGATGCTTTTTCGAAAGCCGTCGAGAACCTGAAGGTGGGGGATGGCTTTGGCGAAGGTGTAGTGCAGGTAGTCATTCGCTACTTTTTGGCTGAAATGAATGTTGTGGTTGCATTATCGATCTTCTCATCTGTTGGAAGTTATTCTACCTTTTGACATCTGGTACAGATATATGGATAATGCCACTTATCCATTGATGAAATGTGTGTGCAGCTTATTAATTATCCTATTATAATGAATTTGGTTGAAATAGTAATCCATTTGTATGTTCTTTTTCCCTTGAGTATATGTTTGGCCTTGGTGAAATCCCGTTACTAAATTTGTAGATATATGCAATTCTTTATGCAGTTTTATGTAAGCTTATTATTTTTTCCTTTCCTTATGACTTTGAACTTCATCGGATCATACGTTTAACTTTTTATTTCTACACAGGGTCCACTAATTAATAAAGCTGCGATGGAAAAGGTCAGATATGCTCTTGGAATTTTTAACTCTTAAGTTTCCAGCTGCTGCTATATCTGTGTTTGCTTCCAATCTTTAATAAATAAATTTCTGCTCCATTTGGTTGCTCTGGAACTTTGACAGGTTGAAACTTTTGTGCAAGATGCTGTTTCCAAGGTTTGTTTTCTCACCTATGTTATTGGATATAGTAGTTTTTATTTGTATGGTGCCAAGAATTGTTATTTCTTCTGAAGTAGTACCATCTTGAAAATTGTCCAGAGTAATGTTCTTTTTGTGTAACGTTGATTGTTTTGCGTATTTCATTTTCCTCTTTAAATTATAATCTAGGAGTGCTGCTGTTTGTTTTGGTAGTTTATATGATGAACTAAAAAGGTAGGAGATGTGGCCTGCTGGCAAGTTACAGGGAAGATCTTGCGAGACATGACCTGTTGGCCCATCTTTTTCCCAAAAGGATCTTGTACATTATCAATATGTTATATTTATTGATTTATCCTGTACTGTGTTACTGTTCACCAAGAACGAAAGGAAAGAGTAGTCTCGATCACTGTACGTGCCGGTTTCAATTAACATTGCATTGCTATGTTTTATTTTCTCTTCTTTCCCAGCTAGGAACTATTATTTATTGGTATGGAAAATTTTTTTCCTGTAGTACTTTCAGTGAAACATTTGATTGATCTTAATTTTATTTAAAGGGAGCAAAAGTCCTTCTTGGGGGTAGAAGACATAGCCTTGGAACGACATTTTATGAGCCTACAGTCCTTAGCAATGTCAAGAGTGAGATGCTTGTTTCGAGGTAAGCCTTGAATGATAAAAGTAATGTTAAAAATCTACAATCAAGTTGATGTTATCAATATTAATACTTGTTTGGGTGATTATCCTTTACTGCAATGAATCTCAGATTAGGGTATTTCTAATGTTCTTGGCAAATGCTGAGGGAATAATAGTTAATTAGTTTGATATTTATTCTAGAGCCAACGTAGTAGACTAAGAAACAACAAACTACCAGTGAGAGACAACACCTCTTTCTCTAAAATTTTCCCTGTTCTATCCAGAAATTTCTTTTATGATCATTCCTGAATGTCCAACAGAAGAAACCAATTTGTATTTGAATTTCATATTGGTGCAGATAATAATTATTGAATCCTTTCCTTTTTTCCTTTAGAGTGGTTAGAATAGCTGGAGTTATTTAAATCACTTCTCTCCATTTATGGATGTTACCTGTAAATATGTCGGTCTGCAAAAGTTTGATTTGATCTAGCAATTTAGTTTGTGTCTTATGACATATTTTCTTACCTCAGAGAGGAAGTATTCGGACCTGTGGCCCCACTTCTACGCTTCAAAACTGAGGAGGAAGCTATCCATATGGCCAATGATACCAATGCAGGTTCTTTTGTCAAATCTGATTTCTCAAATTTACTAAAGAAAGCACAATGTGTTACCTACGTAATTCTGCAATCACAGTTGATTAGTAACCTTAATCAATTCACATTTTGAATGATCAGCAGAATATTTTCCTCTCTAATGTGTAATATTCAGGGTTAGCTGCTTATGTATTTACAAACAATGTTCAACGTACATGGCGTGTCTCTGAAGCTCTTGAATATGGACTCGTTGGTGTCAATGAAGGATTAATTTCAACAGAGGTTGGCCTTATTTGGTTTCACCAATGCATAAACAATGAAAGAAACTTGAAGATTGCTTATTACTAGTTTGTTTCATTGCAGGTGGCTCCTTTTGGTGGTTTTAAACAATCTGGTCTTGGACGGGAAGGTTCAAAGTATGGGATGGATGAATACCTGGAAGTAAGTAAAATGAAAATACTATTTTACCTAAATTTTTAAATTTTAGGGAAGTTAAAATGAGGCAATCAACTTTCCCTTATTTTTTGGGGATTTTATTGACTTGGTGGAATGCGTTTGACTTGATTCATCTGTAGGAATGTTTTAGCCACTTGAAATCAGTTGTTACATTTATTCATCAGTGATGCCACAAATCTTAATGACTTGCTGCTGTAATGGAGCCACAACTACCATTTTTAAGAATGATTTATATGACTTGTTTGATTTTTCTTTTTTGTATACTGTTTATTTTATTTTCCATAACACCAAGAACCTGAAAGAATAGTCAAGCAATTTGGGTTTTACTTTTCTGTTTGTCATCATATTGAAGCAGCCTTTCATTATATGCAGATCAAATATTTGTGCTTGGGAGGCATGAACAGAAAATGATGGGCCAGGTTTGTACCTGTATATCACCAAGCTTATGGAGAAAGTTTGGACCTTGTAGCTCCAGTTAGTTGACTTCTATCTTACAACAAAATTTTTTTTTAAATTAAATAATTTATTTTATGTCGAAATAGGGACCCTTTAGTACTGCCGTTGAACTGTATTTTGAAGACGGATTGGAATAGTGTGAGCCTCAAGCGTTTGATGTGAAAGTAGTAGTGAGCCATAGGTGGTTTGCTATTGATCCCCCATGTACCTAAATAAGTTTGCAAAACGGAACTGGAATGTCTGGTGTCATAAAGATTTTGCTGTGAAGACCCAAAACCTAATGGGAAAGAACTTTTCTTCCTTCGGTATCGTTACATTTCCGCCGGGTTATGTTTCTCTAGATCATACATGAATCAAGATTGTATGGTATTTATATTCCCCCCACCCCGTCTTTCTGTAACGGTGTTGCTGCAGTACTCTTTTTGCAGAACAATTTGTGAATGTATTGCTCAGTACACTTTTTGCAGAACAATTTGTGAATGTTTTGCTAGTGGAATCGCTTGTGTCTTGTGCTTGTGACAACACAATATAAACTGTTTGGTACCTATGTTTTAAGATGATGGTAGCATGATGAACTCAAGAAACCAGCCTTATTGCAAATCAGATCATATGCTAGGGAACAGCCTGGGCAGCTGGCTCATTACATGATATGATTCAGGATTATCCAGCCACCCTTAACAAAATTGGAGTCCCACATTTCAATTAAATACAGAGTCCGGAGCAAATACCAATTCCTTTTCTTTTAAAATAATTACCATCCAAACCTCTATGGATTGTTCTAATATGTACAAATAAACCCTGAATGTTTGAGGAGTGAGGGCACACACTTCTGGTTTGAGCTGTTATGGTTGATACTAAATAAAACATTAGGTTCGATGTCCCTAAATGAACCAGAAAATTGAGGAGAAAGAGTCTTTGTGTTCATTTCCCGAATCGTCTGGGTCTTACTACATATTTGGACAAAATTTGAGCATCGTGGCGTAGTCTTTTCTAAGCATATCATGTGGATTAATATAATATAAATATCTATCTATATTAATCAATAGAGGCACGAACAGTCACATCATTTGGTAAGGACTCTGTGTACAACATAACAATTCAATTTAGACTGAAAAAAATAAATCACACATATATAAACACAAAAATATTGTAACTTAATTTTCACTGCAAATTCTATGCACTCATGAGCTGCCCTTCACTACTACCTACACCTGCCGGCTGCCTTTCATCTTATTGCACGAATCAATTTCCACCATTCTACTCTAAGATCACGACCCTTAATCTCTAAAAATATCCATCATCGAGATCATGGAATGTGATGTGAGGATTTCCGCAGCAGATCATTAAGTACGGGAAATGGATAACGCAGCAGACAATCAATTCTCATCGGGAAAGTGAGAAACTAGATAGAAAAGAGAGAGGCTTTGTAAAGTACTCCAAATGGAACATAAAGACGGGACCCGCAAATTCCCCTTCAAAACTCAAAAGGAATATATTCATTTTAAAGAATAATTCCCTACGGCACTTAAAGATGCTTAAAATTCAAGCAAACATGGCCTTAACATTAAGCCAACTCAACTTTTTTTTTTCTTTCTCTCTCCCTTTATTTATTAATTTATTTTTTTTTCTTTTTGTTCACTCGCTAGATTATAGATTTTAGTTAAGTAATATTGAGAACTAAAAGTTAAACTCTAACTTTGCTTGATTATATTATACAGCGGACAGCTATGTGTGACAATTGTAGTCTAAAGAGGAATCTCCAAATCTTAAATGAATTAATGCCTTTGCTTTTCTTTACATATGGACAGAGAACTGCCCAAATATAAGGCAATTTCATATTATTCACAAAGGAAAGCTATTGGGGTTGGCCTTACAAGTTACAATAGATATCATAATATATATACCACTTTTTTTAATTTTTAAATATCTTTCCTTGTATTATATGTATTTTATTACCAAAATATTGATACCAACATATTTTGCTTGTACTTTTTTTAATTTTTAAATATCTTTCCTTGTAATATTGGCATCAATAAATGTATATTTTTATATTTTATGTATATTTTATATTTTATATATATTTATGTATATGTTATATTTTATGTATATTTTATAAAATATACATCAAAACGAGTATGTATATTTTATACTTCGAAGATAAAATATCAAGCAAATGACATATTTATGCCGCTTTTCCTTTAAATTTTTCAATAGGGGGAATTAGCAATCTACTATTGTAAATATATTATTCTGTGCATAGCATGCATATATGCATTGGCTTGATTTGGATTGATGAGGGGCAATGTTATGTGAATTGTTTAGAAAATTAGACTACAAAGCCACAAAAACATAATCCAAGCCAATAACCGACCCAAGAATGGAATAAGTCATGAATTAGATTGTTACAAAGAAGAATCTTCCTTTAATTGTCAAAGAAGAAAGCATTTATTCCCATTTAGATTTTGGTAAATAGCATGCAAATTTTTTTTCTTTAAATTTTTTTATCATCTCCCGCTAGATTTGACATCCTTGCATGAGCTTTAAAAAGAGAGAGAGATGTAGAGAGCTTTATATTGTTCTTTACTCATCTTCATTCATTTCTCTTTTTACTCAGAGTGGGTCCATTTTCAATATGTTGAGTTTGACCTATTCAAGTCACTTATTTAATATATATTTTTCGTTAATATTGATTTGGATGAGAAGACAATCTTCAAAACGACAAAAGATATAAGAAGTTGAGCCCCAAGAAGCTTTAGAAAATGAGAGGTCCCCTCGCTCATATTACCAAAAGCTCCACATACGTTGCCCTTTATGCATTGATGTTCACAAATTCACATAATGAGAACCACACAGGCCCCTAAAGTTTGCTTGTATCTCGTGTTGCCTAAGTGCTTTAATTTCACGCCTATTATCCAAATAGATTTGATTATTTGTCTTCTAACCTCAATTTGTAATTCTTTATCCACTTTGGCTGACAATAAAAGCATGCATATGTCCATCACATAATGTGGCAATGGGAAATACTTGATTCCACGGGATTCATGCCAGAAAGTTTTGGATATGATTATTAAACCTCTAACTGATATAAGACCCCATTAATTTACCAAAATGCTAGAAGGAGAAAGAGATTTATTATCAATTTAATATGTATAGCAAACATGAGAATGGCTATGAATCTAATATCTACTAATAGAATCTTTAATCATAATGTCATATATATTTTTCATTATATTATTAATTTTTTTCTATCCTGTCAAGTATCAAGGAAACCTTTTTGTTGGTAATGACATAAAGAAAGTCTTCGTGTTTCTAACCATCATAACTGGGAGAGTTATTAGTTCATGATAAGCTAAAAAGGTGATTGTACTATTCTCTAACGATTCATATATAATGGCTAGATTATATTTATATGTTTTATGAGTGCTTATATTGAAGAGAAATGGTTCGAGGAAAGAAGGGTAAAGCGTAACATATAGTCCATCATCATTGCTTGATGGGTCTCACTCATCATATCTTATGCTTATTAAAAAGCTTCACATGGTAGAAGAACAAAACTATAAAGATATACTCTACTTTAGGTGATGGGAAAAGATACATTACTCTCAGACATTACAGATATGTACACTAATGTTACAATACAAAGATCCTGATCTCTCTCTTCCCCCCCAATTGTCCACTTTATGAAAATGTGATTAGAGATATTTCATTTTTGTAATTTGTCAGAGATACATGTCAGTATATATAATGTACTCATTACATCTTACAATTATGATGTGTGTGTATATCGAGAGAGAGAGAGAGAGAGAGAGAGAGAGAGAGAATCTTTTTGCAAAGGAATGGTTGCTGCATATTAGAATAGGTGCACTTTATTTTAATTTATTATTATTATTATTATTATTATTATTATTATATTAAATAAATTGTAAGTGTTACATTTCCTTTATGCAAGGTTGGCTTGTACCTTATACTTTCAACTTGACCAAAGCCATTAGCTAGCTAGCTCTTCTTCAAAAACGCACCCTATTCTCCTCTATTTGCATCGCATTTGTTCTTGAATCTCTTTGTATTCTCCAAGTCCCCTCTTAGAGAGAGAAAGAGAATAATGTTCCAACACCACAAGAAGCCGTCTTCTATGAATTCCCATCATGATAGGCCCTTGTGTGTTCAAGGTGATTCTGGCCTTGTCCTCACCACTGACCCTAAGCCTCGTCTCCGTTGGACCGTTGAGCTCCATGAACGCTTTGTGGATGCTGTCACTCAGCTTGGAGGACCAGATAGTAAATACTTCAACTTAAAACTTTTAATTTATCGCTCTCTTTAATTAATTTCTTAATTACAGCACTTCGCCTCCCTTTCAATCATCTTTTTTGCTTGCTAATGTTAATTTGTATTGGTTTAATTGTTAATGAATTCTCAGAGGCCACACCAAAAACTATCATGAGAGTTATGGGTGTGAAGGGGCTTACGCTTTACCACCTAAAGAGCCATCTTCAGGTTTGAATGGAACAATTAATATTTCTTGCATGCACGTCTTTTTTGAATTTGCTTTTGATCTAATTAATACCACTTGGCCATTTTTTCGATACCGGCGGCTTCTTCTTTTCCTTTTTCTTTTCTTTTGATTATTATTTTAATTTCTTCTCTACTGGTTTAACTAGAAATTCAGGCTAGGCAAGCAACCTCACAAGGAATTCAATGATCACTCCATAAAGGACGGTAAGCTAGCTAGAAAGAGGAGAGGTTACTTTTATTTCTAGGGTTTTAATTAATTATCCCCATTTATTCTTCTAATAATCTTCTTTCTTTTACCAATAATTTAGCTATTAACTATTGACCATTTTTTTTAATAAAAAATTAAAATTGTTTTGATGCATTGCAACTTCAGGCTTAGATATTCAACGAAACACTGCGTCTTCATCTGGCGTGATCGGTCGTAGCATGAATGAGTATGTGCTGCTACCCAATTTTTAAACTTTTTTTTTTCTAATCTTTTCCCTTCTAGCTAGTAATTAATAAGCAAGTACATATAATATAGAGAAATGGTTTTGAAGAACGATAATAACAAGAATTAATCGCCGAAGTTTTGTTTTTCATTTTTTGTTTTTTGGGGTGGTGTGTTCGGATAATTTCTTGTGGAATGTGTGTGTGTGGCTGTATTTAACAGTAACTCACACATGGTTGATGCGATTAGGATGCAAATGGAGGTGCAGAGAAGACTTCATGAACAGCTTGAGGTAATTAATTAATTAATGAATTAAAATTTGTATATCTTGTATCTTCAAATTAAGAACAAATCCTTTAAGCACTTGATATACATACACATGCAGGTGCAAAGACACCTTCAGTTAAGGATTGAGGCTCAAGGAAAATATATGCAATCAATATTGGAGAAAGCTTGTCAAACCCTAGGATCTGGCGAAACCGTGACACCGGCAATTTTTAAGGGTACTATTGGAAATCAGGCAGTTCCCGACGTGGGAACCATGAAAGATTTTTGTCCTCCTCTTAATTTTCCACCATTTCAAGACCTTAATCTATATGGAGGTGACCAAATTGATCATCTCCAACAAAATATGGACCGGCAATCGTCACTAGATCATGCATTCATGCAGAGTAATGATAATATTTGCCTTGGGAAGAAGAGGCCTAGTCATTATAATGGGGGTAGTGGCACAGGCAAGAGCCATTTGACGTGGTCTGATGATCTGAGGTTACAAGATCTGGCCACGGCCCCGTGCATTGGGCCTCAAGATGATCCTTTCAAGGGTGACCAGATTCAGATTGCACCGCCATCAACTGATTTGGACTCAATCTCAGATATTTATGAAACAAAGCCGGTGCTCTCTGGAGATGCAGTGAGTAGTGAGAAGAAATTTGAGGCATCATCAGCGAAGCTTGAAAGGCCGTCGCCGCGAAGAACACCAATTACAACAGAGAGGATGAACCCAGCTATGATGAATACTGGTGGCATGCAACAAGGAAGAAATTCACCATACGGGTGAATTAATGTTCTTCTAACATAGATATTATTGCAAGTGGACCTAATATAAATTAATTATTTAAGTTCCCAAGCATGAGAGAATTAGGGTTTTAATTAGGTCTTGAAGATTAGCAATTTAATTACTTTAGGGTTTCTTCCCAACTATGACATAATGCCATGCATGCATGGCAGAAACTTTATCTATTGAACTGCTACTTGTTAAACAGTAAATCTGTACTTTATTTTATATATGATGATCCTTTTCAAATCTTTCTGCATGCTTTCTTGCATAATGATTCATGAAGCGATATTGATTTGAAGTGATAATTCATATCCGTATCGTTTGATCTGTGTATATAGGACTCAAATGTATTCTCGATGCCGTTGCTTTATATATATTTACTTAATTCTCACAAGACATACATCTCTGGTCATCGTCATGGTCCTCTTCCTTTTAGGTTTAATTTTTCCTTTCAACCCTTTATCATGCATAAAGTATCTAACATGAGATGAGTCACATCTGCATGCAATGGTCTCGAACTAGAAACAATATTGTTTATATATTATTTCAATTTTCTCTTTAAAGGAAATGCATATATGATGAATTACACAATGCGAGCGTCAAAATCAATTGATTAAACAGAAAAAGTTCTTATATGCATGTCTTTCGTAAAACACCAGAACATTGTCTTATTTAATTAATGCAACATAAAAACATATTAAATGAGTCATTCATTGAAAAAAAAAAATTAAGAAGAACGTTTTATTTTAAAATAAAAAAGAAGAGACAAAAATTGAAGTAAGCAAAATATCGGTTTCTTAGGGTCGCGAGTCAACATTCTTCAAAGTTACTATTACAATTAATTAATGCAGTGATCTTTCCGAAATACAGTTAAGAGTTAAGCCTTTTTTTGGTTAGTTGCTCCAAGTTAGTTATAATTCTCATCATTGCAGACAAAACCATTGGAAAACTTAAACTAAATGAAGAATACAAAATAATTAATTACTCATATATATTAATATAATCCAGATCAAAGCTAATAAAGATTTAGGGTTTCGTGGAAACACATTACAATACATACAGTAAACAAAGGAAAGCAAAAAATTAATTTGAAAATCATACACCGGAGGATTGATAGAGAAGCTTCCTCTTGTTAATTAACAAGTGTTAATCAAGTTTGAACAAAAGCAAAATTTCCCATGAGGGAAACCGACAAAGAGTATCTAATAACTTTCATGATCTTTTCTTTCTTCTTTAGTACCAGCAGTCCTTACTAGGGCATCCGGCACCGTTTAGTGACCAGCCTTTTCGTCTATATTACTGTTAATTCTATGCTTTCAAAATTGTTATTACAAAATGCTACATACCATGATGAGCTTTTAGTTACCAGAGAAAATTCATACATGATGGTGATTGATAACTAATAAAATAGAAAATAACAACGAATATATGTGAACCATGCACTTGTAACAAATTAATTAAGTTCAAGTAAGTTCGGATATGTGTGATGGGAATCATATGGTAGATCTTGAAGAACCAAAAGATGATCGAGAAAAATCGTGTAAATATGACAAGTATTTTAATACTTATTATATACGGAAAAGAAATATGTAAGAAATCTCTTTAAGTTACATTGGATCTTTACTCTTTGAGTTGCATTGAATAATAGGAGTGAAAAATATAAATTTTTCTCGCGGATCTCATAATTCTGTTAAATGTTTTTATTTTATTTCTTTATTATTACTAGATTATTATCGCTTAATAGTTTTTACATTGTATTTAATAATTACTTGACATTTTATTCTTAGTTTAGTGTGTGTGTAGGACCAATGAATAAGTCTCTTACGCATAAATTGCCAAGCAATTAAATGGGTTATTGGTCAAATATTAGAATTTTGTTAATGCAATTAATTACATTAATTAGTTGAAAAGTATTCTAGACCAAACAAAATAGATATAATTAATTTGGTTGATTACTTAGTAGCAAAAAATGATATGCAGGTGATGAATGAACAATGAAAATCAATAATATTAATTACTTGATTTATGTGTGAGTAACGTTGCTCATGTTAAGGTGCTTGACTCTACCATGTGGCGATGTACAGCTTCGCTATTGGTTACGTCCACTATCCTTTATATGCATATATCGATTCTAGTATATTCTTTTTGTTTAATAGATTCTATTATATTTTTTAGAAAGATAGAGAGGCGGACAAAATCAAAATTAATTTCTTAACTCCACCAGACTCTCGGGATAAATTTTTATGTATGAGTAACAACTATTTTAAGTTCACTGGAAATAATAAGTAAGAAAAATCGACCTCTTCTTATCTCTCACTCTAGAATGGTAAATCTAAGATTAGATGCATGCAGAGGTTTTCTTTCTGTTACAGAAAAGATTGTGCTGCCGCTGCCACTCACCTTTATTGGTTGCAGAGCGAGAAAAAAAAAAAAATTGAGCTCTGCAAGTTGGAAAGAAAGCTCCCTCACTCCACAAACAAACACATATACAAAGAGAGAAAGAATGAAAGTGAAGAAAAAAAAGGAAAAAAGAAAAAAGAAAGCTAATAAAGCCTAAAGCAGAGGAAGAATACAACGCACTCCCACGCTTGCTCATCTCGAGGAAGCTTCTCGCTTCGTCCATAAAGTTACGGTCCTTGCATTAACATTAAAAGCTGACCATGTGTCATGTATATGTATATATGCATATATATATAAATTTTCCCAATTCAAACTTATAATTCGGAATTAAAATTTGGGACGAGCAGTTAATGGTGTCAATATATTTTTATAAAATTGCCAAATACTTTACAATAGTGTAAAAGTATATTCATATCATTGTCAATTGGTCTTGAACTTTAATAAAGTCTACGATTCTGGACCATATTATATATATAATCCTGAATTTGTTAACGTATGATACAATTAGCTATTAAGTCATATGATTTAATAGTATAATAGTTTAATATTATTAAACCATATGGTTTAGAGTATTAAACCATACATGGTTTAATAATTTTCCCAAATTTTAATAAAATCTAAGATCCTAGAGCGAATCAGTACCACACATGCACATATATGTAACAATTAAAGCTATTATATCCATAATTTTTAAGAATTTTTATGTCCGAATTTTCGTTGTTAATGATAAGATAATAACAACAAAATATCGCAATTTTTTAAGGCATTGTTAACTAGCTTCTTATTCAAATATTTTAAAAATACAGACGGCCACATTTAACAAGTATATAAGTATAGTATATGAAGTAAAAGAGATGGTACGTAAATCGATCAATGTCCTTCCTATTTCCATGAGCGGGATTTGAACCCTACATTAAATTCATCGTATTGTTCGATAACGTTATTACAATATCCTTATGATAGTAAATTTCAAGTGCTTCGGATTCGATCGGTTCCCACATTCATATGATAGCTTTGGGTTCTGCAACGATATTTCATTTTTTACCCAAACAAAAAGCACAGTCCAGAAGTTTCTTTTGTCCCACTTCTTTCTGCTTCTTTCTATCACTTTGTTTTATAGCAAGAGTGTTAGAAAATGAGCCAAATTGGCAAGATAACATGCATGGAGATTTTGTTGTTGTTTGCTTACCTTTATAAAGGAGAAAAGGAAAAAGAAAAAGAAGAAAGGAAAAAAAGAAATAATTAATATCGTAATAACCCCGTAGCGCGCTATATAGATTGGTTTTCAAGAATGATCTTCGTCTTTAGAATAAAGACATCTCACCTGCGTCATTAATAGATAATACAGTCCGAAAAAAAAAATTATCACACAAAATGAACCAAATATGGTAGATGAAGATAAATGAGGGAACGAATTTAAGTACATGCAATATTTCTATGGAATGGTCTCATTTGCATTTACAATTTTTTTTTCTAGGGGCTCCACTGCAACGAAGCTAATATAGTACATCTGATCATGTTTTTTTGATCGAGATCAACGACGACCTCTGCATATATAGCTCGATGATTATATATTTCTATCTAGGTGAGTGGCATTTTGTCAAACTTTTTAAGGCTCAAAGAACTCTTGGCTAAAAATGGAAGAGAGGTAACTCCTTTTTTTTCTTTTCTTTTTTTTTTTCCTTTTCCTTTTCCTTTTGAAATCTTGATTTGGATCAGGAATTCGTAAGGCTTTCGGAAAGCATGTAACTAATTTTGGATAACTTATAGGAATCAATAATGTTAAGGATCCTTGCATTTGAGTTCCAACTTAAATCTTAATATTATGTGTCACTTATTTATTAGATAATGAATTTTATAGTTAGTAAAATTACTTAATCACATCAGTTAGGATCCAAATTGGAACTTAAATGTTTGGATACCTAGCATTGCTCTATAGGAATTGATGTGATGCATGTGATGAATTTTACTCCATATATATATATCAAGGGTAAATGCTCATTTATTTCATATATTTTAATTTAAGTGTCTGTACTTTAGTCTCTACATCTTAAAAAATACCTCAAAATACCACTATTGTATTAAATATTTTATGCTCTTACCCTTTTTTTTTTTGCTTTTACAATAATATTATTGCAACAATATTTTTGACATTAATTGTTTAATCTATAAAAAAGTTAATTAGCAAATTCACCGACAATTACTTATTACCAAATTACGAAATAAATATTAGTATGAAACAAATGGTATTTTTTCATACCCTTGCAACTATCTTGCTAATACTTAATTAGAGATACATTAATACTAGTTAATTTAAAGCAATGTTTAATATCCTTGCAATTGTCTTAATAATAATCTTTTGTAAAAAAATAATTTACCAAATTAATCTTAAAAGCAAAATAATCACAACTAATTTTTATTTTAACTTCAATTTGATAAATTTATTTTTTTTCCTTTTATTAATATCTTCAAAAATATTATTACAAGAGTAGTATTATAAAAGCAAAGAAAAAAAAAAGGGTAGGATTGTAATATAAATGCCGCCAAGAGTATTTTAAGATATTTTTAAAATATAAAAATTAAACAAATTTTTTTTTTAAAGAAAACTAACATTTAACTTAAAATATAAAAACCGAATAAACATTTACCATTAATTTTCACGTACAAGAGCTATAGATAATAATGGGCGCTGGTAAAGTAGTTGATGATTATTAAAGATTTGGATTTGGACGGAGAGCTTCCAACTGGAGGCCGTCTGTTATGGGCCTACTTCATGGGAAATTTTAGACCTATAAAATTCCTTCGGCTATGATCACCCTTCACTTGTGAAGTTTTCTTCTCTACTTTTGTGCTTCAAAAGCACGTATCTGAATTTATTTTTCAGGTGAATAACTTTTCAACTCACCAACCATATTTGTTCATTTAGTTGAATATTTGAAGGGATATCTTCTTATTAGAAAAACAAAAAAGATAAATATTCATTTTGTCCCTGTGTTTTGGGGGTAAGTGTCTGTTAATTTTTATATTTGAAAAAAAAAAAACTTAAGACACCTCTATTGTTAAATATGTTACATTCACACCTTTAATTTTTTTTATAATTTTATAATGATATCTTTGCAATAATATTCTTGGAGATATTAATCAATCTATGTATGAAAACAATTAATTAACAAATTAAACCTAAAAGTAAAATAAAAATAAATGTAAAATCTTTTAGTATTATTTTACTTTTAGGGTTATTTGGTAAATCATATATATATATATATATATATATATTAGATATGTTTCAATCAGGAATTTTAAAGTGTGAGAAAGTCCGCAAAAATGCATAAACTGTGCGGTTTAAGGACTTTAACTTTTAAGCCTTTAAAACCCCGCAGTTTAAAACTTTTTCGAATTTTTTCCGCACTTTGAAATCCCGGACTAAAAAATTACTATATATATGTATGTATGTATGTATATATATATATATATATATATATATATATGATTACTAGCAAAGATGGTTACAATAGTATGAAGAATGCCAATTCTTTCATACCAACAATGATTGGTTAACTTTCTAATAAAAAGTTATTGATTAATTTGTTAATGAGCTTTTTATAGATAAATAAATTAATGTCCCCAAAATTATGATAGAGGTATTATTGTAAAAGTAAAAAAAAAAAGTAAGAGTACGGATATCATATATTTAGTAGCAAAGATGTCT
Organism: Murraya paniculata; assembly: GCA_030449075.1. Lineage (NCBI taxonomy): Eukaryota > Viridiplantae > Streptophyta > Magnoliopsida > Sapindales > Rutaceae > Murraya > Murraya paniculata. Next base: position 175,689 of record JAEVFN010000085.1, on the reverse strand, counting down.
TAAGTCATTTTTTAAAATATAAGGAGTAAATGGACACTTAGTCTAAAATATAAAAACTAAACAAGTATTTACTAAAAAAAAAAAACACAACCAAATAATTTAATTCTTTTGATGTAACAGTAAATTGTTATATTTTACTCATTTGAATTCAACACTGCTCAAAGGATTTTTTTTTTTTTTTTTTTTGGAATGAAGGACTAGCCACCATTTAAAAGATCATTATGTAAGCATACCTAACTAGTTAAGAACTTTGCACTATTAATTTAGACTAAAAATTCAGCATTTGGTAGTGTTAGGATGCTCTATTGATATAAGTTCTCTTTAGCTCTTTGTATTTATGAGAAGGAATGAGTAAGATCAATATAATGAATTTTTTTCACATATTTGTATTTTGTTCAAATAAATTCAGATTATTAGAAAATCTTGATTCCACTTAAAAAAACATTAATCAAAAGATATAAAATATACATTTTTTTTCATTAAAAACTTACTAACAACAAGACATTAGAAGAGAAAAGTCTATTATTCATTCCCCACCTTGAATGTTGACCCACTCTTTAACAACTATAAACCAACTAGTAGTACATACTACACTAACCAAATTAATACACCATAAACCCACCAATATTTCCAAATTATAACGAAAACATTTAAGATTAAAAAAAAAAAAGGGAAGCCAGTTAATGTTAGTAATTGACATCATGGGGAATTTTCATTATCAATGATATCAGCAGGAGGAATGAAATAGTCCATGGAAAGGCCCGGCACATTGAACACAACGTCATCAATCCTCCACATCTCCTCCATCCTGGTTCTGCTATGCTGCATCGACAGCTCTCCGAACCTGAAAACGGTGGCGATTGACCGCCCTTGATGTGCAATGAGCACGCCGTCGACGTCGCTGTAGTCACCGATGCTACTTCCTATAGTTGTTTCCCAATAAATAGTGTCATTTTCCGGAGTCTGTACCCTGGTGAGATGTGAGTCCTCCAAGTATATCAATAGACCACTCTTTTGGCAAAAGTAGCCGTACAATACATGCCTTATAACTTCAGCTGGACCCTCACTTCTTTCCATCACAGCTGCTCGATCTGCTGCTACTTTTAGAACAAAACATTCATCATCTCCTATTCTCTTCTCCCCCAAGCATTGAGCTTTTGCAAATAAGCTGGCTGTGATCTTTGGATCTAGGCCCTGGAATTTGCATTTATTTATTGATCAATAATATTTTATAAAATAACAAATATCTAGATCCGAAGCAAAAGGTTGTATCTGTCAAGGAGAAAATTATCCTTTGTGGATATGAACATGTTGGATCCTTAATCTAAGGTTGGGTTTATATGTGAATAATTATGTATTACGAACTATATTATAAGGTTAAACCCAATTAAAAGTGATTTATTAAGGTTCTTGGTAATCTAGGTTTTAATGTGTTTGATAGGATGTAACCTTTAATGGATAGACACTTAAAAGTAATTTCTAATTTTATGATAGGCTGAAATATGAATACTTAAAGATAATAGAAAAGTTATCTATATAAGTAATTATGATCCCCTTGTCACTTGTATTGTTCAATTTTTTGTAACATCCCATCATCAGGGAGAATAAAGAGAGAAATTTAAAGGATTATCTAGGATAACGTGTGAATTTGGAAGACTAACAACACAGCTTTAGAGAGTAATTTAGTATTATGAATTCAGATACGCTTTTATATATTCAATTATTGATTCTTGATAATATAACATAAATGTTCCTGAATTTTAGGTGCTAGTTTTCACTAAAGATTATTTATTGTTCTAATAGAAGAAGCAATGGGGGAACAAGGATTTTGATTGGGGTTGGAGACCGTAATGGAGAAACAATAAACTTAGAGAGATTATAACATAATACTTATAAATATAAGGGGCGGATACATAAAATTTATATAGAAACAGAATGAATTCCATTTTAGACCGTATTTATTTTTCAAAATTATTTATTTAATTTATTTTTTATCCATTGAAAGTCTGGGTTCACTAAGCCATAACATAGTTCCAGTCTCTCACCGCAAGTGAGAAGGAGGGGCTTGTCACTATCGAGTTACTACCCTGGGTGGTTTGGAATGATGCTCGATTATTTAGGGGGGAAAATTGAAAAATAAAATTATTCTCTTCAATTAAAGCTTGATCATAAGAGGTGATAATGTAACAATTTGTTGGTTAATTATAAAAAAAGGGAGACTTGGCCTTAAGTTCAAAGATTGGGATCAATCACTTAAACCAAAAAGATATAAAAGAAATACGAGGGGTGGGTACAAGAACTATAAAAAAAGGAACAAAGTAAAGGAGAAAAGACAAGAAAAGTAAAGGGGCAATAATGCAATAAATCCAACCCTGTATACGAACCAAAGTTCCAAAAAGAAAAAGCTAAGCAGAGTATAAGTTGCAATCCCAAGAAATACTTAAAACTCATGTATGATTGTAATTTGTGTGAACATGATCAAAATATGACATCACAAAAGATATTCACGTGCTGCTCCTAACTCAGTGAGTTGATTATTCAAGAAAGGAGTGTGTCCGGTAAAGCATGGGACAGTTTCTCCATCATTGTCAGGTCTCTCACTATTATTTGATTTCTTGGCATTCTCCCTCGTCATTCGTCTATCTATCGCTATCTTTGTTTGGCACTAAAGGCATTTGAATGCACAGGAGCTTGCTTCTTTATTGAGACAACACAAATTATAACTTTACTTGTCAAAGTTTTTGAATCTACCAAACCTTAATTAGTCCTTCAGTCTATAAATTTTATTTTTTAAAAAGAAATAAAACGATGTTTATTTTATTTCACTAAATTCGTATTTAATAATCTTAAGTGGCACAACAAATATTTGATTTCTTCCTAAAAATTAGTTTATAGTTAAGATTTTCTAACAATAATTTAGCTGAACAACAGAGCAACGGTGTTGTATTCCTGCAAAACTCATAACTCATTTAACTGTAGACGTCCGCTAAATGGAAGGAGTTATTATTACCTTTTTTGTGGCTAAGTTAAGGTTACGAAATACAAAAACTGAAATAATATTGGTCTATTTTGGTGCCAAATATGCAGTGCGTATGATTCTATTCTACTGCTTCGGTTTAGTGCTAAACGGTGCTGTATTGCTACAATTCTCATTTTGTAAACGTGGATTAATGAAGAGGAGGAAAGCTAATTGCATTATAATTGGCAAAAGAGGATTACCTGGATAATGCGACGCAGAGGGCGTTGAGGGCCTTTAGCTGCATGGGTTCCGAGCCAAGGAGTGTGTCGCCAAACAGTCTTGCCATCGCTGCCGGCGATGACCTTGTTGCCGCCGACGACCAACTCAAGAGACCACATTCCCGGCAGCATTTGCCAAATAACAAAGCACCCACTTTCCCCACTTCTAGTCCCCAAGGTCTTCACATTTTTTCCTGAAGAAATCTCCGTCTCACAACAAACCATCTTCACCGTTCCTGTTGCGTACATATTTTTTGCGCGCTTTTGTTGTTTCAAGCAACCCGTGGCCGCCAAGTATTGTTGTATGATATAATGTGCACTCGAAGTTTCCTACCAAGAAGTCAATTATACAAATCATCATAAGTTAATCAGAAACGGCACTCACCAGCCACCTACCAAAATGTGCTAAACAAGAGAGTTCTCTCTGTAGTTCCAGCCCTATTCACCCAAATAGAACTGAAGAATTTGAAACAAATTGGAAACTTACAATGGGGATGTCTTTGATATGGATGCGCAGAATCGGGTCGTTAACAAGAGGAATAGGAGCTAATGGGCAGCCTAAGACACCTAGCAAAAGCCTTAAATCTTGCCTCTTAGCAGGAATATTGCCACCTTCTAATGACATGGAAAAATTATTATGATTAGTCCCTGAAGATATTCCTTTTTGAATTCTGAACCATTCTCGAATCACTTCCCAGGAGCTCTCCTTCTTGTTTCCTTCTTCTAGCATTTCAGGATCAGGACCTTCCATCAATGGAGTAAGGGTTTGTGTGCACCATCTTTGTTTCCTTCGAGCTTTTGAACTCATTATCAATTAAAGTGTTCAAGAGATGGTCAAAGAAGAATAAGAAGAGAAATTGGATATTAATAAGAGTAAATGAATGAAGTAGAGTAAGATTTTGCTTTAAAGAGAGGGAGAGAGACAAAATATTTTAAAAGCGACCGGCCATCTGTCCAACGGCAGGGAGGGATAGATAGCATTATTATTATTTTACAGACTCGCATGTTGGGCTGTCGATATAGCTTTGCTTTATTCTTCTTCTTTTTCTTTTTAGACTCATCTCACTTGTCGTCTTATTTTTTAAGTCTTTTCTCCCGAGCTACTCCTACTCCAAGTGAGAGGTCCCATAAGAATTGCCCAACATCTCTTTCCATAATCCTGTAGCTAGCCGCTAGTCTCCCTAATCTCCTCCATTTGGGTTAATCTTTCTTGGAAAATGATAACATGTGTTCCACATTATGCTATTATTCTTATTGCAAATTTTGCTTAGATAGATAAGAAACGCACTTGTATTTTACCATTTTATCATCATGAAAAAGATCATTTCTTGATATAACACGAGAGCGAGATCATCACATGAATTTTTAAAGACGTGTATATATTAGCCCATTTGATTCATGTTCCTTTTAATATTTGTATTTTATTAATAATTAATTACTGATTTATGTTTGTGAGTACCGGTTGATTCAACAGGTGAAAATTTTTTTAAATGGTACAATAAGTTCGGTTGAAATTAATAATTAATTTTTTAAAATCATTTAAGCATAGTATTCATTTAAGTAAAAGTTCTTTTTTCTAAAGTTTATTTATGCAAAAGCTTAAATTAAAAAAGCAAGTTGGTCCTTCGTTAACAACCAATCATTAATCTATCAAAATTCAGATAAAAAAGGATCCGAGTCGTTATTAGCAATAAAACAAGTACTGATCCAGAGGGGTGCACTTTGATCCATGCATGACAAATTAAATCTATTCTAATTTACTGTAAAATATTATCTTGCTTTGATAATCTTGATTCTTATCGTTCTCTATGAAGAACATTTCTCCAAGTAGTCCACACTTCACATATAATCTTGTCTCTATGTTGATTATATAATTAAATCATTAATTAGGTGACCGATGAGTAGTAAGATCGATCATCCTGTCATCAAACGTTGGCCACGTGGACTTTACTGATGCTGATGATAGTGATAAAATGGGACCCACAAAGAGGTGAGCCGGGGCCGGCAATTGGCCGATCGAGCAACAAGTGGTAAAGATATTGGAGGGTCGGCATCTTGGTGATCTTCAAAGCTAAGCTCTTCTTTGGCAAGGTTGGGGCGTGATTTTCATTTGTTGGAGACAATATTTCTTTTCTCCACATATTTACGCTACATTTGCTTTTGGATCCTCAAATAGAATTGTTTTAGCACATGCTTAGATGCGTATAGCTAGTCCATCAACATCGAATTATTGAAATATTAGACTATATATATGTGTGTGTAATTTATATTAGGATGGTGATTTAACAGTTAGTTTATTAATGCAATTATTTTCTTGACAATTTCTCTTGTGACATGTCTTATCTTTTTTGTATGGGAAATAGAGTTGTTTCGGCACACGCCATATAGCTAGATGGCAGGCTTGGCTTTCTATCAAGATAGTTCATATAGTTAACTACAAAATTAGGGAAATGATTCGTCTTATTATTACTCTAGATTTAGCTTTAAAGAACTAATTAATTCTCTTAATATTGAGGGGCATGTATGGAAAAAAAGATCAAAAGTAAATAAATAAATAAATAAAAGAAAGGGCAAGGCTATTTGCACCAACCAAATTAAACTACTTTCAAACCCATTTTTTAATAATAATTTTAATTCCTGAAATATCATTATGGCAATTTACTAATAAAGAAAACAACGATATAACTAAATAAAAATACTGTTTTCTCTTTATACCCATTAATTTTAAATAATTATTATTGTTGGTTCAACAATTTCTCTTCGAAGAAATGATTACAAAAATTTCAAAAAAAAAAAATTGCTTCAATCTAGTACTTTATGATGTTAGGTCGAAGATTTTAAAAGTAAGTCAAACTATAACAGTTATAAGAAATTTTAGTGAGTTAGGTTTCTTATAATGATCATGAGGCTGTAAGTTTCTAAAATCTAAAAATAACAATATTTATAGTGCATTACAAACATGGTTCTTCCTTTAACCCAAGGGTGCATATTTGAATTCACAAAGTATTATTGCTTAACTGCTTTGATAAAAAATGTAATCACGCTCCTTGTACTACGTATTTTCTCCACAAAAAAAAAGGCATGTATTGCTTTTTCTTAAGTTCTTGTAAATACTGAATTGCGAGGATTTGTAAATGAGTAAACACTTCGATTTTGCAGCGATTAGCAGCATTCTAATTTCTATGTCGCCGTGCATCTGTTAGAGTTGCTGTAAACTTAATTTCTACTTTCTGAATTTCTCTTCATTACTAATTTTGTTAAAACTATCAAAAACCTAACTCACTAACCGGCATATGATCAGGCATCCATTTAACTACTCATTTTATTTCATATTTTAAACAACAATCGTTGGATAAGATTTAACGGCTACCTAGCCAAACCACGAAGCTCGGGTACTCGTGTAAGTTTTTTCCAACTACCATAAGAGGACATGGATTTAAAATGGGTTTACCAAGTATTTATGGAAGGATTTTAATAAAAATTTAATTTATGTTTATCTAAAGCTTGGGTCTTAGCATGCACCTTTTTTTTTTTTTTTGCCATCCCCAATTTTAGATGGAGTAGAGCTTCTAAAACCCTTCAAAAATTGTATGAATATAATTACGGCTCTTTTTTTGAAAAAATTATAAAAAGGACAAAAAAAAGTATATTAGTTTAATTAAAGTTACTATCCTCTAGAATAAATTAATAAAATTGTAAGCATATCTTTCATAATAAAGTTCATATTATTAGGGAATTTATTTTTTCATAGTTTCAAAATAGTTTAATACATGGTATAATTGTTTATTAAAAAAAAATTATATCATCTATTAGCATTTGAAGATAGTTAGGGTCGATGATTTGCAAATATATTTTGTCCTTTACTACAATTTTCTTTTTAGCAATAGAACTATGATTACGAAAATGGGGTTTATAAGGATATTAAGGGGTGTGAAAAGCATTACCCTTTTAGATAAGAAATGAAAGAGGTTTCCACTTTGGCAATTTTCCTTTCACTAGCCCTTTGACACCCCTCAAAATCCCTTTCAAACCCCCCTCTTAACTGAAATTAATCAAATAACCTAACACAAATTAATTCAACTCTTGTTACGAATGGAAATTCAATCATGCAACTTTCAACAAAATTTTTACACTCATCCCATTTCATAATTTATATTTATATTTTAAATTTTAGTTGATAATTTTTTAAAAAATTATAAGAGTTTAAGAGTTATGAAGATAAATAATATATAATAATAACAAAAAATTTAGGATTTGTATCCAATTTAAAAAGAAATTATTTTTTGGTAAATTTTATGGGAAAATGGTTAATTTTTATTTTATCAATTAAACTTAGGGTATTTTAGAAAATAATATTAAAAAACTAGTGTTATTAGGATTTTAAAGGGGTGTTAAAAGCTCCAATCTTTTTCTTATTGTTATTGGTTTGACGACAACACAATTTCTTCACCCTCTGCCCAAAATACGAGTGAGATTAAACCATGGATCTTTTTTAACCACGTCAAGAGGTTAAAATAATTAACTAGTACAGACTCTTGATTTATGTCATTGTTGTTTCTGATTTTTTGCCGTTTCTATAAATGGTTATTTTGAAAATTAATTTACAGAATTCATTAAAAAAACTTATGAATATCAATATATCATTCGTTGTGCGTGTATGATTTGTGAGAGCTGATTCGGCTGTGTTACCAAAAATGTCATATTTTAATTTTATTTAACAGAGTTGGGACCGGCCCGTTTGGTATCTTTTTCAATTTCCGTTTTCATAAAATAAAAATGGGAATGAAAATGATATTTTCAAAATGTTAAAATGCATTCAATATCATTTTAGAAAAATAATCTTGAAAACAAGAAAAGCAAAATATGTTCGGAAGGAATATTTTAAAAGAATTATTATTAGAATAATTTTCATTAACTAAATATTAAATAATAGTTAGTCATTTTTATTTTTTTTATCTTTTTAAATTATTTTAATTTAAGGAATAGATTAGGTGATCTTATTAATATTATTTGTTTAAAGAAAAATGGTAAACTATGCATATTTGACTTAATTAATGTATAAAAACTTATATATATATGTGTGTGTGTGTGTGTGTAAAGAGAGAGAGAGAGAGAGAGAGAGAGAGAAGATTATTGTGAGGGAAATTGAACCTAGCGCGGATGGAATCGGTGGAGTGGGGATGTGGTGGAGAAAAGATTTTTGAGTCAAAATATGCAGAAATCAGAATGGGGGAATGTGAATCGGAATAAGTTATTAATGAGGATATTTTCGTCATGGAAAATTGGTTTCTGATTACCAACACCATTGAATTCAGAATCTGGGTATTCATTCCTTACTGCTGTGTCAGAGCCATGCATTCCCATTCTCATTCCCATTTCCATCTTTAATTTAACAAGTAAACATTTTTTTTATTTAAATTCCTTCATTTCGATTCCCATTCTAGAAACGTAAACACACCATAGAATTACAAATGATTCAAATAAGTTTTCTAAAAAAAGATAAATCATAATAAAATCCTAAATACTAAATTGAAATTTCTAACATATTCTAAGTACATATGCTTCCTATGTCATAAATTCATTTTTTTAGATGATGATAATAATAATGCTTTAAAGGATTAATTTTTTTTTTTTGTTATTATTGATGATGTTGTTGTTATTATTATAATTATTTTGATAATGGTAGAAGAAAGTTGTGCATTTTGGAACTTAACATTGGAAATAAGGAAAATAAGAAAAAGTTGTTTTTGCATGTTTCCTTTGTTAAAAGTGGAGAATGAATTTTACATTTCTAAAAATGCTTTTAGAAATAATTTATCAAACACATATTTCATGTTTCATGAACTCAGAAAACAGAAAATAGGATTTGAAGGCAATGCCGAACTTACCCTTAATTTTTCACTTAATCACGTATCTGTTTCCATCCCACAAAAGAAGCAATGTGCAAAACTATCTTAATTAAAATAAGACAGTTTTGGCTCCACGAAGCGAGGATATATTGGAATAAGCCTATCGTAGCCGTGAAGATCGCAAATGACCCATTATGAGCCATCAAGATTAGTCCAAAAGTTGTGCTCCAACTTAAATAATTACGGAGGCTAAAGTTTTCTTTCCCCGATTTTTATTAAGGCATAGTCTTAAGTACTGATCTTTAAATTCACATTGGTGATTGATGGCTGGTAAATAAAAAAATTAAAAAAAAAAATTCTAACTATATACTAATCTTAATTTTATAATTATATTTATTCAAGCAGACAAAATTTACTAACAAAGAGGGTTTAAATGTCTATTTTTAAAAGAGTGCGAGTTGGTTTGAGGTTTAACTAGTTATTTGGGCAGGTCCAAAGGAGTTTGAGGGACCCTTTTGTCTTTATCTTTAATAATTGCAGTTACTTTCCTAATCTGAACAATTTTAATATTTCGGTCCCACAAATCTTCATCAAAACCACGTGATTCACTACAAATTGTTAGATAACGGACAAACTTTTGGATTTTAAAATTGTGGTGAGCAAGTTACAAGGAAAGAGATAAAACAAATAATATCGTTATTTTCCACGAATAAACAAACAAGTTAAGACGAGGTCAATTATTTAGTGCCCTCTGATAGAAAATTTCTAAGGCTAGGATTATATCTCCGACCAAATTAAAAGAAGACATTAAAAATCTCTATAAGATTACACAATAATGCACTGAGAATCGTTAAACCATCAGAAAAATTGAACTTCAAGTATCACAGCCACGCTACATATGGAGCTCTCAGCTACTCCTCTTATCTCTGACCATCAATTAAGCCCTGATGATCAAATATCTCCAGTTGTGTCCCTTGATGAGATGTTTGAGCAAAATTTGGCCAATTTGGGGCTTCCGCAGATCATACAAGCCATTCTGATATCACTCTTACTCATCTTTGAATCTCAGCAAACATTCATTAGTGTCTACACCGATGAAGAGCCAACGTGGCACTGCATAAACAACACAACAACTTGCAGCTCAAGCTCTGATATTTGCACTCTTTCAAAATCTTCATGGGCTTGGGATCGCCCTTCTGACACAACAATCATATCGGATTGGAGCCTTGAATGCGCTGGCTCATCAATTCTCTCTGGCTTACCTTCATCCTGCTTCTTCATCGGATGCTTGTTGGGTGGCCTTGCTCTTGCTACACTTGGTGACTCGTCATCTCTTGGCCGTAAGAAATTGCTTTTTCTTTCATGTTTTGCAATGTCTATAACTGCTTTGGTAACCATCTTCGCCAACAACATATGGATTTACTCAGCCTTAAGATTCGTTGCCGGGTTCTTTCGGGCGCCGATCATGACATCTATAATTGTTTTGTTAATGGAAATGGTAGGCAAACGATGGCGTGGCCAAGTAGTAATCATTGGATTCACTTTCTTTTCATTTGGGTTGGTTTCCTTACCAGCCGTAGCTTATTTAAACAGAGGCGCTTCTTGGAAAATGCTTTATGTTTGGACTTCAATTCCATCAATTGTTTGTTGCATAATAATCTACCCCTTTGTTAGTGAATCCCCTCGATGGCTTTTCATCCATGGGCATGAATCTGAGGCCGTGGAAGTACTGAAAAGACTAGCATCACAACCAAATTATCAATCTGGTCATAGCTTAGAGTCATATTGCTTATCAAACATGCCTCCAAAAGCAAATAATGTAGTTCCTAAATTGGATCTTTACTCATCTCTAAAGGACTTGTTTAATCGAAAATGGGCATTACGAAGGCTACTAACGATTATGGCACTTGCTTTCGGCATTGGGGTTGTTTACTATGGCTTATTATTGGGGGTTGGAAACTTAAGCTTCAACGTATACTTGAGTCTCGCACTCAATGGCTTATTGGACATACCGGCATATTTTTTAACCTTTATCTTAATAGAAAGATGGAGCCGTAAAAGTTCAATTCTTACATTTTGTATACTAAGTGGGATATTTAGCGCAAGTTGTGCCGCAATTGGTGATGAACAAGAAGTTTTACAAATTGGTCTTGAGCTAGCATCATTCTTCAGTGCATGCGTAGCGTTTAATGTACTGCTAGTATTCGGGACAGAGTTGTTTCCGACTTGTGTGCGGAACTCAACCACGTCGTTGGTGAGGCAAGCAATTAACCTTGGTGCTGCTTTTAGCCCTATGCTTATTTCAGCTGGGAGGCAAAATGAGTTTCTCTCATTTGGAGTGTTTGGTTTAGTTATATTTTGTTTTGGGTTCGTTGTGGTGCTTTTGCCCGAGACAAGAGGTGTGACCCTTTGTGACACCTTCGACCAGCAAGAGTATTTCAAGGCTCGTGGGGAACTATGTTGAGGCTTGGCGAGGCTACCACACACCCTTGGTATTGCCATCCGTATGCATATATATATATATATTGTAATTAATTTCTTTTTCCTCCTCGCTTTAATGCTTTCCGTACTTGTTCTCTGTAATGCCCTTTGTAAAAAACTCGACTGACCTTAGTGAATACACTGCACTGCCGAATGATAGCATTATTTTTTCCTTTCTTAAATTAAGTCCATGAATGATGAAAGGCTAGGTACGCCGAAAATTCGACATATTCTCCCTTGATTTTCAGATTCGCCCCACTTGAAATTCCGAATTAATACAAACAAACTATTACTCGGAATAAATTTTTAGCTCCACAATCAAATACATGCTTCCATTTAGTCAAATTTCAATTATGCATGCTATATAAAAAGGGAGCTGATAAGATACAACTGCTGTAATTTATAATCGTAAAAAATATGAGTGAACAGTAACCACGTGATGTTACTGTTCACTCAAATTTTTTACGGCTGTAAGTTACAGTAACTGTATTTTAGCAAAATTCATATAAATAAATAAAATTCGAAATTAACAATAAAAGGTAGAAAATATCACTCACCTTATTCCACGTGTTTCTTCTTCTTCTCAGGGATCTTGGTTCCTCCAATTCCACGTGATGTGTTTCTCCGAAATGAGCAAATCATATATCTCATTCACAAGTTGAAAATAATATACTTGAAAATTCTAAACCCTCTGACACTCATAACCAATTTTAGAAAGCCATGGGGATTTGTATGAAAATTTCCACTATTAAATCTCACTTCCCATTATCCCATGTCGTCATTCCCGTAGCTGTACCTAGCTATTTGTTTATTTTCTTCAACTTCTCTTTGCTTCTTCTCCGTATTTTCTCGTTTCTTCTCTCCCTCGTATTTTCCATTTTCTAAGGGCCTGTTCGGTATTATTTTATAACAACTGTTTTCATTTTCATTTCCTTAATTCAAGTGTGATACATGTTCGGTGGTTATTTCTTGAAACAAATTATAAAATAAACTATGAAACACATAAAACAAAAGCCATGTCATAGTAATAAATACAAAAACAACTTTAACACGTTTTGGCTATTCTACGCAACAAATTATAGAATAAATTATAAAATTGATTCTGCACATTTTCCAACACGTAATAAATCGAATTTTATCATCTTCATCGATATTTTCTTTCTCATCTATCAGCACAGATTCTTCTTCATCTTTCTAACATTTATCGCAACTTTCTTCCTCTTCTGCAGCTACTTTATCCATCATCTTTTATCTTCACATCTCATCTTCTTCTTCTTTCAGAACCAAATTTTTAAATTTTTTTTATTTCACTCTAATTTCTTTTGTCTCATACATAGCTCTACCTAATTTTTGGGATCATCTAACATTTTGTCATTCCCCATCTTTAATTTTTCAGTTCTTAAACAAAAAGCTTTTGAAATCACTGTCTGCAGATCTGTACTTGCTTCTTGAAACAAGCATGAGGGAAGGGTCAGGAAAGCAGGCTTGAAGGAGCAAGCCTGCAAGTTCTTCTAGTGACTAATCTCCCATAGCTAGCGAAAACCCAATCGATGGCCACAACAAGCAAGCCAGGAGTGGAAAAAAAAAGAAGAAATATTTTAATTCAATTAGATTTAATCCAAATGTAGTAGAGAATGAAAGATTATATAAATATATATTAATTTTAGCAGATTTTATTCTCTTAACCTTCTCTTAATTGGGCAAGTTGGATCTTCATCTCCAGTCCTGTATATTCTTAATTTGTTTCCATTTTTTTCCCAACTTAAAAGCATGTGGGTAAGAGTTGTCGGGTTCTTGCATATGAGAGTATGTCTGGCCATATAGTGTTGCTGCATTTGTTCTTTAAATAATGGAAAATACATGAATTACAAGCAAATGAAATTTTAAAGTGTGTTTTTATTTGCTTGTTATGGAGAAGGCATAACAAGAAAGTAATTGGAGAAGAGAGCGTGTAATTATAGTAACATTATCGACCTTAAAATTTTATTGCTAACTTGTAAATCTATATTTATTTACAAATTTAATCGTACATGGAGATTAACCAAATTAATTTTATATTATTTTTCATTATTTCAATTTTTTAATTATAATTATGACTTGAATTTTTATTAAGAATTGTTTTTAAAAATAATATCACCGACCACATATTCAGTTATTCTTACAAATTTCAATTGGTTACCGAACATATATTATTATTTTTATATTATAAATATAGAATATAAAAAATAACATCAAATACATATTTAATTTCAAAATACAATAATTTTAAAATATCATTTTTATTTTTATTTTTGTATTATAAAAATATCAATTGCAAAAAATACCAAACGTGCCTTACTTTTTAATCACAAGTATGATAATATTTAGTAAAAATTATTTTCAAAAATAGTTTTACCAACATATATTTATTATTTTTTACTCTTTTTTATTGTGCCTACCGAACATATATTATTATTTTCAGTTTTAAAATACAGGATATAGAAAATAATACTAAACGCATACTTAAATTCAAAATACAGTAACTACAAAACATCATTTTCATTCTCATTTGTGTTTTTAAAAAATACTAATTCAAAAATAATACCGAACAGGCCTTAAATCTCTTCTCTTAACGAAATTCCGACCACTCTTTCAAGTGTCTTATGTGGGCTTCGGTTTGGGCTTCAAGACAAAACAAGTATTCAGTCAGATGTCCAACCCTATTACTATTAGTTGGAGCTTGGGGCATGGAAATGGATGGTGTAATGAAAACCTCGCGGCAGCATATTCAACAATTATCCACAAATACCTTATCGACGAGCTAGCTTCGGGAAACCTGCAAAATGTTTTCTCGCATACTTTTTTTTTTCTTAACAAATGTAAATAAATATATAAATAAACATTACATAAGCTCTGTTTGGGATTAAGGTTAGACAGTTGTAGAATAAAAACTACAACATTAAAATATTTTGTAAACACAAGTTACTTTAGCTTCGAAGGTATATTAATTTGATTTTATATTTATACGATAAAAAATATATTATATCTTTATTAATTTTGTGCCCGAGCCAACGTGGCACTGCCTTAACAACACAACGTGCAGCTCAGCCTCTAACATCTGCATGCTTCCAAAATCTCCATGGGCCTGGTATGGAAATACCCAACTACTATTGCACTCGCAATCATATCCGAATGAGGGCTTGAATGTTCAAGTACATTTATCAAAGGCCTGCCAGCAGCATCCCACTTCACAGGCTGTCTTCTCGGCATTATTTTTCTGGCCACGCTCGCAGATTCATTTCTTGGTCGTAAGAACTTGCTCTTTCTTTCGTATTTAACGATGTCAATAGCAACATCCTTAACAATCCTATCTAACAGCCTCTGGATTTACTCCCTTTTGAGATTCTTTAGTGGGATTAGCCGAGCCACAATTGGAACATGTACCATCGTGTTACTAACAGAGAAAGTTGGGACAGAGTGGCGAGGCCTTGTCGGAATTTTGGATTCCTTCTTCTTCACTATAGGTACATTAACATTGCCGGTAATAGCTTATACAAATCGAAGCTCTTCATGGAGAATTATCTATTTATGGACATCGATTCCGACACTTGTCTACAGTGTGTTGCTTTATATTTTCGTTAGTGAGTCTCCTAGATGGCTTTTCATGCAAGGCCGCCAAGAAGAAGCCATGGAAGTTATTAAAAGCCGTTCGCCCATAAAGGATTCAAATCAATTAAGCTTGAGCTTGGTAGGTGCAGTCTCCTTTAGACATGAACCAGCAGCTTCATCCAAGGAATCCTCATTTTTATCATCAGCCAGGGAATCATTCGTTAGGAGATGGGCACTTGAAAAAACTTTCGCATTCATGGTACTTGGAATCATTCGTTAGGAGATGGGCACTTGAAAAAACTTTCGCATTCATGGTACTTGGTTTTGGCATTGGAATTGTTTATTACGGCATGACGTTGGGGATTGGAAACTTGGGATTTGACATCTATCTAGGTGTGGTGTTCAATGCTTTGTTGGAGATACCTTCATTTTTCTTAGCCTTCTGCTTGATTCAAAAATGGAATAGGAAAAGTTCATTGCTGGTACTATCTATTATAAGCGGGATATGTAGCATTATGAAAGTTGTTTGCCAACGACGTTAACAATGCCGGAAAGAGCATGAGAATTGGGCTAGAGCTAACGTCTTTGTTCAGTGCATACATTGCATACACGGTGATATTCCTTTATGCAATTGAATTGTTTCCCACTTGCGTGAGAAACTCGGCCACATCGATAATGGCGCTAGCAATCACTTTTGCTGCAATCCTTAGTTCAGTGTTGGTGGCTGCTGGGAGAAACAATGAGTTTGTATCGTATGGAGTTTTTGGTTTGGTTATGATATGCTGTGGGTTCTTTGTCATTCGTTTGCCTCAGACCAGGGGTTTGTCCCTTTGTGATACCATGGAACAACATAGCACAAGTACAATGTGATCGTGTGATAGATCTACATATGGAGAAAATCTAGAATACATCTGTTGTATTACAATAAGTTGATGCATCCATAATATGTGTAATTAGATTTAATACAAGCACCACTTGCATGATAGTTTTTTAAAATAAATACACATATGTCATAACATCATTTACTTATTGTATGACTGATATGATTTACTAAATGTGTTCTAGAATTTCTCCCATATATGAATTGATTTTGTTAAAGTTTGTTGCAATTAGTGCTTAATTTCTACTAAAGTTTTGTTATTTTGACTTGTGAACATGGATAGTGGCAATGATAGAAGATATTTGCCTGTTCAATGCAATGACTTTTTTGTTTCTGTATAAGCGAGTCTCACGATATGAATAAATAAAAGCGTACTTTCTCACATGGTTTTTAATTTAAGCGTAAATGCTATTAAAAATGTTAATTTTGAGCCACGAGGGACGAAAATGAGCGGACGATAACTTTGAAAGAATTGAATCCAACAAAATGGTAAATACGATTTGTTTTTTCCTCGTATATTTTTGTGATTGTGTTCAGAATTTTGTATTAACGATTGTCTGCAGATATTCAAAAAAGGACAGCAGTGTTTATGCTACTTTTTTTCCCCTTTCTTATCGGCATTTGGTTCCTCACAAATATTTAACACTTCATTTCCTACTTTTGCGTGAAAACGTTAGTGTGAAAAATCGCATTCTTAAAATGTGTAAATCTAAAGTTTTAAGATACAAATTAATTAATTTTAATTTGTACACACGTAGTAACAATTTTACTTGTTGAAATGTCACAAAGTCTACTATTTTCTTTAAAGTTAAAATTTGTGATAGAAAATTTCTGGGAGGGATAAAAGCGTGTACATATATAATAAGGATAATGCCATCGAAAATTATAAACCTTCACGACATGTTCAGTTTGAAGAAATAAAAGGAGACTATTGCATGCAGCCTAATTGTGGTGACAGTATTTTTTTTTTTTAAAGCTTCATCCAACTTTAAATAAAAAATTGTATATTAAGTCTTACATAATAATATTGTTAAACATCTATGAACTTTTAATAATTATAGTGCTTTTGGTTTACAACAGCTATAATCTAAAGGTCATAGTATATTACTACCAAGCAGTTCCTTCATTATCTACCTCACTCAAAGTAGGGGTAAGCGTTCAATTTAATTCTGAATCCGAATTTTTATTTAGTTTTCGGTTCGGTTTGGGTTAATCCTAAAACTCGAACGGAGTGGTTTTTGAAAAATGATTGGTTTTGCAATTTAATTTGAGTTAACCCGAATCGTTTTGCAAAACTGTTCGGGTTAAAAGCTTAAATTTAAAAAAATAAAAATAAAAATAAAAGTTAAGCATAAAGTGTCAAAGCCACAAATGCTCATAAACCTCAAGCCCGATCCCCCAAATTCTCAATTTTACAAAACAAAACAAACCCTAACAACCACAACCTAACTGATCGAGTATCCCGCTCGGTTTGGTAGTTCCTCCTCACACATTAGACGTTGCATTACAGCTCTGTTCTGTAAACTGGAATACAATTAGAAAGTTTGTTTGCTTGTTTTCTAGTTACTCAAGTTCGCTATCCTTTTTGCTTGTAATTGCTCGTGAATCTTGACAATTTTGTGGAATGGATCGATTTGCTTCATCATTTTCTATGGCAAAATGAGATGGTTTTATTTTATTCAACAATTTATGTTCGTTCTTATTTATTTGGATTAACTTCATGACTTTGAAGCTATTTTCTTTATTATTATAATTTGTAGTTGAATATTTTGAATTTAGTGATTTTGTAACCTGAATATTTCATCATTTGTTGTTTTATTTGTTCATTTTTGACAATTCTTGCTTTGACCTGAATTATTAACTCAAACCATTTTGTAATGCAAATCATATTGCAACCTAAAATTAACAACCTGAACGGGATGCCAAATGAACCGAAAACTTAATGCCTATCCTCAACTCAAAGAATGGACAAGTTGATTACTGATGTGAAGAGGTTTTGATTCTATAAATTAATAAATAAATGTCGCAATTGATTAATTCCAATCTCAAAATTAATTAAAATTATGAACGGTGGAAACATGGGACCCTCATCTGATGAACGTGGATCCACCTCGCCAACATTAATCACAAACAAAGGCACCTCTAAAGTCTCATGTTGAAAATTCTTGCACAATAATATAATATGATAATAACTTTATTATTATTTGTCAACCTCGCCAGTCGCACCTCTATGCACACACATATATAGTAAAAATAATAAATAATAATAAAATTCTTATTTAACTGGACTTAACCACACGCTATAAAACAAATAAATAGAAATTAGACATTCCTCGAAATCTTTTTGTTAAGGATCCAATGAGAAAAGGATTAGGATCTTTTCTTAGCTTCTCATCTTTTAAATTTAATGAAAAAAATTAACTTAATTACAAATAAAGAGAAACAAGCCAGTTTAATTGTTAATATCAAATCTTAAAATTCAATCTTGATCACTCATTTTACCAGGAGGGAAAAATGACTAGGAGAATATCCTTATCCATGAAAAAGATCTTGATTAATGGATCCCCCTTTCCACCATTTAGTAAAAATCCTATAACATATATGCTTAGGAATTTCTTTCTCATTGTTATTATTGCTCTTAGGTTTTCTTTTTTAATACATACTGGTTTATTCCTCAAGATTTACTTGTTAATGTCTGTTTTTTTTTTTTTTAAATTACTCAAAATATTTTTGTTGTTTATATATTTCCTTTAAGATATGCTTGATTGCTCTCTACTTTTCACTTGATGTATATTAGATATTTGTTTAAATTTTAATTTATGTCAAATTATTTAACTTAACAACAAGGGTAAACACATCTAGATAATTTTTAAAAAATAAGGACTAACAGATCATTAATCCAAACTTTAGGAATTTCATTATATTATTAAGGGGGAAAAGCTAAAAGAAGAAGAAGGAATGATAGGAAAGACAAATAAAAAATTCAATCCATGGTAAAATCATAGATTCCTAGTCAGAAAGAAAGCTGCTAGAATTCTTGGAAAGATTGACTTCTATGCCAATAGAGCATAATCCGGTAATCCCACTAAATATACATTGAGGGTACATTTCACACATTGTATTGCATTACATTGTAATAATTGTATTACATTATGATGTATTACATAGGGTGCATTGCATTAAATTACAATGCAATATTATGTTTAATGTAATACGGAATGTATTATATATAAAAAAATAATATTATTTTATATTACTATTAAAATTAAATTTATTATTATGTTGGATTCTATTATTAATTTTTTAAATTAATTATTAAATAATTATTTCTATAATATAAAAAAAAATTCCAATATACTATTATAAAATAAAAAATACTATAATATTGTTAATAAATAATATTCTATTTTAATATTTTTTTTTTCTATATAATAGGTATATAATATAGGTAATTTAATATTATATTGTAATATATTGTTATATAACTATATAATGTTAAATAAATTATATTATATAATATTATAAAACAATATATTATTAAATTATACATTTATTTTTATTTATTAATGTCAAATATAGTAGTTTAATTTAAATTTATTTTTAAATTTAGTATTTTTAGTAAAATAAATACATTTAAAATACTTTTTCCATATTTAAAATTTAAGTAAAATAATTAAAATGATTTTATCTAATGAAAGTAAAATAATGTATTATCATTTATTCATTAAATATTTAGGTTTATTAATATTTTATAGTATTATTTATATTAAATTTTTATTTAAATATAAATATCTTGATTAGGATTTTCAAACATTCTGAATCCCATCTTGAATAGTAAATCGGGATAAAATTACATTTGGGACCTAAATAGTAAATTTGGATTAAAAATTTGTACCGAATTTCATACCATCCAGAATGGGATCCCGAATCTCAATCTAGTCTACCAACCCTAGATGTAACTCATACTAAAAATAGCTCAAAAGTTAAGGTCAAGCTTATATATATAGTCAATGAATTTTTCTCAATTGGTGTAAGCTCAATAAATTAGAATAATATCGAATGAAAAGCAAACAAATAGAACCAGTTCTAGACGCCCCTTTTTTTTAATAAAAAAATAGATCTAGACGCTTCTATTAACAAAAATGAAGTGAAAAAATGTCAACTACTGGCTATTGCTTTGGATGTAATGGTCTATTAACAAAAATGAAGTGAAAAAAATGTCAAGTACTGGCTATTGCTTTGGATGTGATGGACAAAACCATTAAATTGGATAGCATTACCGCGACAAGCTCTATCATGTACTTATATATTGTGGGCTGGTTCATGCTCAGGCGCCATATTGATTATAAATCGTAAAATTAATTATGTTTTATACTTCTGGAATATCTTCAACTTGCGATAAGAATAAATTATTCTCGGATCATCATCAAGATTATTTCTTTATAATATTATGTTTTAGTTAGGCTTTATGTCTCCACAACCACAAAGGTGGTATCGTTAGCAGATTAGCAGAACATTGGGCAAACATTTGCACACTAAAAGATGGTGGGCAAAACGACCGTAAGAAAGCGGCGTGTGTGTGAAATTTGATTACAAATTTGTTAGCAAAAGCATAAGGGTAGCAAGTGGGGAGCTAGCTAGCTGTTTCTGACTAAATGAACTTTTTAATTATTTCTAATAACCAGTTCGAATTTTCCTGCGATATCATAGCCGCGATCTCCTTACCTTTCAAATCCTTGTGTTGCATGCATTTTCGTCGCATATGCTACGACAACAGTCTAAAAGTCAAGAGCATGCATATGCCAAAATATAAAATAGTTTCTGTACGTATGTAGGAATCAAAGCCACGCAGTATCCAACTCAGTCTCACATGCCTTGTTCTTGTACAAATACTTCCCAAGTTTTTGAATCTCTACTAAGTTAATGATCGAACTTATGATTACACAGCCACTATAGTCTATCAATTAATTAGCAAGCTGGCATTTAGAATATTTAGCTAGTTGTTATTGAGAATATTTAGTGTTTCATTGGACATATTGTCACACTCCATATATAGCCGCTGTAATATGTTATGTACAGATCAATATGTAAGAATTAATGGTGGCGTGACAAGAGGAGAAATTCTAGAAATGATGTATATTGTATTACAGCTTAGAAGTAAATAAATATATGCCATAAAATTACAAGAGACAGAAGAGTATTTATGTCCTTATTCGATATAACGACGTGGGCATTACACAAATGGCAAGTTTTTTTAAGGAAAGTGTTTGGTGCTCCCTGTGTGATGATATATACCTTTAGCAAATTGCTACCATAAGCCAGAACATTTTTGTCATAGACTTTTGCCAACTTGAATCCATATCACTACTAGTTCTTATCTACGGTTACCCATTTATATAAATAGATCAATATAGAGAAGAGATCAATAACTAGAAATATTAGTTACGTTCTTCAATAACTTGATCGGGATTGTAACAAACTAGCTGCAAATGAGTGATTCAACTCCAATTCTCTTTCATTCCGATTTAGAAAGCCGTCCATCCCTCAGTGAGACAATTGAACGGTGCATCGGAGATTTCAGCTCAGCCCAGCTCTTGCAAGCCGTCCTTGTATCAATTGCTTGGTTTTTTGATGCACAACAAACATTTATAAGTGTCTTCACCGACGCTGAGCCAACATGGCACTGCACTGATGATTCGTGTAACGGTGTCTCGAACTTGTGTCAACTTCCCAAGAACTCGTGGTCTTGGGATTTGCATGCACACACATCAATCATATCAGAATGGCATCTCGAGTGTGCAAGTTCACTCATCAAAGGGCTGCCGGCTTCTTCTTTCTTCCTGGGTTGCCTGGCTGGTGGGCTCATTCTTGCCACACTCGCTGACTCGTCTCTCGGCCGCAAAAACATGCTCTTTCTCTCATGTTTGATGATGTCTGTCTCTGGTCTTCTTACCATCTTCTCAACCAATATGTGGATATACTCTGCCTTGAGATTCATCAATGGCTTTGGTCGCGCAACGATTGGAACATGTGCAATTGTGTTATCAACAGAGCTCGTTGGCAAAAAACGGCGAGGCCAGGTAGGATCCATTGGTTTCTTTTGTTTCACTCTAGGGTTTCTATCATTACCAGCCATAGCTTATATTAACAAAGGTTCTTCTTGGAGAACAATTTATCTGTACACATCAATACCAACAATCTTGTACTGCATACTTGTTCGATTCTTAGTTCGTGAGTCTCCAAGATGGCTTTTCATTCAAGGACGTAAAGAGGAAGCCGTTTCCATAATCAAAAGTATCTCAACATCAGAGAACCAAAGAAGCTTAATCATGGACTTCAACAACGTGTCATTCGAGCAAGAGACGTGGAATGTAGATCTTTACTCAGCAATCAAGATTCTTGTGGAGAAAAAGTGGGCTCTTCGAAGATTATCGGCGGTAATGGTGACCGGTTTTGGGGTTGGAATGGTGTACTATGGCATGCCATTAGGCCTTGGAAGCTTATCATTCAATCTCTACTTGAGTGTTACGTTCAATGCCTTATCTGAGCTACCGGCATCACTGATTACCTTTTTTCTCATAGGGAAACTGAAAAGAAAAAGTTCGTTACTAGGTTTCACTATCATGAGTGGAGTTTGTAGTGTACTTTGTGTTGTGATGGGAAAGATATGGACGAGTGTTGAGATTGGATTAGAGCTAGTGGCTTTCTTTAGCTCATGTACTGCATTTAGCTTGTTGCTTATATACACACTAGAGTTGTTCCCAACATGCGTGAGAAACTCAGCTATCTCAATGGTGAGGCAAGCTCTTGTGTTCGGCGGCGTCTTCAGTCCGGTGCTTGTCGCCGCCGGGAGACAAAATAAGTTCTTCTCATATGGGATATTTGGATTGGTGATAGGGCTTTGCGGGTTGTTTGTGATTGGCTTACCAGAGACAAGGGATACGCCACTTTCGGATACAATGGATGAAGAAGAATACAAAGAGAGAGCAGCTGCAGCTTGCTTCAATCGCTTAGTTTAATTTTTTTGCCACATATCAAAGAAGTGCATGCATGTACATGTAGATGTAATCTACTAAAAGCAATAAGCTGGATTGACATAAGTTATTGGTCGTTCTTATCCGAAAATCTCTTTTTGTGTAGAGAATGGATTACATGAGCAGCGTCGCTCTCTTTAGAGAGAGCAGCCACAGCTCTCCCAATGAGAGCTGGACGTGTGAGATAGACGATGCAGCTGACTTGATCAAAACCGCTTTTATACTTGTTTCTACTTTATATATATATGATTAATTATTTTGATTTGTAATATGTTTGCATTCCTGCTGGTTGCTATATATTATCTTATTTAGAGAGATTAAAATGTTTTTCTTGATAAAAATATAGTTGAGTTTAGTATAATTTATATAGATATACTTTTTTATATCGCGATATATATCTCTGTGCTGTGGCCATATGATAATAACACTACAATTTTTATTTTAACAATCCTTAAATTCTGTTTAATGTAACTTACAATCAACAAAAATAAATTACAAATGGACTAGATGGAGCTAGTGCCCTGCTTGTACGTACCTTGTTTATAGTAGTCATAACCTGAGGAGACCCATTAATTTTCATTTTCGATTTTACAATTGAGTCATGGTACGTGATATTGCATTAATTAACTGCAAAACAAAGTGTAAATTGGCATGTCGAAAGTCATAATGGTTTGGTACAAGAGGTAAAATAGTCAATAAATAAACAAATAAATTGTGGAGGAAAGAAGAAAAAGGAGTTTCTCTCCTCCACTCGTTCAGTGATAACAAGGAGGCAATGTAATTTAATTGCCATGAACTTGAGGATCTAATTTATCTCTTTTTATTGATTTTTTTAAAAATAATAATTGAATTTTTAAAAGAGTTTATAGTAGAGGTGGCAAAATTTGGATCCAGATCTAGATTCGGATGTTGGTAATATCGGCAGATTAGGGATAGATATTTTGAATATATGTATCCACATGATAATAAATTCAAATATAAATTTAAATTAAATAATTTACCTAATAATATCAAGTAAATCTAATTATAATTCAACAATAACAATTCAACATAAATAATGTACAATAACACCATAAATCCACAACATAAATCAAACATTAAAAAAAAAATCTAAGATAAACTGATTCATTACAATACTCTCTAATTATTATTATTATTAATTTTTTTCTCAACATATTTTCCAAAGTCAATGAAGATTGTAGAGTTAAGCATGCTTATACATATTAAATAAATAATTCAATTTATATATTTTTAATTAAAAATAATTAAATAAATAATTTAATTATAAAATAATGCGGATCTAAATATTCTTTCGGATGCACTTGGATCCGGATCCGGATCTGGATCTGGATTCGAATCCACATAGATCTTAGATTTAGGCTCAGCATCTGGATCTTTTTGGATGTGTTGCAGGCCGGATCTGAATTTTCTTGCCATCCCTAGTTTATAGGTTTGGCCCACAATTGGTTGCAAAAGTGAAAATTCAACTTGGTGCGCCTACTAACTAGAAGTTTTAGAGTATATTAAAAACAATAAACTCAATTAATGCATATCGAATAAGTCTTGTTTAATTAAATAAAACTACTAATTACATGATTATTTTTTAAAACAAATGAACACATGACATAATTTCATCAATTAAGTGTAGTACCTTTGATGTATCTCTCCCTACTATATACTATACTTTAGTGGTGGATAAATGCTTTTTAGTTTTTCATCCCTATGTCTTGGTTTAAGACTTCCATATCCTATGTTTAGTTCGGTAAATATTTTTCTAATTCAATTTAGAAAATTAAATAATTTACAATAATATTCATAATAAAAGTTTAAAGTTTTTTTTAGTATATAACCAAATAGTTTACTTATTATTTAAAAAAAAAGCAGTTTCCCTTATAAAATATAAGTTTCAAGTAATTGTAATTGTAAGTGCTAATTAATTTCATTAATCATTCTTAATTTAAATAATTCACAAATGATTTTTTATTAAAAAAGTTTTTTATTTATTATTAGACTTAACCAAATTCTTAAATTAAGAAAAAAATTGAGAGACAAAAGTGTGTTGGAGTATTTTTAAAATATAGGAATGTGATAGGATAAGGAACCAAACTATAAAGATGTAAGGGAAAATTTACGAAAATAGTCACAAAACTTTTGAATTCTTCAAATTTAACCCCTCAAATTTTTTCCTACCATAACTAGCCAAATACTAGTTTTTTGGACCAAATAACTCTCATCACTTTAAAAAATTTTGCAAACAATGCCACTCATACAAATTTCAGGTTTTACTCAACACTCTAAAAAAACCTCAATGCTCTCAACAAACCTTGGCACTTTCAATACTCTTAACAAACCTCATCACTCCTAGCATGCCAGAAGATATAAAATCATCAATTGGAGAGCATCTTAAAGGTTAGTGTATTTTCTTACACAATATGAATTATTAATATATTAAATTTAGGGTTTAAGTTCAAAATTGATGGGGGTTATGTTGTAAATATTGTTATTTTTCATTCATAAAGTAATGTGATTTGTTAAAGTACTTAGATTGGAGTTGAGAAATAAAAAAAAAAATTTGAAAATAGCAAAACTTCAAGGTAAAACCGAAAACCTAGGTTATGTACAATAGGCTGGGCAATAGGTGCTTGTCATACATACGTACCACTATATTTATATGTGACAGACACTTGTCACTTAGTCTATCACACATAATTACAGTATGTGTGATAGATACTTTTTTGAGGTTATAACTTAGGCTACATTCGTTTGTTTTGTGCGCATGAACTGTTTCGAAGCTTGTGAGAAAATGAATCAAAGCCATGAATTTTTCGCCATTCTATCACATAGTCAAAAAAAAAATTTATCTTAGTTTAAGTGCCACATGCACCTATCGCACGCAAAAAGTTGCTTGTTGCACATATTGCCAGTTTGTGTGACATCCATGTAAAATGCGTTGTATATTTACTTTATCATGTTTTGTAGTATGTAACCATATTTGTGTTTTTTTTAATATTTTTCAGGCTTAATGGATTCAGTTGTGCTTCAATTGTGTTATAACAATTGATATAAGATATTGGCAGATGGGCTTATGAAGTACGTGAATGGTAATAATACAGTTTTTTTAGTTTGAAAAACTTGTACGTTTAATCAGTTTTTGGCAAGAGTTTATGAGATCATGCAGATAAATCTTAATGAATACAGCATCACGATGAAGACAACTTTGAGGTCTAGTAACACAATCTATCGTATAAGTTCACTACCTATGAACATATTTAATGATGAAATAGGTTAAGGTTATGTTATATATGGCCTCTGATGTGGTCAATTACGGATGCATATCTATATTTGTACCACATTTCCTCGAGTTCAGAACGAAGATGTTGAGCCACTTATAGAAACATAACTTTCTTTTAGAGCAAACGTCTTTGTCTTTGATATTGAAGAAGAGGCGTTACCACAGACGATGTCATTGCAGCAATATTACTCTGTACTCCACGACAACAATGACACCACTATTGACAGTGGCATTACATTAACAGATATTGAAAAAGATGTGTTACCACTAACAACATCGTTAGAAGAACATTATTCTCCATTCCACAACAATGATTTCCATAGCAATAATGATCCTATTGATGACTCAGCAACAAAAAAAAAGATGATATTTATGCGAAACCATATAATAGTATAATGGGTAATCAGTTCAATAGTTCAATTCATGATGGGGACATCGGTCATTCCGATATTCCTATTAATAATGAAGATGAGGGTCGATATAATATTTCTGTTAATAATAGAAACAACCGACCAATTCTTCCAATGGCCCGTTCGAGGAGGAAGACAGCTGTTGATTACATCGTAAGTCTTTCTTTAATTTTGCCTTCAAATTTAGTTGCTCTAAACTTGGTTAAAAGTTATAATTCTAATGATATTGGTGTAAGTAAATTGTTTGCTAAGAAGAAATTGTACAATAACAGAAGAGGGTGATCATCATTGCCATCAACACCAGTATACACTCCACAGTCATTCGAGTCCTGTAAGATGAACATATTAAACTTATGTTAGATTAAAAGGTAAAGGAAAACACTGTAAAATGTTAAACATGCTCATCATGTACGAGCATCCAATTGGAGAATTATTGTATGACCAATTGGATGGACCATCATTATATGAACTAATTAACTCCATCACAGCTTGTCTAAACTCCTTTAGTTCTGACTTCAGTTCAGAAATGAGAATGATTAATCTTGTCCATCTGTTGAATAATATCCTCGATTGTTATCATGGCACAAAATATATA
Organism: Murraya paniculata; assembly: GCA_030449075.1. Classification (NCBI taxonomy): domain Eukaryota; kingdom Viridiplantae; phylum Streptophyta; class Magnoliopsida; order Sapindales; family Rutaceae; genus Murraya; species Murraya paniculata. The sequence continues at coordinate 148,323 of JAEVFN010000085.1, read as the reverse complement.
ACAAGACAGTATGAAAATCGTTTATTAGTTTATATTTGAGCAACAGAAATGATCATTAATGAGAATGTAACCTCGAAATCCTATGTGTCATCAGAATAATGTGTGTGGTTGTTATGGTTAGCTGCAGCATACTCATCATCAATGGGGTTCTAATGCTCCTCTGTTATGCTCATGGAGTCGTGCTGCTCCTCTACTTCCTTTGAATAGGCAGCGCATTAATTGCAGGCTGACATTTTCTATTGAATGGCCAGCGCATTAATTGTGGGTTGATGTTGCACATAATACATAAAAAATGAGTAAATAATTGGCAAAATTATCAAGCTTTGATGATGTTTTAAACTATGTATAAAATGTACTCAACAACACCTACATTACGAACCCATCTTCAGATATATAGCACCTAATCCTCCACAGTCTTCCAATAATTTTGAATCTTCTCATTTGCATTTGGCAATATGTTTTGTATAACATCCCCTTGCCGTACAATAGAACAAATTTTATGTCGGAATAACTTTTTACTACTTAATAATATTGCCAGTTGTTTTATGTATATAATACTTACAATACGAGTGTTGTCATTGAAAAGTGAATGCACTATATTATAATTTATTTTCAAAGAAGCAAACGCCTTCCTCTTTAAGAAGCATGAAAGTTCAAAGTGACAAATTTAGCGTCCAATTGTTTGAGATTCAAGTCTTTAAACCTACCATCGAAGTACTTATTAAGCACCATATGCTGCGTCTTTATGTTTTTTATTAAGACATCTAAACCATCAGAAAGCCCTGTAACTAAGCACCACTCCATTCCATAAATGTATCAAGTGCTCTCCAATTTGAAAACATAGTTGATTTCATCAGTTTCTTTATGTGCCACTTGCCTAAGCAATAGATTGTGAATTATAACACCATTAAATGCATAATTATCCAAGTCTATGAAGTGCTCAAAAATATTACTTTTGAACAACAACAATTGTTTGCGCGTTAGCATACGCTGAATAGTTTGATGACTTTTTTAAATTTTGATGTCTTTGTAATATGACTTGGGAAATGATCATCAAGGGATAACCTCATCATGCCCGACTCCTTCCTCGGTCTGGTGGGTTATGCTTTGTCAATTTAGTTTTTGCCATGTATCTGTAACAAAATCAAAATTATATTCATTATTAACGTTTATAAAATTATTATAATAATAATACAAAATAAAAAGTATATTTAAAAAAATAAAAGTGGTCCTTTGCTTTGGGCGACTGGCTTTTCGTCGCACAAAAATGTCTGATGGGCAATCCATTGCAAAAAATATATATATATTCACATAGAATACATCATCTACACACAATCTGTGTTTTTATGCGAGGGGTGCTATCGCACAAAAAATCAAATTGCACAATTTGACTTTTTGTGCTAAGTGTGATGGGCTCCACACATTGCATGAAATCCATGTGATGGGTACCCATCGCACCAACAATATGCGATGCGCAGCAACCTATCGGCTAGCTTCCATGCAATTGGTGCTGCCCATCGCACGAATTTCCTTGCACGAAATTGGGCACCAATCGCACCAACGCACCAGCACCACCAAAAACATCAACGCCAACACTGCCACCACCACCACCAAGAACACCAACAAATACTCGATCCTCCACCACCACCACCACCAACACAACATAACAACAACACCACACAACCACAACACAACAATAAATAAAGCATATATATGAAATTTCTAACCTAGGGTTTTTGAACATTAACCGTTGATTTCGGAGATCTTGGCTGTTGTTGGATGCGATTTTAGTGATCTTGGCTACGATGATAGACTCCAATGTTGCTCTAAGGCGCCAGTGATGGTGAGAGATTTCGGTGAGAGAGAGATTTTGGTGAGATTGGGGTGCGAATAACAAGGGTAATTTTGTCCAAAATTTTTTATGTTTGGCTAGTTTTGATAAAAAAAAAAACTTTATGTGGTTAATTTTATAATTTCTTAAAGTTTAGTGATAATTTTCGTAAATTTCCCAAGACGCAGACCGAATTTGCTCCAATTTAGTATAGACCAGACAATTAGGTAGATCCAAATCCAGTCGATCAGTAACGGTAATTTATTGTACCGGCCACGTACTATTGGAATTGTCGGTAATAATAGACAAGCGTCTTAATTGAAAATTTAATCTTTCTTTTTCCGAAAAATAATTTATGTTCTCGTCGTCTCAATTTATAAATATATTATTTTTGGCCTGAATTCTTCATTCGATCTGACACTCTTTGAACCAAAATACAGAAAAGATTTATTCAGAATATATATATAAAAAAAAAAGAAGTTACACAGAAGCAAAGCACAGCGATTGGTCTGCTGGACTGAGCATTTAACCAGATCAATATATTTATTTATTAATCTATTTTACTTAAGAATGTTTCATTCCATGAATATGATGTCCATTCTCTGTTACTTTCGTTTTCTTCAAGCAACTACGAAGGATCTACAAATTAAAAGTAGACATCGGGTCGTATTATGCAGGCAATACGGTGTCAAAATCATTAGTGAATAGTGAAGTGTGGTTGAGTCAAAATAGTCAATTAATTGATGTCCCATTATTTCACATTAAAGTAATGGTTAGTTTGAATTTTGAAGTGAAAGCTTGATTTTCCACTAAAATACTTCATTGCTTTCATTTTCTTCAGCACGAAATTTGAAATTTTGGCATCTTTAATTATCTCAAACACATGGCTAACCTTTTAGTTGAATTTTTCAGTTTGCTTTCTCTAATTAACTAATTAGTTCACATCTCGATGTTCAAGCCTTCCTAACATCACAATGCCAGTTCCAAATACATTCATCAAGGAATTAATTAAAAATTAAAAGATGATTAGGAAGCTATTAACTTCAACATTCACTTTGCTTGAAGTTTAATTTTTGTTTGGAAAATTCTCCAATCATTGGTACAAGAAAAAACGTTCAATTGGATAAGTACTCACCACCGAGGAGAATTACCAAAGCTTAATCAAGATACTAAACTACAGCTGGATTACAAGTTTAACCTAAGTATTTATCTATTTATTTGCAATTAATCAATTTCAAAACAATAAATTAATCAAGCTTCCTAGTTCTTTCAATTTAAGAAGAAAAAAATCCAAGTAATCAAGCATCATCAATCTGGGCTTATGATGAAAAATTAAAATTATCTTAGAAGAGAAAAGAAAAGAAAGCATCACTAATCTTGTACCATGTCCTTTAGATGTTGCATATAATACCCAAATTTGGTACTTGTCTGACCTAATATTTTATTAAAGTCTTAAGTGGGCCTGATAAGGGAGGATTAATTAGCTCGTTAGTCCAGTCTATCCATTGCCCCCAAACGGGATCATCAAGAATATGATTTAGTTATTAAAAAATAGAAAGCATAGATACGATAAACAAGAAATTGTACGTATGGATTAATTGAATGATTAGTAGTAAATCATGTCACTGATTGAAGATATTGTATAAAACTTATTTTTGACAACTAAGTGGCTTCAAGTATACAAAAATCTGGAGAGAAGGAGATCGCCAAATTGGCATATATACATGGTTCTAACTTCTAAGTATATATTAAATGTCAGCTTCAATTTATGACAAGAAAAACAAATTACTCTATATATATATATAATTTTTTTTTTCTGCAGCAGAGATGACTTACAAAATCATTCATCAGCAAATTAAATTTACTTTCTCATGTTTCAAAAGATTGATGTAACCCAAAATCAAATGCATAGTTTTTCCCTAAATAAAGTAATAAGTATTTTAATTTTGGAATAAAAGAAACTACAATGTGTGGTGTGTTTAAAAAGATATATAGTACCTTGTCAATTACTTTTCTTTTACATATTAACTTTGTCACGGTATTGGTCGCCAATTTCTTTGGGTCAATGGAGAGGGGCCTTTGCTATTATATTAGAAGCCAGAAAATCATGATTTGAACAGCACTCATTATCATTGAGAAGCTAAACCTTATTAACGCGTTTAATTATACAAATGAACATGTCCTAATTATGTGTTCTCTGTTTCACCTGTAATTTTGTTCATATGCATTGCGGTCCAATTTTTTGTTGACAGCTATATGCAGCTATAGTAACCAACAAATAATTTTTAAGCTTCTTTAAAAGGGTGATTAAGTTTCCCTCATCTGCTCAAGATCCATGATTAAAGCCTACAGTTTTTTTTTTTTTTGGATTTTAAATTTATTAATTAAATGCATGCACACTATATAAAACTCAAACCCAAAACCTAAGTCTTAATAAGACTACCTACTAAACAAATTAGATAAGATTGCATTCCTTTTTAATGTTGACCCCTGCATGAATCGAATACTATAAATTGCTTACTATAATTAGCACATTGAACTTACTACAACTTTAAATTATAATCATGTTAAAAAATTAGCCGGCAAATATTATCTGAAGGGAAGTGTGCACAACACTGGTGGTAGAGGGTGAGTTAAATGAACAAGGATTCAGTACTAATCTAATTTTTTTATTTGACTTTTAAGATAATTATGAAATAAATTTATTTACGTAATTAAATTTTAATCATACTTTATTATTATAATTATACGCATTATTAAAAGATATACAAGCACAAATAAATTTAGCATTGGATTCAAATTCAAATTAATATAAAGAACTAAAAACAATATCTCTCAAGTAAAGGTCTGGTTTGCTCTATCCACCATTAATGATGGACATCTCTTGTGCACTAAGGGTGTGTTCAGTGCATCATTGTTATGATTGGACTAGATTAAAATACAATGTATTATTAGTGTTTATTATATTTATACAGTACCATGTTTGCCATGTCATGGATAGGATTATGTATTATAATATTTTATATTAGTAATAATACTAAATTATTTTGTAATCAGTTTTATATTATTAATAATATTAAACTATTATTTTTTGATTTATCAAAAGAATTAAAACAATCATCGGCAGCCACTAAGGCACCACTGAGCTTTGTTGAAAATGATAAATTCTTGATTTAAGTTAAATATTGTACCATTGGAATCATTTTCTTGAGCTCTAAACAACGGTATTAATAATGTCAACAATGGAGCTCTTGTTTGCCTGTACATAACATTCAACCGTAGATCTACGGCGAATGGATGCCACTGATATTAGTAACCATTATAGAGCTCGAGAAAGGGATTTCAAAGGCACTAAATTTGACGTTAAAGGATGTCAGAAAAAGTTTGAGGTAGCGGTCGGCGGCAGACGATGGAGGTCGCTGGTGCATGTTATTGGTGGCGACAATCGATTACCGGTGATAAGTAAATGTTATTAACAAACTTGCTAAATTAAAACTACATTTAATTAATAACTTTTTCTTAAAAAAAAAAAAAAGAAGTAATACAGACCAGGTGAGACCCGAGGGAGCGCGACTCTCATTTTGGCTCTAAAAGGTGGCCAATTGACCATCTTTATCCAGACCCTTGTGCTCGCCAGACATGGTGCACACAAAATAATGCGGTACAAACCTGGTCACTACCGCATGCCAAAACATACCCTAATTTCCTTCCTCATGTTTTAGGGCCCAATTATATGTGGGAATAAATTATCTGTAGAATATTGTCATCTATTACATATAGATTTTGAACGGGGATGAAAAAAAAAAAAAAAGAAAGTCTGAAAAGCTTTAGATGACCATAGATGGCCTCCAATTGTCTTAGTCTTTAAAATACTTCAAACTTCTTTATGAACTGAAGTTATTATATATCATCTTCCTTGCTTTCTATGAATGTCAGTTAAGATTGTAAGTAAATTATTCTTGATTATTCAATCATTTGATGATCAAAGTCATTCTTCAATTATCGATAAATTTAGACGAATCAATCAAACATTGATTAGCACGTAATTAATCGAACACTATTTAAAAACGGCTCTTTTATTCAGAAACAAAATGTTTTATTATAAATTATCTTCCTTGAGAACTAAGCATATGAATGCCATTTATAAGTCGTATACAGAACTTACAAGCGAGAAAACAAAGAACATGGCATCAGTCATCATAGTGAGCTCTTGGTTAATTTGTTTTTACTCCACTGTTAAACAGGTGTATAGTATTTGATCATACAATAATTAAGAGAGAGGGAGAGAGAAAGACAACAACCAAAAAAAACAAAAAACAAAACAATTGTTGCTTTCACAATCATGAAGGGTTTAGTATTCTCTTGAAAATGGCTGGAAAATCATTTGCTCTGAAGACAAGAAGAACATATTTTTCTCATGTTAATACTAACTGATTCCATCAATTGTAGTACTTTACAAGATCCTCCCACGACATCGATGTATCATCATGACTTCACGCACATGATATGATCTTGGAAATTGAAAGTTTTAAATTTATCATCTTGTAGGTAAATTCCAATAGGTAAGGGTATTCTACATGGTTAACATACATTAAAAATAAAATAAAATTACTACTAGTTCGTTTGGTTAACATAAGATAATTTGAGGTGGTAGAAGAGGGATATGTTGTAAGTATTTTTGACATAAATAAAACAAAAATAACAGTCATCACAGAACCAAGATTCTCTTCTAATCTTAGCCTCTATATATCTTAAGAAAATTATATACAGTGTCTAGTGGGGTTGTTTGATAATAAGAATATAAAATTCATGAAATTTTAATAGTACACAACAATCATTAATGCTTACAGCGGCACGGCGTAAGATTCTTAATAGCATAGGGTAGTACTCCCATGTATTGCTCCCTTTCGACTAAGTATTGGTTGATGTCTATGAATATTTTCATGATTGGTTGAAATACAACATAGAAGTGATGCACCCATGGGTGAATCACTTTTATATTTTAAGGAAATAATTTTTTTTGGATCAACTGTTCCAGCCCACGTGTAAGTTCACTCTTGGAATTTTTTCAGGAGAACTCAAAGAAGAAATCCTAACTCGACATCTCAAGTTAAGTACCATGTATATCTGGCCGCTTGATCGCCCAATTTCAAGTAATATAATAGGAAATAAGAGTTGATGGTAAGTGGATGAAGTTTCCCATTTCCATCTAAACTTTCTTTTCTTTAAGAAAATAAAAATGCGAAGCCATTTTAGAATAATATCGATGAATAATTTGGGAACGATATCAATTAAGGCTATCTATGTATTTGTTTTGCTTTTCAACTAATTGATGTACATAATCACATGTTCTGTGCTTCTTCTGTTCTTTTCAATCTGTTTCTCGATCAATTGTAACGAAAAATTGAAAGGGGAACTGTGAAGGCATGGGTACCGGAACACTCAATTAGAATTTGTGGCCCTCCCTCATGAGTGTACCCAAAGTTTAAATTCCAGCTCATTTCTCAAATCGAGTGGCCTTTATTACCAATATCTGTACAAGTTAAATATTAAATGAGAGAAGCGGGTTATTTTATATCATCTAGACTTTTCTGGAATCTTCTCTTATGCAACAAGGTAAAGGATCAAGATATACAAGACATACATTTCATAGTATGGGGAAGGATTTGTGTAACCATATTTTTAGCACAAGCCATGATACTATTTTATCTATGTATTTTCAACTACAAACTCATGTACAAATTGTTCTGTATAAATTAATGTGACTGGAAATGATTTTTTTTTAATAAAAATATAAAATAAAAAAAAATCATGTAAGTCATTAGTATTTTCATTCCGCCAACGATATTGCACCATATCTGCTTGTACAAAATAATTTGTAGCTATACCATTTTAATTCACGTGTGAAATGCAATCTTAACATTGATAATCCAACAGTATTTGTATCAAAAGAAAATTAAAGGGCGATAAAAATTCTGTTATTATTATTAGATGATTTTTTTTCTTTTTAATGAACGGTAGAAAAATTACACAAGATGAATAATAAAATTTTATATAATAAGCATGTGGATGATGCGGTACTCGTGTCGTGTCTCAAAGCAGGATTGATTACAAATATTATATTCGATAATCCTTTAAAGTTAATAAACAACGCCAATTCATTAAAAACTATATTTTAAAGGAAAAAATATAAATATCTAATATTAAAAAAAAAATTAAATTTCGGATTGTAGGGCCAGGTCGCTATCGGCCCATTCTAGCACCCCGTTGGTCCCACGCAAGAATGTGTCGGTGACTCGTTCATGGAATACATTTCTATGCTACTTTTTTCAGGTTTAGTTCATACAAGCAGCACGGATTTGCTTAGTTTGTTGTCTCAGGTGATGAACATAATCCAGCCACGAGATTGTTGATAAATGATATTACCAGTTGCTTTAGCCCTCTCGCTGTCCCTAGGGTGTCGTGGTACGCTTTTCTTAGGAGAGGGGAAAAATGACAAACACATTGCCGCTATAGATAAATAAATATACAATTAAACGTGGGCAACTGAAGAATGCATTAGGCGGCTTAGGACTTGGTTTATTTATTTATTTGGAAATTGAAAGGAGGCAAGGACTTGGTAAGTAACCCCATAGTGCACTCAAATTGACAAAAACGTTTTTGTATTTTTGTGAATTGGTGGGACCATGAGCCACATTAAGGGAACTTTGCCAACATGGAATTAGTTGCGCTTGAGAGATTGCCCAAATATGTTAGTTAACAAGACACTAATCACCGATTGGCTTGTTTCAGCAAGCCACTAATCATGTTAAATACGTTGCCCCTTGGCTGAATATTTAGCATTTGTCAATAACAAACGTACATCATCATCATCATCATCATCATCATCATCATAATCATCATCATCATTAATCTCTCCTTCTTTCCTCCCTCTCACTCTCGCTAACAAAATTGATGAAAAATAGTTCTAAAACTACTGCTCACTTCAAAGTGCGTGGACTGTGCTCGTCGTGATAAATTGACAAGAGCTGACATATAGCTAACTGTGTTAATAATTGTTGAAGGTTTGTCACGAGACAAATCAGACAGAGGAGATGGGTCACAGGTGCTGCAGCAAACAAAAAGTGAAGAAGGGGTTATGGTCTCCTGAAGAAGATGAAAAGCTCCTCAAACACATCACTACTCATGGCCATGGCAGCTGGAGTTCTGTTCCAAAACTTGCTGGTAATTGTATTAATTAATGCTTCTTATTAACAATTAATTCAGTATCTTTAATTAATTCTTTCCTTTGGCTAACTTAATACGCATATGAATCGCAGGCTTGCAGAGATGTGGAAAGAGTTGTAGATTGAGATGGATAAATTACTTGAGACCAGACGTGAGGCGAGGCTCTTTCACCGAAGAAGAAGAGCAGATCATCATTGATGTGCATAGAATATTGGGCAACCGGTAATTAGAGAATTGAACTAATTTCATTATTGAGGCTCTTTAATTAGTTTAACATAGTTACAATTAATAAGAAATGAATATTGCATGAGTTTAATTGAATATCTGGCTGCTGGCAGATGGGCTCAAATAGCTAAGCATCTGCCTGGAAGAACAGACAATGAAGTGAAGAATTATTGGAACTCGTGCATTAAAAAAAAGTTAATGTCAAAAGGCCTTGATCCCAACACTCACGTTTTGATGCCTTCGCATCAGAGAGCCGCTGCCTCCAACAAAATTGCATGCAACATACAACAACCCATTTCAACACCAGCATTTGCTATGAATTCATCACAACTACTGCCAATGAGCAATATTGTTTCAATGGAGATCATTAGGCCTCCGGTTCTCACATTGCCTGCACCTACTGATCAATCTTCATTGCTTCAACCAACAGCTATACCGATGCCCCCGGCTTCTGAATATCAGAACCCTAACTTTGTTTGGAATGCTTGTGACCAAAATTCCCAAGATCATTCCACAAATTTTCCTAATTATGTTTCGTCATCAATTGATCATCTTCAGAATGGACCCACGTCGTCTCCATCTTGTTCCTCATTAATGAACCCAACAGGATTTGGACTCACGGACGAGAATTATTGCGTGTGGGATACTAGTACTAATGTTGGACACCTCTTTGAAGTACCAAGTTTGGAAGCAAAGCTGCAACAGCAAAGAGGGAAGGAGAATAATATTTGTGATCATCAGGCGCCGCAGACGGACAAAGTTGATGATGAAGCTAACATGGATTGCTCGTTTGATAGCTCTAGTTTTGATCATCATCTTGACTTTGTGGACTCCGCACTCATGGCTGGTGTAGTGTGTCGTGATCTTAGCTCTATCTCCACGGATGATTTTGCATGGAATTTTAGTTAAGTATAATTTAACTAGGCTGTCATATTTGTTTGTGTATGTTGTTACAAATTAAATTAGTTTGCTGCTTACATTGTGTCTTAATAGTGAATTTTCTTTTGTTTCTCCACTTTTTATTTGTTAATCTGTTTGCGGGGTTAAATTTTTGTGTATCATAGAATATCGTAAGTTGGGATCATGAATGAAAATTTGGGGGGGTTAACAATAAAAATTTTGAGAGATTGAAAAAAATAATAATAATACGAGATTTTCAATAAAGCACATTACAGCATACGTTGATTGTGTTGCTGTCAAATTTTGTTGTAGCCTCATCTCAAATGAAAATGATTGGAAATACTATCCTATCATGAAGAGAGAATACAGTATTTTTTAAAAGGATCTAATTGACCAAAAATGTTATTTAGAGGATCTACACTTGTGTATGAAATCTAATAGGTTCGATACACTAATCAATAATTCCTAATATTTTATTAACAAATCAATAAAATATTAAATTCCACAATTCTTCTTGAAAACACGCTTTTTATATTTCAAATGTGTAGTCAATTGCAAAATATGAAACTAAGGCATACAGCATGATGATAAGACATACACCAATCATATCAGAGCTTGAAGTGTACAGAAGAAAATTGGTTAAGAAATAAAACACGTACCAAGACTGTGGGATTTAAGTAGACTTTGTGGTAACAGTCTCATTATTTCATGTGTTGCATGGTTTGTACATAGATCTCTTTACGTTACAGCTGCTGTAACGCTGTAACTGTAGCATAAACAATGACTGCATGTGTGTTACTGTTTATACTACAGTTACAGCTGCTGTAACGTAGTGTTTGCCTTTGTATATATCTTAATACTTCACGTGACTTTTTTTTTTTTTTTTTGGTGTGAGTATGAGAATTAGGGGGTGGGAGGGAAAACTTACGTAAGTTAATCATATCACCTCAGCAGTAGGACCAGCAATTGAGATTATACCACTTGACAGATTAAATGAGTCTCATCATTTTTTTTTAATATTAAATTTTAGTGGATCTTATAATGGGACTCACTGTTCTACCAAATACAAAATCTCAATGTCTGCTAAAGTGGTAAGATTGGCCTGCAAAATTTTTTCTCATAAATTAGTAGAGTGCAAAAAATCTAAAAAAAAAAAAAAAATTCAAAACCAATTTTTAAAACTACAATATGTACATTACTATATATATGCTAGCTTTTTGCAATATATGATTAGCTTTTCGCAATACTCTTAAACAGGAAATTGTATGATTAGCTGCACCCCAAGTCACAAACCAACTAAACAGAGAGTTCAAATTGTTAAAAGTTTTCATAAATATGGCCCCAATAAGTTCTTCCTTATCAAAATCAAAGATCTAAGTTTCAAAAATCTTGTGACTTGACATCTCTTTCTTTTAACTTTAAGACAGAGGGTTCAAGTCTCTCCGTATAGTAGTTGTGAGAGTTTATTATAAAATTTTACATATTAGATTTTATATTTTGGGCATTAGAGTTTAATTTTAACTTATTTCTATTGAACTATTACACTTACTTGTATTATATATGTAATTTTTTTTAAAAAAAGACAAAGATATAATTTAGTATTTCATTAAAAAAAAGGATCTAATTTAGTGCTGATGGTGTCACGTCCTCCCAAATGAAGGAGATATATGCTTTTCAAATTGAAATTAAGAACAGAAAATGTAAATACACAAACAGGAAGTTTCGTCAACAACTCATAATTCAATAGCATAAAAATAATAAATCGAACACTAAGATTATATGCTAAGATAAATTTATTTACTTTTATTTTTTAATTGAAATTATTCTTTTTAATATGGAGAAAAACTATATAATAAACAAAATTCAAGATTTTGGGATTTGTATGTATTTAAAAATAAAAACTTTAAAACTATATTTTCTAAGAGGAAAATTTTATGGGAAGATGGTTAATTTTAAGAGTAGTACTATACATTCTAAATTTTTAATTTAAAAAAATATTGCAAATGATATGGTATTCATCAATTGGTTGATTAGATAATTTAATTAATTTACATTAATTTTGTAAAGAATCACCAACCACTCAATAAATACTACATTATTTAAGATGAAACTTGAGATAAAAAACTTATGATATCTATCATTACTCAAATTTTAATATAAGAGTTTGTATTTTATAAATTAAAGTGGGTTGTTTTAAGAAATAAAATTCTAAAGGGGTGTTATAAGGATTTTAGAGGAGTGTTAAAAGCTCGAGTCTTTAGAACATGAGATTATAGTTAATTGGCCCGTACCTTTTTTTTTTTTGAAGGTAATTGGGCCCGTAGTTTAAGAAGATTAAGAAGTAATTTGTGCTTGATTAACTATATAATGGGCTATATGTATATATGGAATAGTATGTTCAAGAACTATATGCATATGTTTCACAAATGAAATATTATGACAACAAAAATTATATTCAAATAAGTAATACATTTGTAAAATGTATAATTTATCAATTTTCTTTTAAAAATTGACCAAGAAATTACAAAATAAAAATAAATAAATACGGTATATGCCCCGACTCATCATTCTAATTAATAAGAAGTACAATTTTTCTTTTTGAGAGAGAAGCAAATTAAAAGCGCATGGTAAATCAAACAACATTACCTTGTGGTTAATTAGCAAAACAATTCCCGATTTGGGGTTATTTAATTTAACCGAACACAATTTTCTACTTCTGCATCAATGAATTGTAGTATATAAAAATAACAATACATGTGAGAGAGAAACAAAAGTACGTATATAGCTTAACTATATGCTCATCATCTTTTGGTGAAGTCTCAATTAACTGTGTTAGCTAGTCTTGCATGGAGAGGGCGATAGAGTTATTTGTGTCTTGTGAGGAACACAAATAGTAAATCTCTTCGAGGGCTCCATTCATGTAATCCCTATACTTATCATACATCAAACACCCGTCAAAAATTTCAGGCTTCGATGGCTTCGTCTCCGCGATGTTTATTTGCGGGAAGTCTTCTAATTCCAATGGTGGGAAAGGACATTGATACTGCAAGTTTGTGTAGCTTGGCATCTGCATATCCTGCATCGACAAAGAAGATCGTTTGTATTTAAGGGGACGTGATCCCTGTTGCTACATGTTCTACTCAAATTCTTGCACGAGTTTTAAATCAATGCATTTTAATTTATCAACAGTCTGACATGTGTAATAATATGTGGTCATTCCAATGCACATTTGAGATCAAACGGTCTAAAAGTGGTGAAAAAATTAGGGTTCGTGATCCGAACCCCATATCGATGTAAACAAAATTTCCTCGTTTCCTCGAGATTGTCTGAAAGAGATATTGAGGGGTGTTCAGGTTGCATACAATAGGATGCACTAAATTATTTCTTTTGGATCTATTATATTTGAAGGGTAATATTGAGCATCAATAATTGAAAGCAAAAACTAAAAGAAGAAACAAGATAGGCAATTAATCACTTTTATATGTCACATTCTTTGATGAATAGAACAGTAATTCTATAAACACTAGACACGTGGAAAAATGTTTCAAATAACAATATTACTTAAGATGGGTTGTTTTCCTTTTATGGAGATAAAGCAAAATAGATTTTGAATGGGAAAATGGGCTAAACTGTGCCCAACATAACGCAAAGGAAATACGTCATTGGAGATAGTGACATTCAAGAAGTTTTAGGAAGATGAGAGAGAGAGAGTTTTCGAGTCAGTCAGTCAAAAGAATTTATAGAAGATGGTGAAGAAAAAGCCATAATATTTGAGCAATCGCTCTAAGAGATTTTTAGAACTAGGAGGAAGCTAGCCTGGCTTTAGGGAAAGCTAGGTGAGTTCATTACTTGTAACTTTGTTTACTTTATTAAGATCAAAAGAGAATTCAAAGGCTTTGTTTTGTGGGCCACTTCCAACGCATTGGCCCCATCAATTGTACTTTGAAAATTTCAATCATTTATGATGACTTTTATATAAGTGTGCGAAATGTGAATGCACCGCGATCATGTGCTACACACAATAGGATCAAAGATGAATCAGAAAATAAGGAGGTGTGAGCACTAAGCTTTAATTGGTGATAAAGCGTGCATAATTTGCTGGAAATTTAGCCTCGGAAAAAAGGAGGCAATCATGTCATTAACAAAGAACGTGGCCGAAGTAAGAAATTCTAATTAGAATAATCACCAGCATTAATAAATGAAATGACGAGCTAATGCATACCAATGAATAATATTTAATTTTTTTCTTTAAATATATTAATTATTATACCTGAATTAAGTTGGTACTGAAGTCGACGCCTAGAGAATACATATTCACGGCGCTGTTAGCTTCGTCTGAGATAAATGGAGCTTGAAATTCATCTGCATTAATATTGCCGGCTTCTGTAGGCGTTGCTTGAGTGAAATCTGAAGAAGAAGTGTCAGATGGGAACTTAGAGTAATCGTTTTCTTCGGCTTCGCGTCCACTTGTGTCATCCCCTAACATTTGTTCATCTGATGAGAACCCAACCGTTTCTGTTTGATTTTCTGCATTATTATTATTATTATTGTTGCCCATGGTTTCTTGATGATCTTCTTTTGCTTTTGGAATTTGTATCGTTTTCCTGAAGACACGACACAGTGCATAGGAATCCTGTAGTCCAAAAAATTATATATTAATATCAAGTGAGATCAAAATGGCTTATTTAGTAAAAGAGTATCATACAAAGATCTACTAAAATTGAAAAAGCCAAGAAAGATGATGAGAAAAGAATAAAAGAGAATCGCAAACAGAAGAAAAATGATTGTAATAAGGACTCTAAAGTGATCATCAGTGGCAAAGAGTCTTTCGTCGTCATGGTGACGGGCTATATATAGTCTTTAGTAAAAGAGAAGGAATATAACAAGAAAAAAGAAAGAGATATACAAATCATCCTCATGATTCATCAAGCATGCTCGCAGAATGATTCCTTCAAAAGATCAGATTTGCTAGATATATATTTACAATGCTTTTGATATTTTCAGATGATCAGCGTAACCCCACAAAAATTAGATGCTTTCACTATCACTAACTCACTATTCATGTCGTATGTCCATTCAGCGGAAAAATTTTCCTAAATCATTTTTGAAAGAAAAATATGTCGATCGACGATAAATTAATTTCCAACTGGGGTTTTGTCTGTAAATTGAGTTGAAAAGGTATCCATCATGATGTTTTCTCTAATATAATTGATAATCAAATTTATCTGTACCATCTTCATGTGGCAGACTTATTAAGGATAAAGAAGAAGCTATAAATACCTTTAAACTTGATGATGCAGTGCCGCACGAGGAATCAAGCAAGCGGTACTCATGCATCACCCAGTTAGTTCTGATGCCATGAGGAGCCCTTCCTCTATAATACACCAATGTCTTTTTCATGCCCACCGGCTGCTTATGAGAGTGCACTGGCCTGTCCTTCCCAGTGGCTTTCCAGTACCCGGCTCGCGTTGCTCGGTTAGTTCTTGAACCGTTGGGATACTTCTTATCCCTAGGGCTAAAGAAGTACCATTCCATATCCTTCCCAGGTAAGTATGACTTATCTGTTCAAAACTAAAAAAAATCATCATCAATTCATCTTCACAATAAAAAAAAATTACGAAGAACAAATAGAAAGAAACTATTTAACTATGCACCTGGTAAATCCCATGGTTCGTGCTTGTAGAGATCAATCTCGGGGATAATTTCAAGCTCAATAGTGCGGCCGTTAATTTTTCGATCAAGATAATAAGCTACAAGTTCTTCATCCGTGGGATGGAACCTAAATCCAGGAGGGAGGCTCATGGGCGCCATTGAAGGGATAGTAGAGAAGAGAGAAAAAGAGAGAGAGCAAAAAGAAATGGACTAAAGGTTGAAGGAGATGTAATATAAATGGCTTGTTTGATAATGAACTATATAGGCCACTGTTGGGACCATGGCCAAACTTTTAGCCCTTGAAATTTCAGTCAATCTACATTGTTGCCATTTTCTATGCAACTTCTTTATTAATAATTAATTAAATTAACAAAATGACACCCAGTTACCAAGGTTTACCAAAATTTATAATTAATCACTATATACATATGTGTGTGTTAGTTCTTCTTTTTATTTTGTTTTTATTTGGAGACATTCAATATATTATTATTAGGCACTTGGACTCTGTTTTTTATAATCTACCTGATGATGAGATAAGAAAATGATGTTAATCATATTTAAAACATTAGATCGGTGAGGGCCTGTATATCTATATCAAGGGAAATTATCTGTGTTATAGGTATAATTTTCCAATAATTTAATGATCTTTGTCATTCTTTATATCCTAATATCAACTCTGTTTGCAAAGAATTAATTAATAAAACAAGAGGCAGAATTGGTAATTAAGTTGATCATCGAGGCATTAAAAGGAAAGAGAATTAAAAAAAACAAAATTATACATGGCTTTTGCAGATTCTATGTCTAACGATTTGTGTGAAAACCCACAGGGAGGATAAGAAGCTTCTCCGCTTTTGCCTGCTCACAAACTAACAAAAATCAGAGGCACCCATTACAAAAGTTTTGTGGACCAGCAAACCGTCCATACCCTACAACACGCAATACTAGGGCTCCGCTTATTATTTTAATCACTTTGCAATAGAATATATATGTCATATGAGTGTATGTGATCATTGCACTAATAATTATATAATTAGAGATTAATTATCAGTTGTATTTAAGCATGGTTGTATTGCAATTCCCATCCTTTTAGCTACGAATATGATAGAACCCTAATTAATTAGAATCAGAGTTTGGCATCAAAGAATATCATGTACACACGCATGCATTAATCACTCGTACTACGCCGGAGTTTGCTAGATCGACAATGTGATGATGATTTTGTAAAATTATTTGATGTTTCTTGAGTTTAAAATTCAATATCAAAGTTTAGTAATTTGGCAACCCTTTGAGGCTTGAAAATGTACGGTAAAGCTTTCTTTGTCCCAAAAAAAAAAAATTGTTCTAAATGATGTAGCATTCAGCAATTTTTTGGTGAGATAATATAATTAATTCACTTGAATCTTATAAAAAACTATCAATCACTCAATAAATGACACATGATTTAGATAAATTTTTGAAATAAAAAAACTTTGAATATCTATCATTACTCTTTGTTTCAAGTTGACTTCATCCACTAATGTCGAATTCAAAAATGGCTGAAACTGTGTCATTAGCTCTGGCTATATTTAGGTTAACCTTTCTAATAAGGTCAAGGGTCATTGAAGAACCATAACTATGTATTTATATGACAACCAAAAATAATGAGAATTTTTGGCTGCAGTTGACTGTTGCCATAAGTTATAATTTGTAACCAAATATTGCAACTTACCATAATTATGCAGCTAATTAAGTTTTCCCCTGCTCATGTCAGCCTTTACTCACGAGACTATACGGTAAATGGAAGATTAATCAACAATATATACATAACTGGCCTAGACAGAACTCTTTTTATTCATTTTCATTTTTGGGCACGGAAATAACATTATATTATATTTTACAGACCTAGTAAGTGGAAATGGGAGCACAGAGATTGTCACTATGAGGCAAATGAGGCCAAATGCATTACTGACCAATCAGGTCGTGGCACAGTCCATGAGAAGACTTGTATGCTAGAAGCTTGTCAAGACGAAATGTAAAGATACAAGCAAGAATAAATAAGTCGTATTATAGATTTAGGAGACAGACAAAATCGAGACATGAGACATCCCTATTAATTATTTATTGTCAGAAGTGGAATATGTACGTACAACATGTTTAATCTTTTGGGTAATTAAACAATGTATACGTACTCTTCATAATAATTAAAGCATATTCAATCATTCCTTACTTTTTCTGCGTACACAATTCATGTACAATGTGAGTAAGGATAGAAATCATAAATTTTTTATTTTAAATTTTATTATAAATAATATATTATTTATTAAGTGATTGATAATTCTTTAAAAAATTTAAAATAAATTAATTGAACATTAGAATAATGGTTCTTTGGTTTGAACGATTTTAGTTTATTTCCATTTGTGCTTGATGACTTTAGGGTACCTATCACTGGTTTCGGTTTAAAATGTACACGATGCCTTCAAAATCCAACTGCGCAAACTTTCCGAACTTGTTTCCAAACTAAATGCGAATTTCAGATGGATATTGATGGGCTTTGATTCCGTATTGATCTGATGACCCTTGGATTTAACAAAATATACGATTGTGATTAATTGGTCGTAAAAATCGTAAGGACCAGGGAAATTACAATATGGACCATATAATATTACAAATGCGCATGTGTATAGCAAGATCTTTAAAAAATTGAGGACAACTCATATCAGCACGCATGCATGGATACCTATACGCATAAAGAAAATTTGCCATCAATCCTTATCTAACAAAAAAAAAAATCATAAAACTGTATTCATTGGCTTCCATTGACAAAACCCTTAAATAATCTCGAACCCCTAAATTAGGGCTCACTTCTTATGTTGCCATGATTAATATTCTAATTTTATAGTCGATCAGAGGCATAGCTTGTATGCCAAATGATTGTGGGAAGTCTGTAACTTTGGCGATGTTAGTGCGCAGCAATTCAAAATGACAGTATATTTCGGATATGAGTTTAGCGATGTGGTCATGTGAGGGGTCCATGAGATGATTCTCTGCACTTTTTATCCCAAAGGAAAAAGAACACTTTTATCTTGCAACAGGCGATGGTTTGAAGAAGAGGGCCCATTTCATCTGAAGAAATCTACCTGGCACACCGTCACGGTCTGCTTTTTCTTTTTATTACTTTAAATAATTTTCCTGCCATCCAAACAACTTTTTCTTTACTGTTGTTTTTTGTTCTATGTTGCCCTCTGCTTTAATCCTTTCCTTAAAATATCATTTTCGTATCGGTAAAGACATGCTAGCCGCTTTAATGATTACCTTCACAAAATCTTTGACTGGTCTCTCTAGCTGTCTTTCTCTCCCCCACTTACTCTCTGAGTCTCTCCCTTTCTCAATTGCAGAACCAGAACTGCAGATGAGATTCAACTTCATCCACCATATTTGTAATAAATCATATATGCTTGAAGAAAACTGATGAAAATGTGAGAATCGCTATAGTATAATATAGTGTTGTCTAGCATATATAGTACCTTTGCAAACTTATGATAACTAATATGGCGTGTCAGCAACGAAATTGTTTCTCGGGTAAAGGGTTAAAGGGGCAGCATTGTCCAGTCAGGAAGAGGGTCGCCGCAATATTAGTGAAGAAACAATCAAAATAAATGTAGAGCACAGTATATTCGCTAGTAATTTACGAGAATTTTTTGTGTTTGATTTCTTTAGCCGAAAATTTTTGAGGCGTGAAAATTTTTAAAGTCGTCTAAAGATAGTGACCCCGACGAGAACAATAGCTTCAACCTTATGTCAATGATTTTGCATGTAAAGAGATTCCCAAAACTCCTTCTTTTTCGCCAATAGGCTCCTATTGAAAAAAAAAAAAAAGAAGGGCAAATTGATCTATTCAACAGGAAGTTCTCTGCTCTCTCTCATTTAATTAGTTGCAATAATTTTTTTTTTGCCATTTCCAGCTCTAAATCCCACATGGGTTTCAGCCATTTTCTAATATTTTATTCCTTTGACAGAGAATGAGGAGTTACAATTACATAAAGATCAAAAGCCATGCAACCTTTCACACGATCTTAGATGGAGACACAGAGAGAGAGAGAGAGGTGGATAACTGATAAAGCAATTCAAAGTAAAGGCGAAAGTGGGCTGGCCGGCTGGTGATGGTTGATTGTAGAATGGGAGTTAGTTGTTGGCTACGGGGAACCGGATTCCCAAAATGTCGGCTCCATTTTACCATTTTAGTTTGTCCACACAAAAGACAAATTATTATTCAGATTCTTTAATTTGTCTTATTTGTTCTCTGAGTCTCCATATGCTGCTTTCATGCAAGTTTCTTATTTTTATTCTTCTTCTTCCAAGGCTAGCTACTTCTCACAGACATTAGAGTATGATGCATACTATATATCGAAATATTTTAGTATACACGTTTATAACAATATGTCAACCATGCAATAAGTAAATAATATTTAGAATGTGTAGCATTACTCTTCATAATTGTTATACTCTCCAAAAAAGAGTTAGATTTTAATGAATTCCACGTAGAGATGTTAATAAAAACACATAAAGTTTTTAAGTTAATGGTATTTCATAACTAATCGATTGAACAGCAGCTCGCAGACTACCTAAAAAGGAATATTTATTATTTGATTCATATTCAGACATAAGAAATCCAATAGAGGCAATACTTGAAATGGCAATCCATAATTAAAGGTCCCAAATAACCCTTGGCCCTCTTTATATGAATTTATTTTGAGTGAAAATACTATACAAACATATGTGTGAGCGACGATTGTTAGATAAAACTGTAAAAGTAGCTGAAAAAAAAATGAAATTGAATATGGTAGACTATATATTTAAATATTATTCATTTGTGTCTTTCGGTTCATCCGCTAACAAACAGATAATGAATCAAATTAAAATAATTAAGAGGTCGGAAAACGGAAAACAAGCAAACAACAGGGACATATGTGATAAAACGAAGAACAACGTGGCATTCATTTAATTTAGAAATAAGCAACAGAGGGGGGGCCCATTTGTTAATGGGCCGAGTAGAATAAAAACGAAGCTGGAGGCCGGGGAGTCAGTGAGATCGATGATCGATGTCGATACTGTGGGAGAAGAGCGAGACGTGGAGGTGGATAGTGAGGAAGACACGGGATTCAAAGCCATTCTTTTTGGCATTCGCCACCGTATGCGGCGTCGTTCCGGGTGTCATCGGCTATTGCGTCATGCAGGCCACCAACTCCCGCAACCCCCAGCTCGAAGCGCAGCTACGCAGGACCGCCCGCCCCGATTCCCTCGTATGCCCTTCCCTTCCGCTCTCCTTTTTGTGTTTTGACTCCATCGGATGCATGATCCTTATTCAATATAATCATATCAAAAAGCTAATGAACCCTCAACGCTCGAACAATTTTTTTTTTTTTTTTGGGGGCAAAAGATCGATTTTTTAGGCTCTTATGAGGGAGACTGTTGAATACTGTTTCATGGTTTACCTTTCAATTTAATTTGCCTCTTAAAATAATAGGTATCATTTAGTTGGATTACTCTTGTTTGCGGATTGAATAATTTGTACTTTTTTTTTTTTTGTTCCCTCTATTACCCATGCGGCCGAATTCCAAGTAATTTGTGGGTCAGTAATTTGGACACTATAACCATTGAGTTATCTATACTTTCGCTGCACTCTATAATTTTCTTTTGTTGAAAAAAAAAATTCATAGCTAGGATAAAATAAAGTACTTTTGGTTTTCAGTCTAGAGTACTACAAAATACTTATTGGATTTATTGTTGATGTTATTTCACTTTGTTAATGAATCATCAAACTTTTAATTTGCAATCATTTCTGAGCATATGTATATCCCATTTATAATGCTTGGACTCATCAGGGTTTTTTCCTTAATCACTAAATATTATCTTGCTGAACTAAAACCAGAATATAATTGTAAGATAGATCTCTCCTCCGGAGATCTTAACCCCTGTGTGCTCATGTGGCTAGAAAATGTACTTAACAAACTCAACCTCCTGTGTGAGCTACTTTTGCTCGAGCATCTGCATCCACTTTTCATATTGGTTTTGCAAAGGAAATGGATAAGTGCTACCATCTTTGATCATATCACTCAAAACTATGTTCAAGTATATTGCCTGATTTAGCACTCATCTAATTCTAAAAGCACGTATATTATGTTCACTGTCCTTGTGCATGGCGTTGGAGTACCAAAGGTCTGGGATTCTGAATTCAATCTTCGCTTTTATGATCAGTTAGCAACTGTGGCAACAGAATTTATTTTCTGAACTTGTGAATCAGATGATGGGCCAAGTAAATAGAGAGAGACTGGCAGAGTACCTCGGGGAGCTGCAAAGGAAAGAAGATACAAATGACCGATATGTAGCTGCATTGAGAGGAGAGACCCTGATTAGGAAACCTTATGAGAGAATTCAACCTATCCCAAAAGAAAACACCACTGTAGCTTACCAGGCCCAAAAGAAGTAGATTTGCGGGTGTGGTTTATCATTGGAGCAATTACTATCTGGCTCGTGGGATCCTAACACTATGAGAGACAAAACTCGAAGGGAGTATTGGTGATAGTTATGCTACAGCTTGAGCGTTTTGCTTGTTTTGGAACTTTTATGATTTGATTGTGTTTGCCGTTCTTGGTTTAGAATATTTTGAAGTTGATTCCTCCTACAAAGTAATCTGTCATATATTTAGAATATTTTGAAGTTGATTCTTCCTACAAAGAAATCTGTCTTAATATATGTTTTCGTTATCAAAAGTTCTTTGTTTAGCTATACATTTTTCACTTTAAATTTCAAGTGCTTTGTGATGCTTAAGCTTTTGCCTTCAGCTGGTTAGTAGTTTGTGATGATGTTGGATATGTGCTTGTCTCCCTTGTATGTTCATTTAGAGGCAGTAGGAGGAAAACAAACTTGAAATTAATATCCTCCACCTCAATCGTTTCAGGTTAAATTTTTGAAACTGGATGATGGAGACATTACCGTGACATATGATGTGAGGTGCATTTTCACAAATTAGAATGCTTATCAGATAAATGCAAGAGATTTTATTTTATTGTTATTTTCATCAAGTTGACAAACGAGAAAGCTTATTCAGAGTTTTTATTGTCATTTTTTTCAAATTGCTAATATAAAACAGATAACTTCTAGCCAGTAATGCACGCTAAAACATCAAATACAAGAGTTCGGATTGCTGAACATAGAACTACACTGTACATTTTAGTACAACTTCATCCCTAAAAACATCCAAATGCACTCCTATAACACTCTGTACTTGATCTTCCTGCGGGACAGCCATCAAGCAAACAGCCTGAGACGGTTGGTTATCCTTTGGCGGCATATAGGGCAGTTTGACACTCTTGATCCACATTCACGACAAGTCTGCAATAACGTTAATGTTACTCAAAATGACACGTTGAAGAGAACAGAACAGAACAGAACAAAGCAAACATTAGTAACTGTCAGGTTTTAACTTACCATGTGCCCACAGCCAAAGGCCAAGTCCTTTGCATTCGTCAGGCAGATTGGGCAAGCCTGCAGTGAATAGGACAACTCAGTTAGCTGATAACCATAACACAGCGGCATATGCTGATTTAGACTATAAACGAAGGTCTAGTTCAACTTCTTATCTATTGTAGAGTTTCTTTTTGGACCTTGTACGTTCTGTTTTGAACTTTTTGATTGAAACAAATGAGCTGCAATGCAGCATTCATAGGGCAAGCATGCAAGCTTATCATCATACCTGGGTTTCTGCAACAGGGGTTGAACCAAGGCTAGGTTGACGTCCTGGTGGGGCACGGCGAGAATAAGGAGCTGGAGGAGGGCGTGGGACTATTTTCTTTGCTCTCCCTGTCGTGCATCTTTTGTACAAAGCAACAGGTAAAAAATCAATTCAATAATATGATATAATCATTTAATAGCTTCAGTTACTGAAAATAGATATTTATTCAATAATAATATTTCTCACAAGCAATGTTCTAAGGACAGAATAACTTCAGAATCATCTAGTTTCATCAAGGGCCATATATTTTATCCAATCAAGTATCCACCTAGTATTTGCAAAATGCAATTTTAGTAAGAACGTAAAATGTTTGGTGACTGTACCCCATAATACCAAGTTCCACTGCAGCTTTGTATTGAATAGGGATCTCCATGAGTGCAGCAAGAGCAAAAGCTGTTTCTTTCTCAGACAGAGTTGTATTTTTCGACATAATGGCTGTAAAATTAACAAACTGCAACAACAAGTAGAATATAAATTCTAAACTCCAATGCAAATCCATTGAAATTCAAACTTAGCTGTGTGCTGCGCGAGATATACCTGAAAATTGTCAAATTCGCGTGCAGGGATCTTGTCATCAAATCTCTGCATGTCTTCCCAAGGTCCATCACCGACTCCAACAAGCACAATGGAAAGTGGATAGGAACTGCTTACATAAATGAAACAAGATATGAACAACCGTTAAGAGAATAAGTCCATGGAGACTGCTAATAAAAGTAGATACAATCTGTTATTTCTTCAGAAGGTGGAAGCTTAAAGCAAAAGCCAAGAAGCAAAACTCAGGTAATTCAAAACTCTACCTTGCATCAACAATTGACTTTATTGTTTTCTGTTCTTGTGAACTCAGTTCTCCAGCACTTGTATTGACACTCCTTGTAACCTTCACAGTAAAAGAAATAAGTTTATTTGATAAAAAGGGCAGTGTCTGGGAGAAGAGAGAGAGCTGAGGATTCAACCTGGCCATCCGCAATGATAACCAAAACATGATACTGGCCTCCACTCTTCTCCACAATGTCCATTGCAGCCTCGACCACCGGAGCATAAGAAGTTGGTCCTTAACACAATTACATATATATATTTCTATGAGGTTGTGATTCTAAGAATAAGGATAATCGAAACCTTTTATCATCACTATGTAATGTCAAAACAAAAGGCAGAACTCATATGATTAACCACTAGACTACTTATTGGATGAACTATTTATTGCAATAGATACTTTTTCATGAAAGACCACGATTGTATATATGTTTACGTCCTTTTTCAAATCAAATATGGTTTTGGAGATGAGTTGAAAGGAAAATGCCAACCTGCAAGTCGCAAGTTTGGAACAATGTTTCTGTAGCAGGCCAAAACTTCTTCAAAACCATGGCATGGAGTATGATCATCGTGAAAACTAAACACTTCTTGATCATGTGTGGTAGCTGTAAGTAAACAAATAAAATAAATAAATAATCCAGTGGTTAATTTTGAGAGTACGCGAAAGTAGTAACATGATTTGACTTAGACTTCTAAAGGATCATATAGCTTACCATCACCAAAACCAAAACAAGGAATTAAGTTGTCATCATCAAACGGAGCCAGAGTCTTTCCAATGATAGAGATGGCTTTCTCATATGGATTAGGTGTGTCGCCAATGGCATGAAGGCTCCGATTATTGAATGAAACTTTGCCTTCAATAACAACATTGATGCATTGGCTTCAAACAGATACCAAACACAAACAATTCAACAAAATTATAAATCAGAAAGAATTTATCACTCTCATGCATTGTTAAGAGACATGGTTCCACTTCATATACTAGTTCAGTTTCACTCAAGATCCTTAAGATTAAATGTTGTGCCCCGATTCTTAATTCTATTTACTGAACAAAAATATACCAGTCCATTCATTGCTTTTAGTGAAATCGATCCCAAGAATGAGATTGGATGATTCTAGACCAGAATCTCTCAAGGCAGCTGTCACCTGAAAAGAGAGACAGCATTTTCCAAGCTTCAGAAACTCAAACTTGCCACATGTACCAAGATGACAGTTTGCACAATGCAGGCAGAACATGATCACTGAACTTAGCAGCCCAGTCAGTAAATGGAACTAGGCCATTGTACAAAAATTATGCTAAGCTACGAATTATCAGGTCAAATACATTAAAAACTCAGTGTTACAAGATCTTGAGTTGTTCTGTTCAAAACTCTTGTATTTTTCTCCCTAGTTTGGATTGTTTACATGTTTGCAAATATATGTATATCCCAGGAGCAGGCCAAACGAATAAACATTGACTAAACCTTCCAAGTTTTGGCCATTTCGAATACTCTTATTTCAGAATGGTTAATTAGGCAAAATCAGCTGTGTTATACCTGTTCCATATTTCGTTTACTAGAATTAATAATCTGGATTCGTTTATTATTTGCTTATCCTATAACAAATTGAATTGAATATGAGCTCATTTACAAAATATAATTAATAGGCAAAATTTTGGCAAAATAAGATATAAAAAGATCACAAATTTAATATTCTACAAAATACAAATTTGCTATCATTTATAATTACTATATTAGCCTTCAAGCTTTAAAATTTTATCATACCTATTATGAATAAATAAGTAATTTAATTAATAGAATAATAAAAGAATTTTAAATAAATGGATTGTATTCAATTCGTTTATGACCTATTTATTAAACTAACACTAAGAATTAATGTCTTCAAATATGAATTCAATTCGTTTAATTAACAAATCGAATCGAATTCATCTATTTATTAAACCAATTGATTTTTTCAAATCTAAATCTATTTAATTTGCATCGAATCAAATCGAATAAACGAATTTTGACCCAAATTACCACCTTTAGTTACATGAGATGCGTGACGTGTCAAACAGAACAAATATGTATATTTTTTCTACAGACTAAACTAAATGGTTGCAGGTCATGTATAACGTTCTGTATAGAATGGAACCCATGTGTTTCCCCGTCTTTACTTTAATCACCATTAACAAGGCAGCAGGGGGACCGTCTCATCAATAAGTGAGCAGACAAAGGGGGAAAAATTTTATTGATTCTTCACGACACTCAAAAGGTTCCTTTGTTTTTTCAAGGATAAACCGTGTTGACTGGGAGAGAAAAACGCGTGTACTGTTTGAATTTTTAAATTCAAGTTAGTGAAAGAAAATTATTATTAATTCAAATGGGGGAACGCTCCAACTAATAATGACCCCATCCATTACCCATCTAACAGGGAAATTATTTTCAATTTTCGTTATAAATACAATTTCTTCTCAGAACTTGTTCCCATCTTCTTCAACTTAAATAGTATTTTTTTTATTACATGAAATTATTGTTTAAATTATAACTCATATTATATAAAATTAAATTAATATTTATAAATTATACTATTATTAAAACTAGATATCAATTCTTATAAAGTACTACCTAAATTTTTAATCATCTCTAATATTCGAGGATCGTCTACTCCACTCACACTTGGATAAAAACTTCGCTCAAATATCAATTTTTTAACCCTCTCTAATATTTAAAAATCGTCTATTTCACTCATATTTGGGTAAGGACTTCGCCAAACATCAATTTTTATGAAGTACTGACTAGATTTTTAATCTTCTCTAATATTCGAGTATCGTTTACTCTACTCACACTTAAGTCAATGATAAAATTATTTTCATTCAATTATTAATTGAGAAAAGAATTACCCTCACCCAAGTATTTGACAAGCAAACACCCTTATGCGGCAATACTGTAAGCACCAATTTTTTTTTTTTTTACTATTTAAAAAGTGTTTTTGGATAATAGGCAACAAACTCATTGGATTTTTATCTGTTAAACCCTTTCTTCAAAATTAAATGAGTGGTTGAAATTGTATTTTAAAATTTAATGTTGATGATTAAATTAATTGTTTTATTTTATTTATAATTAAACTAATTTTTAACAAGATTTAAAAAGAAAAAGAAACTAAAAGAAAAAAAAAAAAGGAGGAGAATTCATGCGAGACAAGGGAATATGCCATTAGTTCTTTACTTACCATCTAACCAACCAATATTATTATTTTCGAAAAAAGAAAAACCAATAGTAAAATACGAAAATAACATGTATTCAAAAGCCATCGTGTGTAAATCCCAATTCTCTCCTCACCACCCAATTTTAAAACAAAGAAGATTAGATTGGATGGGCAGGTTTCATCTTCTTTCCTTCTAAAACAAAAGAGGGAAAAAAAAAAGAGGATAATTTCAAGTTCTCAACTTTCAAGAAGCATCTTGCCTCAGAGCTCAAGGACTAAAATATTTCCATAAGAATAATAAAAGGAAAACAAAAGAGAGAGAAGGGAAATTACAAGAAAACAAACCTGTTCAAGGGATGAAAAATTATCAGGAATAACTGTGTACTTTTTCTTCATCTTGTCTTTGGGTGAAGAAATGATATTTTCTTTAGGGGTAGCACTAGCAGCAGTAGATGAGGTGCTACTCACAGAAACAGAAGATGGTTGTTTAGACATAGTTGGGCATCTACGATTTGCAGAAGCACTAGTACTACTATTGCTACTTATCTTGCTGCTGCTGCTGCTGCGATTACGCTGTTTAAGCAAGGTAAAAATGGTGCCCATATCATCACACACGAGCTTAAATTGAGTAAGAAGAGAAATAAAAGATATATAGAGAGCATAGCATATTTTTATAAAAGCAAAAAGGTGTCACCAAGTTGGGACTAAAGAAAGGCAAAGAGAAATCTTGCACATAGGGTTAGTGACGCGAGCGCGCTGCAAGATGCTTATTCAGTCATCTGTGGTGGAAGTTATACTTTTCTTGAGCATATTTCTCAACTCAAAACAGAATGTTCAACCCCGGATCTGGGGTAGTGGTTGTAGTTACCAGATTAACCTCAGGCTCAGCAACTCTCTCTTTGAAACTTGCTTTTGAGACACTTGTTTCTGACAGCGGCTAATCTGGTTGAAACTTTGGTGGTTAATTTTATTAAATAACAATGACCGATGATGACTCGGCTATTTAATAAAATGTGCATGTGGGTCTCCCTCACCTCAGGTCACTGTAAACTAAAAGTATTTTTCAGGAGAATATATTCTAATCTCGCGTCAATCTAACAAGGCTTTTGCAATTCTTTTTCTTTTGTTTTTGTTAATAACGAATCATGTTTATTCAACTTCATTTCATTTTTTTGTATAAAATGTACACAAGATATATGTTTCTGCAGACTTTTGTTTATATTATTAATCCTGAGATGTATTCTAAAAGTAATTTCACTCAAGTCTGCTGTTTTAAAAGCGATATATGCAGTCATTGGATTCTAAGCAAAATTGAACTAGACTAAGACATTTGGCAATTGGCACATACTGTAATATTATAATGGGCCAGCAGAAAGTCAAGAGGAACATAGTTTTTGAATCAAGCCAATCAAGCCAAGGCAGCAGTTAAAAGAAATTCCATGGAACAAATTCAGCTGACAAATCGTATGGTGCTTTCTCCTTGCTTCTACGAGTACGATGAAATCCAAGAGATCACAAGACAAACAAGATACTTATTTTATTCTAGAAACTCAAAACAAGTTTCAAGAACTGATCACAGCACACTTGCATCTCACAATAACATTAACGACAGCAGCAACAAGGTTAAGAAGCAGTCACACAAGCTGCTAATAAAAAAATACACGCACACACTTAACGATTTAATCTTCAACCAACTAAGAGCTCAGTCCAAGATTCAAATGGAACTATCAACTCTTTAGTGATGAAAAATTTCAGGGAATTTCCTTCAGATGCTCTGTTTCATATTTTGACCTTAATCAACCTGTCATGGATGCACCAAGGGAAACTAAGAAAATGGTCTCGGTTCGTTCCCTTTTCCTTACAGCGACCCCAGTAACTTGGATGGTAAGTAACATAATACCAAGTTGAAGCTTTGGCGTAAGCATCTTCACGGCTAAAATCCAACTCATTCTTCTTCTTGTTGAACCAGGCCCTGACTTCTTTTCTCAAGGACCTCACAGCAAAGGTAATTGCTTCATGATCCAAATCTCTTTCTTATCAAAAGATTTTGCCATTTCCATGATGCACCCACTTAGTATTTCAGCCTCAGATTTGATCCCATAGTAATCCATCACTTTGCCCAACCTGTTATCATACAGGCACAATTGATGTAGTCCATAAAACCATCAACTTCCATGTCAATATCATAAGACTGCATTGCCACTTCCTCAGTGATGGATTCTATGTTAGCTGTTGATGGGCCAATGTCTTTGACCTCTCGACAAAAGCTTTACAAATGACATGTTGTGATTCATAACCAGTTTTGTCTTGCTTCTCCATGGAATCTGGATAATTCTGGACACGTATGTTATGTTTATTTGCTGGAGTGGGAGTGAGAAGTGTGGATTGCTTCCATTTCCATGTTTACTTGTTTATTTCAACGGGAAAGTAGGAATCTCACTTCATGAGCTATACTCATTTTTGTAGTGGAAAGTGGGATTCCCACTCTATGGGAGAGGTGGAAGTGGGAATCTCACTCTCACTTCCTTCTTTTTTATCTTTCTTTTATTAAATTCAATACAAATTTGTTTAATAAATAAAATAAATAATATCATATTTATTTAATTAATATTATTATCTTATTTATAAAATTGTATTTATTAAAAATAATAATATTAAACTTGTTTAAGTATAATATTATCATATTCAGTTAAAAATAATAATTTACATTGATTTTAAGTTAAAATTACTTAAAAATAAAATTATTATATTAATAGAGAATTAAAAATATTACTATATACTATCTTTATTTGAAAATATAATATTATTACATTTATTTAAAAATAATAGTGTTATATTTATTTAATATTAATAATTAATAATAATAATAATAAATAGTTTATTCTGATAAAATATTAATTTTGTACTATATTATTAATAATAATATTTTATTTGTGTTGCTCTTATCAATAGTTTTTTATTTACATTATTAAAATTCAAATTAATAAAAAGTTGTGATTTACATAATTAAGAATATTAATAATTATTATTAATTTACAAATACAATATAATAAATATTTAATTTTTCAAATATTTTTATTAACTTTTAATTAAAAACTACTATTTTTTAAATAAGGATAAAATTATAATTTGAAACAATTCACTCTTAATTCTAAATAAAGTAAACACATAAATTGAATTTTGATTTCGATTTTATACTTCATTTCCAGTGTAAATAAATAACTTACTCTCACTTCTACTCCACACTCTCAATTCCAAAATTCTCACATTTTAAAATTCTCACTCTAATGCAAAATATAAACGCTACCCTAGTTAATTGCGTATTGGGGCTGCCACTCTAGTTTTGGAGAAGTCCAGTGCGACGGAGGATAGCTTGACGAGCTTGAGACATTGGGTACTCCTCGGTTTGTCTGGTTCTGAATCTGCGTACGCGACATGGGCATTGCAAATGACGCCCAAGTTGTCGTTGACTATGTAGCGAACCAAGTACTCCTCTACGGCTCTACATCCTGCAGCATGAATGAAATTATGTTGTTAGGGGGCAAAGACAAAGTTCATAACAGATTAAAGAGTAACGAACAAATGTTGGGGGACATTTATTATTATTATTTTTTTATAAATAAGATGATTTGCTTTATTTCCTTTGGCATGAAGAAATTAAAAATGGCATGGTGTAACGACAGGAGAAGCTAAACAACTACAAATAAGAGCTTATTTCATGAGTATGTATCAGATAAATCTTCACACGTATAAGATAAGATATTAGGTAATACCTTGATTGGGACATCACGATGCAAAACCTTTTCTGGACGGGGTTATAATCCATGGGTGGGTGGAAACGGAAGAGGAGGAATAAGATCATGATCCCAGTAGACAAAGTATATATCGCCGTCCAGATCACTCCTCGAACATTCATTCGTATGAGGTATGAATAATAACGTAACCAGTATCAGTTTACAATAGGAAATTATATATACGCAAAACTTTGAGTATAATCAAAACAAAACAAGTCATTGAACAACATTCTCTCAGAATCTAAAGACATATTCGTGAGCATGTATCGCGCTAAATTACATAATCAAAGCATTTCAGCTGCAGAAAACATTAATCTATTGCTGATTATACTGTAAATCTTTCTTGAATGACATATTTACCTTGCTCCTTTTGCTGGGAAAACGACACAATCCACCGTATGGTGCAAAGCTGGCACGTTCACAGCTTTAAAAATCACATTTCCCTCTACTATTTTAAGTTTCCCTGATCGGTTGTTGCTAACCACTGGGGAGGAATTGTCCCAAAAGTCACTGCAGCTAGAGCCAGAATATTGCACAAATACCTGACCCTATTCTAATGTGCCCGTCTCATCAAGACACCCAATCATAGCTCTTCCATTTTGAACAAATGCTGATTTGATGCACGGAATGTCTGCAAGCATCATTGTCAGACAATGGTTCTTCGTCAGGCTTATAGCCACGCATAATCATTTCCTTGAGAACATCTGAGTTCTCCCCCTGAAGACATCAGTTCCAGTGCCTCTGTGCCCTCAATGGATCTGTTAAAATGGCATCTAATTTTGCTACGCCCTCTTTCTGTTTTCTTTCCAAAACATTGTCTCTAACACCAAGAGTAGACAAAAGGTTGATCGATTGGCGATTAAGAAAGTAAGGCTGATACCTGCTTTTGCGAAAATGTCTAGACTCGTGCTTTCTGATTTGTATTTGCACTTCATCTTTCTCAACGATAGCTTTGTTGATGAAGTAGGATCAACCGCTACAGCACCTTTGCAACCGCCATTAGTTTTTTGGAGCTTTTTCTTACATAAATGTGTATCTTCTTCATTGTAAAGCTATCAAAGTCTTCATATTATTAATTGAATCGAAACACTTAAGAAATCTATACATTAATGTTTGCTTTCATCAAGCCTTTAGCTCATAAATCTTAGGCTGAACAACATAAATTTCAATACATCACAGAATAAAACTATAATGGAATATTTTTTTTCTTATTATTTAGCGGTATTTGCTTAAAAAAAATAAGAGCTCCCTTATTTAAAGTTTACTCTTATATTATCTAATATTGAACGACTGGTATAGAATATTCAAATCTTTTGATTCGAACACCTTTTTTTCCCCTTGTGCTTTTTGTTAAGATAGCAAGATGCAACGTCAGCTTTCTAAATGGACCAATTTCACTCCCATTTCAGCAATTTTGTTGGAGAATTGAAACAGCTTTGATCAAGGAGCTTGATTTATTCTGGTTAGCTTGCTTTTTCAAAGTGTCGCAAATCAAGTTAAAAATAAGAAATTTGTGAATGCGGGATTTGGGTTGCCATTAGCCATCAAGCTTTAACTTGAAAAAACAAAAGGGTTACATAAGACATTCACTTCGGGAATGGGGTTGCCATTGCCACCACCAGGCTGTGCCTGTACCGTACTCTTGTTGGCTTGCTCGCACATTTTTATGGTACCAATGAATGGAATTTGCTCACACAACATATTGCATCTTCCTGGGAATTAAAATTAACAATGCAGATAGCAAACAATAAATTTCAATAAGGCACCAAAACTTAGAATTGAACACAACATTTTGTTTTTGTTATTATAATTTCTATTTGTTTTCAAATAATTTCTTATCCAATTTTGCAGTTATAATCGATTATTGCGATGTTCCAGCCGGCAAATGCAGATGCATGGCTGAGCAATCACCTAAAGCCTTCATTGGATGGAATTACACCCCAATTTATCAACATTAATTAACGGAGAGGGTTCTCACTTAATTGTTCATCCATGCAATCTAATAATAGATGAGTGGATACATAAATACTATGTTTTTATTTAATTAAGTACTTATATTTTGTAATTAGTAGTCACACTTTTATATTAATCATTCGGACTCCGCCGTCCCATAAACTTTGAATTAATGCATCCAATGTGTCTTTATTTATTTATTTATTTATTTTGGTGGTGCACGTATTCGATACTGGTAAATATTTCTTTATCAAGTTCTTTCACATTCCTTGTAATCAAAACTCAAATTTAAAACTTATTATTGTTCCAATAAATTCATTCTTTCGTAATTATATTTTGGCAATACTATCTATGGACACAAATGATTAACAAAACATAAAATAAAAAAGGTGATGTTGTTAAGATTTGTATATTAAAAGAAAGAATGAAAAATTATAGTCGCATATGCTATTTTATAATTGATATTACGACCAAATGATCTATTAGTATCTTTTCATATGTTCCATTATTCTTTTTTTTTTTAGTATCCGTTAACATCTTTTTATTTTTTCAAATAGCTTCTATCAACTTGAAATTTATCACCCAAATGTTCTATTTATATCTTTTTAAATTCTCGATTTTTTTTTAAGTACGCGTTACTATCTTTTTTTTTAGATACCTTCCATCAATTTGAGATTTATACCAATCTTATTAATATTAGTGTTCATGATAAAATGTTTGCTTGCAATTAATTTTGTATAATGAAAATGTCGAATAAAGCGTACAAATGGCAAACGGGCTGCGGGATGTATTTAATCAGTTAATGATTTCAAGTCTACGGGAAATGTCAAATTTAAGCATATTACTACTTCTTCTTCTGGTAGAGGGGTTCTGCCTAAGAAAAAAATCTAGAATACATTTGATGTATTACAACCAGTTGATGCATGCATGACATGTGTAATTATCTTTAATACAAGCGTCACTTGCATGATGATTTTTTAAAATAAATGCACAAATGTCATAGCATCATTTACTTGTTGTATGGCTGACATAGTACATCAGATGTATTCTAAAATTTCTCATGCCTAGAACTTAGTTTATTTGGTTATGATAGGAATGAGTTCGACCTAAAAACACATGTAAATGCATTGTGCATGCAAAGACGTACGTACAGCGAAAGCAAAATTTTTTATGAAATAAATAAATACACACCTTTGAGACTGCAGTTCGAATAACAAACAAATTAAGATTAAAAATATCAAATCATATCGTGTAAAATTAAGAGTAATTAATAAACCTGCTGGCTGTCAACTTACAGTTCAGAAATATGAAAGTAGCTTATAGACATTATCGATCGATCAAGTCGGTCTCGATCAGTAGCTGGGACTTGGCAATCACGTCGAATTACACTTCACAGTAGGAGTTCAATCACTTTTCAACTACATTATACAAACCAGCAACGCAGCTCACAATGAAATGGCCCAAAAAAATCGATGAATTTCATAAGATTGATCTTTTAGAGTCTTAAATGTAAGTTTCGTTTCAGGCTTTATGGTTGTGTCCACTCCAATTCATACTCAAACATTGACACACCAATGTTTTAGAAATTATCTAATTCAGGATCCTGAACTTTCCATTCATATATATATATATAGACAGAGAACATAATGGGGCTGGATTCTTAAACTATATAATGTATGTTTATTTTAATCTTTGCATCTGCGTGTATGCAAAAGAAATCAATCTTAATTTGTTGTAGGCCTTCAAAAGTCGAGGACTGGATGATGTTTTTAAACAAAACGTACCGTTCTTCCGAGCAACTGAATTACCTAATATTTATTATTAGTCTAATACAACAACAACCGGCACAACAAAAATTGATGCACATAATCACAACTGCTGGTTTTGCGAGGTAACGAGTTTTAAGGATTCTCAAGTCAACATATATTATGCAATTTACTAAATACATCTAAACATATCAAATTATATATTAATTTTTACGGCACCAAAGCAAAATTTAATGTAATTTGTATATATATCAAAGGCCAAACCTTCTTCTTTCACAGTGACTACCGACGCTCACTCTTTACCACACTCAAATGGCTGCACAAATTATATAAGTTTACACAATTAATTAAAGGGTCCATGGTTATTTAAATTAAGTGAAGTACATACATCAAACCGAGTGATCAATTCACAGATTTGGCGTATATACCTGTGGGTCATCCATCACCGTTGGATAGGCATACTTAAGATCGATCACAGAAATACCCTCTGGAAAATGTCAAACTAAAAGACAAGTAGTTGACTCTTGTTCATCACATCATGTTTGGACTGTAAGAAAATATTAAACACGTAAGTCAACTTTGATTTTAGGGAAGGAAAAAAGTCATTAATTATTTGACTGGCGATTCCAAATTGTCCGGTGCACATACAGAGTTTGCATAGATTTCAGAATAAATTTTACCTTGCATGAGCAACATTTGCCATCATAGCTCACTTTGGGGTTATTTCTCAAGCTGTTAAATTTGAGAACTTAAAATAGTACTAGCTTATTGGAGACTTTGTGTATCATCTGAAAATTTGAGTGTGGACTTCGAAGATGTGGCCTTCATAGTCATAGATCCTGCTTTTGCCCTCAGTAATGGAACCGAGAGTTGAGTGGCTCTTTCCTCCGTTTGCAAAAATTAAATCTGTACTTTATTAGGTACAAGAATGACTGCAATGATCATAATCTCAATTAATAAATTTATGAAACCAAAATGTAATTGATAAGCCAATCATAGCTTAAAATTTTGGCTGAATCTATTATCTTCCAGAATTCTCGGGTTACTTAAATTATAATAGCGTAGGGATACCCGAAGGTACTGCTGCCTTAATTTTTCAATTTAATCAATTTAATTAGGACGTCAAATTTATGTAATGAAATTTGATTTGAGAAAGAAAGTGTAGTGTATATATAAACCGAAGTTTTGTATACTTTCCTAGCTAGAGATAAGAATTATATTCTCTCTTGGCAGTGGTAATTAGGCTTAAGTAGTTGTTGATTTTAGACATTTAAGAAATCTTGGCAAATATTAGCATTGAGACCTTAAACTAGTAAACCTAATTCTACATCTAAAAGGATATAGAGCACTTTCTTCATGCGGATGTTGGCATGCCTTTAAGGGCATGTATGAAGATTGTAAAATACTTAAAAGCACTACAAAACGGTATAAAAATATGCATCCACGTAAAATTTCGTAATGACATCCGCATATAAAAATTTTTAAAAAGTTATAGATCAGTTTCTCTTCTTATCGCCACACAATTTCTTAGCAACCAAAATTAACCAAAATTAAAATAAAGCTACCGTAAGATTGATGAGAGAGAGTAATAGGAATTATCGGTTAGGATTGCTGTCAACAAGTCCAAATTAAAACAAAGCTACCATATGACTAAAAACTAATTAAATTTTCTAATGTGATTATTTGAAGTTAATCCTTACAAAGCTACTTTATAATAGAGTCACATGAGTCTGTGTTGGGCTTGTAGTAGTGGGCCAAGCCCAGGGATATGCTATCACGTGCTAAACACGTGGGCGGGAAAAGCCGTATGATTATGTTGCCTGTACTGCAGGTGCGGGAGCCATTTAGATGACGCAAACGAAACGACGCATCTTAGACGCCACAGTATTGGGAGAAAAAATAATAATAATAAAAATGCATTTAGCAAAGAGCACCAACACAAAACTAAAATTTCAAACTCTTTCTTTCTAAAACCTCTCTCTCAAAAGAGGGAAAAAAAAAGAAAAATCTCATAATTAATTTATATTGATTATTTTTGGGTGAAAACTACAAAATTAAACTGTTATTAATTATGACGCAGCCTCCGGTGCCGCCACCGCCACCACCGAACGTCGGAGTGCAGGTGCGTTGCGCCGGATGCCACATCATCTTAACGGTGGGCCCAGGCCTTACCGAATTCATTTGCGGTACGTGTAATCTTCCGCAAATGCTGCCGCCGGAGCTCATGCCTGCAGCCACTGGTGGTGGTGTTGCTAATAATACTACTTCAAGTAATACTACTAATAGCACTAGGCCGACTCACATGAAGGCCGCCTCGTCGCATGTGCCGGCCCTTGGGATCGATCCAACGAAGATACAGTTGCCTTGTGCCAATTGTAAGGCGATTTTGAACGTGCCTCATGGACTCGTTAGGTTTTCTTGTCCGCAATGCGCGGTGGAGCTCGCCGTTGATATGTCTAAAGTCAAACAGCTCTTTCCTCCTCCGCCTCGTCCTCCGCCGCCTCCCGAGGAAGTCAACGAGGTTTGCTTTTCTTGCTTAATTTCTCTTACATTTATGCTTTTCATAGTATGTGAATTTAAACAATTTTGGTAAATGTAAACTTCATTTGACCTAGATTGTTTCAATTACGTACAATTTTGGTAGAAGTTTAAATTCATATGCTAATTGAACTAGTTCTATCGCTACTGCTACTGAAAAATTAAAGGAAAGAATCGGGAATTTGTGCTTGTACTAGTAGTAGTACTGTGTGCAACTTTGTTGGAAATTATGGTTAAAAGAAAAAAATGGGAGAGAAGAAGAAGCCAGGAACCTTTTTTTTTTTTTAATTTACCATTATAAAGTATAAAGTGATTGATTTCGAGCCACTTATGGCAATTAGTTTAATTCCTTATTGATTATCTTAAATATAGAGATTGTTGATTTTGCATTGCCTAATATGTAATGGGCAGCAATGTAGTTTGATTACTTGTTGTCTAACAGACAAATTCAGTCAACAGTTTGGTGAACAACTTGTCTCAAGCAGTTGTCCTTGTGGAGAATGTCTTGATTTATGTGTTCCAATATATTTCTCTGCATCAGTGGATACATGACTTACTTGTGGTATGAAATAAAGATTGTATAGACCTGGCTCAGCTCTTGAATAGTTGGCAATGTTTAAGATGACAAAACTCTTTGAAGGAATTTTCAATTTAAAACATAATAGTTTTGTTTTATTCTGTATTTCTGTTCTAAATTTTGAGAATCAAGTGAGCTTGCTTATTTTTATATTATATTGAAGTGCAACTCCTAGAAGCTTGATTTTTAGTCAGGGGGTTGTTCTCAAACGCAAAGGAACTTTAAGCTTTTGGAAAAACTGGTTATCTTTATTGTTGTTTATGTGAAACTAATGTATGAGAGATGTGATTGGGTCTTCATTTTTTCCTTCTTATGACACACCTTGGGGTGAGAGATGTTATGCACAAATTTCTGTCATAATTACTCCACTTCTCTGCACTATTGTAAAATAATTACACCTCAACCCTAACTATTATGATAGATTCCCTGGTATTGCTATTCTGCAGTCTTCTTTGCTCAGTTTTATTCTTTCTGCTCTTCATTTTTTCTTTTGACACGGGGAACCTCGCAGGTGGCCATAGAGGTGGAGCGAGAAGAAGATGAAGGTGGCATGGTCGGGGAAACATTTACAGATTATGTAAGTTTATCTCTGAGACTTCATAAGTAGACATTCTGTTTTGTCCTTTTCTTTCTTATTCATTAGCTATTAGTTCCTTGATTTCATGAGTAGAAATTCCTTGATTGTTGATCCTTTCTTATTCGTATTCATATAAAATACAATGTCATTCTTTTTGTAGCGCCCTCCAAAGCTTTCTATTGGACCAGCTCATCCTGATCCTATAGTAGAGACATCCTCCTTATCTGCTGTACATCCTCCTGAACCTACTTATGATTTGCTAATAAAGGATGATTTGGAAAGTTCAAAGGCGTTGTCGTGCTTGCAGATTGAGACATTGGTGTATGCTTCTCAGGTTGATTTCTTGTTCTTGTTCTTGTTCTTTTTTTTTTGGGGGTTTCCGTTCGGGGGGGAAAAAAAAGCACAACTAACGCTTAATTATTCTGAGTCTGCTTCTTAAACTTGTAAGATAATGTTGATTTCTATAATAGAGGCACCTTCAGCACCTTCCAAATGGTGCTAGGGCAGGATTCTTTATTGGAGATGGAGCTGGTGTGGGTAAAGGTCGAACGATTGCAGGGTTAATATGGGAGAATTGGCACCATAGAAGGAGGAAAGCATTGTAAGTTTTATATATAATTTCTTGATAATCACCTTTTCTAGGTTATTATTTTTAAATATTGTACTTGATTTTATGGTAACTTATGAGTGTAATAAATTGTATTTGGCTGATTTGGATGTGTCACATTATGGTTCATTTCTTGTCATTCTTTTTCCTGTTTCTAATTGCCATACAGGTGGATCTCCGTTGGGTCAGACTTAAAATTTGATGCAAGAAGAGACTTGGATGATGTTGGTGCTACATGTATTGAAGGTAAATCCTTAAGCCATTGTTAATATTTTTTTTGAATGTTGTCTTTTAGAGGTCATAATACTCATGCTACCATTATGATTCTGTTTAGCAATTCGTTGAGATGGTAGAGGTTTTGCTTCCCTAAAATGTAATGGCTCAAAAGAAGATTTTGAGAGGACTAGAGAGGATAGATATAGTTTGATCTTCTTAAATCAGTATGTGACCGCAAAGGGCCATTTGCTTTTTCTAGTTTTCTGCTATGATTTTATGTAGTTTTGAGGAAATTTCTATGTCAATTATGTGCGTAATGTTTTGGAGTAAACTACAGATGGGTGCGTTTATTTCCAGTGATCTGGAGGGATTATGGGCTTCCACATATTTACATTGCATATTTTGTGACTTACTTGTCTCATAGTCCTACCTTACAATTAAATAACTCCTTCTTATGTAAATTCTTGGTTTGTCTGTCTGAAAAAGAGTGTAAAACAAAATAAAAGAGCTCCCCATCGTTTGCATGTACTCTGCTTCCAGAAATGAAAAAATATTTGCCTCTTTCTGTATGCAGTGCATGCTTTGAATAAGCTACCTTATTCTAAGCTTGATTCAAGATCCGTTGGGATCAGGGAAGGAGTTGTGTTTTTGACTTACAGTAGCCTCATTGCATCTTCTGAGAAAGGTCGTTCTCGCCTGCAGCAGCTTGTGCAGTGGTGTGGATCGGGATATGATGGTCTTGTCATATTTGATGAGGTACCTAGACTCTGTTTCCTTGGTAGTGTTGTCTATTATTATTTTTTCAAGTATTAGCTTTTGGGAATTTTTGTATATTTTGATTGGTGCAATAAATGCCATGGTTTCAATGTACTCTTCTATCTTTTATTGCTAAGGTTGAATGGCTTCATTGTAGTGCCACAAAGCTAAAAATTTGGTACCAGAAGCTGGAAGTCAGCCAACACGCACTGGGGAAGCAGTTCTTGAGCTTCAGGTTTGTTACATAAACTGATGTCAGCATGCATCTTCTATTGATTGGATATTGAAAAAGCTTCAACTTCTGTATATGTGCGCATCCATGTGTGCGAATTTTTATGTCTGGTAGCTTGCACGCACACACACTCACAGCCCCTACAGGATTTAAAAAAAAAATTCCCTAGGAAAAATTATACATATTAAAGATTGTATACACATTCATTACATCCTTAGAAATGCTTTTTCTGATATACAAAATTGGGTAGCTGGCTGTAATGGAGTATAACTGGGTATCCTGAACGTTTAATATTTAAATTTTAATAAAACAGGCTCGACTTCCTGAAGCGCGTGTTGTTTATTGCTCAGCAACTGGTGCATCTGAACCACGCAATATGGGTTATATGGTCAGACTTGGACTTTGGGGAGCTGGAACATGTTTCAAAGATTTCCAGATGTTTCTTGGTGCGCTTCCTTCTTTCTCTCTTGGCATTACATTTTGGATAGCAACTCATCAAATCAATGGCATTCTACTTTATCTGCGTTCTAGTGGTTGAATCAGTGGCCGTTAAGTATTTGTCTAGTTCTGATTGTTTTTACACTTCATATTATGATCACACATGTAAGTAAATTCAAGATGGATCCCCATTTTAGCACACATTACACAAAATTTGCTTCCACTTATCCATTAATATTGCCCCATAGAAGTAAAATTTATTTTTCTGCATAAAAGCAGGATTTCCTCACTTGTAATTTATTTTTCTGCATAAAAGCAGGATTTCGTCACTTGTATAGAACTCTGGTATTCATTGCCATTGATGGCACATTTTTTTATATATATATTTTAAAATATTTGCTTCTGTCAAAGAGCATTTTAGGCTCCTCTCTTGACACTTACTGGATGTGGACTATTAATTCTTTGAGACTGTACAGAATTGGATTGTATCCATATCATTGAAAACTCCACAAAGAACATATGAAAAATTTGCATTTTAGCAGGGCACACATGGTTGTTAAATAGGAATGACTAGCTCCATTAAGTGGTAAACATACTGATTGTTTTCAGGATGCAATTCACCTACTCCTGGAATTTTAAACAATCAATTTATCTTGTTTCTCGGATATGAAACTCTCTGACTTCACTTCTAATTTCTGTATATTTCTGTCGAACTGTTTCAGTATTTTGCATGTTTTATGTTACAAGTTTAGTTTTATATGGAAAAGTTAAAAGTCTGAGGCCTTCTAACATAAATATCATATGCAGGTGCTCTTGATAAAGGTGGTGTTGGGGCACTAGAACTAGTTGCCATGGACATGAAAGCAAGGTTATAAACATCAGGGGAACCTTTCTTCATCTTCCCTTTTTTTAGCATATATATTGTAGAATTTGTTCTAACACATGCATTGTTCCAATTTTAGGGGAATGTATGTGTGTCGTACTCTTAGCTACAAAGGGGCGGAATTTGAAGTTATTGAGGCACCATTAGAAGCTGAAATGACAGTATGTGGTGTTGATTTGATCTCCTATTTTAGGCACCAAAAAATGATTGCAAATAATTGCTCAAAGTTTACTAGAAGAGTTTATTGCGTAGTGTATGGTTAGTTATATGTCTGCCATTGCCAGATATATTCTGATCTTTATTTCTTAAAAATTTGTATAATTAAGTTTCTTTTTCATGCTGTTTATGGTATTTAATACTATTTGATCTACATGCTTTTTTCTCAATTTGAAAAAAAAAGAAAAGAAAATTGAACTACTTCCTGTGAAGAAAGGACTAAGAAAAAGGTGGTAGAAAAAGAAAGGAAAACACCATCTCCATTTGAAGAAACTGTTTATAGTTGGTGCTTTTCTGCTTTCTTTTTATTGTATTCAAGATTATGGAGCATCCTCTTCTAAAAAATTATTTATCACAGGATATGTATAAAAAAGCAGCAGAATTTTGGGCAGAATTGCGAGTGGAGTTGTTGTCAGCGAGTGCTTTTCTCGCTAATGATAAACCTAATTCTAGTCAGTTGTGGAGATTATATTGGTCAGGTCATCAGGTACGAATATGTTGGGTAGTTGGTGCATTGTGGTTTTAATATTTCTTTTTTTGCGACCTTTTTCTCTTGTTTTAACATCGTTTTAGGCTTTCATTCTTAACATATATATTCATTTATTTGCTATTTGTATCTGCATATGTTGTTGTAGCGTTTCTTTAGGCACATGTGCATGTCAGCCAAGGTGCCTGCTACTGTGAGGCTTGCTGAGAATGCATTAGCTGAAGCTAAGTGCGTGGTCATTGGCCTTCAGAGTACTGGAGAGGCTAGGACTGAGGAAGCTGTGACAAAATATGTGCGTATGTCTAGCTTTAATCATATGCAGTCATCATCTAATTCTTTGTTCTTTATGTTTTTTAGTTTCGTCTTATGAATGTTTTGTTTATCTTCGTTTTGAATAGGGTCAGGAACTTGATGACTTCATTTCTGGGCCTCGAGAGCTGTTGCTGAAATTTGTGGAAGAAAATT
Organism: Murraya paniculata; assembly: GCA_030449075.1. Classification (NCBI taxonomy): domain Eukaryota; kingdom Viridiplantae; phylum Streptophyta; class Magnoliopsida; order Sapindales; family Rutaceae; genus Murraya; species Murraya paniculata. The sequence continues at coordinate 105,213 of JAEVFN010000085.1, read as the reverse complement.
ATCCTTTGCCTGAAAAGCCTGAACCTCTCCCAGGTGTGGATTCTGTCTACTGGATATTTTTACTCTCCACATTACTGCTGCAACTAGCATTCACTTTCTACATCTATTATAGGAGAGGAGAGTGTGAAGGAACTTCAGCGGAAGAGGCATTCAGCATCCCCGGGTGTTTCTTTTAAAGGGAGAGTTAGGAAAGCTGCAAAGTGGAAGCCTGCAAGTGATGGTGAAAGCGATGAAGAATCTGAAAGTAAGTTTTTGGAAATGGACAGTGACAGATCTTTTTGCTAGTTCTCATGAATCTTTCATATGCTTTCCGTCTTATACCATATGACTTTTGGAAAAAATTACTTTTTCCTTCTTCAGTGGTACTCTAGTGCTACTTTTTCTTCTTCATTGATGTACAACCCTTTCAATGTTCTTTATTGTTTTTATTTGGATGGAAACATCCTGTAGAGTTCATTGGGTGCATAACTTGTTAATGTATTTACCAAGTACTCCTTTGCTTTAGTCATAGTTATTGATCATACAATGCTGGGAACTACTTCATTAAGCTTTATTTCTTTTATGACATTGTTGGATGCAAACTGCAGAAATGCTGTAATGTTTACACTCGCATTGCTAATATAATGTCTGAAAAATGCAGCTGATTCTGCTCATGAATCTACTGAATCTGATGATGAGTTTCAGATCTGTGAGATATGCAACTCGGAAGAGGTAAAACGTTTATGAAGGGTTAGATGTTTTCAAAGCTTGATTGGTCTTCAATATGTTAAACAGTACAGTATGTTTGATTGCAGGGAAGAAAGAAATTGCTCCAATGTTCCTGCTGCGGTCAATTGGTTCACTCAGGTTGCTTAGTCCCACCCATTACAGATGTAGTACCCAGTGATTGGTCATGTCATTCGTGCAAGGAAAAAACTGAGGAATATCTTCAATCAAGACATGCATATTTAACAGAACTCTTGAAGAGGTTTTTATATTGTACAAGTTGTTCCTTGTTTCATATTTACTTTTGCTTATGTTCTGTTATTGTCGGAAATTTAAGGCTGCTGTGCTGCTGGGGTCTGTTGGTGATGGGTTTATTGAATTTCTATTTGTTAAATGAAATAATCAGTGGTCTATAAATTTAGGTATGAAGCAGCTTTGGAGCGCAAGTCAAAAATTTTGGATATAATTCGTTCTATGGATTTTCCAAACAATCCTTTGGATGATATTGTTGATCAGGTAGGGTCGTGTGTCCTTAAATGCCTTCCCTCTCTCTTTGTTTCCTTTGTCTCCCCTTCTCCTCACCTTGGCATGTGTGTATTGTTTCTGATCGGATGGCAGACATGCCAGCCACTATTGGCACAATAAAGAATTGATGTGTAGAGATTCACTACATCAAAATCCATTTTGACATTGATAAAGTTTTTGTTTCAATATTTATCCATCTGTTTTCCTTTAACTTTAACCTTGTCATTCTTTTATATTAAAGTTTGTTTTGCTGGAAAAACAAATTCACTGGAATTTTTTTATCTTTATGCTCCAAGCTATGTTTTCTCCGGTCATGCTTTATCATTTTTTACCATACATGTAATGTGACTGCAGCTTGGAGGTCCTGACAAGGTTGCAGAAATGACGGGGAGGAGAGGCATGCTTGTAAGAGCCTCCAGTGGAAAAGGTGTAACTTATCAGGCACGGAACACGTGAGTGTTTTTTTCACCCCCCTCGTTGTGAATCTGCTTGCCAATTCACGGTACCCTAACTTCTATCTGTTTTATACTCTAGAAAGGAAGTCACCATGGAAATGGTTAACATGCATGAGAAGCAGCTCTTTATGGATGGTAAGAAGCTTGTTGCAATCATATCAGAAGCTGGATCTGCTGGTGTTTCTTTACAAGCGGATAGAAGGGCAGCAAATCAGGTATCCTCACCATGTGGAATTTTTCCCATTTTCACCACACCATTCCTCGAAAGTTTCTAAAGTTAGATGCTATCCAAATGCTTCTGCAGTCAAGAATTGAATTTATTATTTTTTGAGGGTTTTTCAGATATGCCAGTCCATGCAACATCTTCCGTTTCCTTTTTCACCTGACTCTTTTTATGACAGAAAAGAAGGGTTCATATAACTTTGGAGCTTCCTTGGAGTGCTGACAGAGCAATACAGCAGTTTGGAAGGACTCATCGATCAAATCAAGCCTCAGCTCCTGAATATAGGTGGACCAAACATTATGAGTTTCATGCTTTCCCATTTTTATTGAATAAAATATAACTCCTCTTCCCACATCTTTTTGTATTAGCTGTCATTGCTACTTCACTGCGTCACAATGGCTTTGGCTTCCAAATTATGAAATGGGGGTGAAAAAAAGAAAGAAAAAAAGTTCTTAATTATTGAATTTTTAACGGAGGTCTATAGCAAGCTGAACTTTGACCATGGTGGTTTGATTGATTCATGGTTGGGGCAATATAAGTGGAATGATTGAGCTCAAGTCAGATTTTTTGACAGGAGGTGTTACTTAATTGCGAACAGGCGCAATAACTATTAGAACTAGAGCATGATAAAGGAATCTATGATTGTATATAAGCTGTAAATTCCTGCTAATGTTAGGTTAACCTTCAGACTGTAATAATCTGTTGATTCAACAGGCTCTATGATGTGTAGAATGACAGGGAATCAAGGAAATGTGTCAAGGAATAAGGATTGAGATTGATAAGTGGAAAACTAACTTAAGCACCATCAATCAATGTTTATTGGCAGCTTTAAAGGAGTTACAATGACAACAAGTTGGGGGAATTGGAATTTGCGAGTTGTTGTTGTTTATGAGTTACAGAACGCCATGAGACAGACAGTTTGGTCTGTATCTGGTTTAGGCATTAGATTGGAGCACCCAGGATATGTGTCAATTTCGATGTACCCTAGCCTGTGAGTAGTAAGCTATGGCTGCTGATATACTTAGAATGAAGGTTTTGTGTTTAACCCAGTATTTTTGGGATATGCACTGTTGATGTGACTGAAGTTGACCATAAATCAAGTTTTGGTTTTGGACACTTTGTTGCTATTTCTTCTTCTTCTTCTTCTAAAGGCACGGGATGTATCATATGGGAATCATCAAATGTCTCTATCACCTCTTTTTATTAATTATTATATTTGAATCATGAAATTGTTCTGATCTCATTGATTTAAGATCAGGTTTGGATGCTGCAAAGATATTTATTGGCAGTTCTTGAACAGGCATCTAGGAAAAATATATGATATTTTCTAGTATACTTTGCAGGATAATCTTTACCAATCTTGGTGGAGAACGCCGATTTGCATCCATTGTTGCCAAGAGACTAGAGTCTCTTGGAGCCTTAACTCAGGGAGACCGCAGGTTGGTTGGACACTTCTTCCTCTTGGTTGTTGTGGAGGGGCTTGTATTGGTTCAGTCTTGAACTAGTCTTTCTTTGTTGAAAGTCTTATCTTTTTCTCATTTCTTGGTTGGATGCGGCAGGGCCGGACTATCCTTGAGTGCATATAATTATGATAGTGCTTTCGGGAAAAAGGCCTTGATGATGATGTATAGAGGAATAATGGAGCAGGTGTTGATAATCTACATGTGATAGTATTATATAATCTCTCTTTATGTTTTGAATAATAGGGAAAAATAGAAAGGAAAATTAATAGAAACAGCATATTATGGGGAATAATTTTGATTCAATTTTCAGGATGTCTTGCCAGTTGTACCTCCTGGATGTTCATCTGAAAAACCAGAAACGATTCAAGATTTTATGACAAAGGCGAAAGCTGCTCTTGTGTCTGTCGGAATAGTTAGGGACACAGTCCTCGGTAATTTCTTCGGGGATATTTTTTCTCATCTGTCAAATGGATTAAAAATGCCAAACTGTCCTATCTATCGATTATGTCATTCTTTCTTTAGCTTATTTTAGAGATTGATTCCTATACATATGCTTGGTGAATATTGTTTTAATTATTTTTATTTCATAACAGTCATAATCATTCATTCGTTGTAGGTAATGGGAAAGATTACGGAAAGTTGTCGGGTCGTATAATTGATTCAGACATGCACGATGTTGGACGTTTCCTTAATCGGCTCTTGGGACTGCCACCTGACATTCAGAATAGGTCAACTATGTTATTTTAAAAAGGACGTGCCTGTTCAGTTAGAATTTTTACTTAATATGCTAATTGCGACCATCTCGATACAGACTGTTTGAGTTGTTCATCAGCATCTTGGATCTTCTTGTTCAGAATGCACGTATAGAAGGAAATCTTGATTCGGGGATTGTTGATATGAAAGCTAACATTATTGAACTGCAAGGAACTCCAAAGGTTCACTTTCTTGCTTCATCTCTTGCTATCTTATGCTTTTAATCATACTAATATTCATTTTGTTACAGACTGTTCACGTTGATAACATGTCTGGGGCTTCGACTATGCTCTTTACTTTCACTCTGGATCGTGGAATCACATGGGAGGTACCCATTTTTCCCCCCTTTTGTTTAACTGGAATCTTATAATATTTCTGCCCAATTTGTAATCCCTTTTTGTGTTAGTCTGCTAGTACCATGCTAGATGAGAAGCAAAAGGATGGGCTTGGTTCACCTAATGATGGATTCTATGAATCTAAGAGAGAATGGTTGGGAAGGCGTCACTTCATTTTAGCATTTGAGAGGTACTTTTGTTTTTATTATTACTATTATTTTTTTTTTATGGATTTCACTGAATCTTTCCTATCTATGATTATGTTTTTAGTGAATCTTGGTCTGTGTTTTTGTAATAGCATTTTTTTCCTTCACTTCTTTATTTTTCATTTTCTTTTAGAAATGAAAACCTTTTTGTTTAGGGTTTAGGGATTAGGACATAAATGCTAGATGTATTTGCAAAAATAAGAAACATCGAAGGACAAACTTCTGTGACCCAGTGGATTTTGAATAAGATATCAACCAAAGTTGTGGAAAACTAAATTTGGAGCAGATATCTAGATGCTTGATATTGGTAGGATGAAGAGGATCAATGTGAATTGTGGGTGAATGAAGTATCATTTTCTATGTTGTTTATTCTTCTGTGTGGTTTTCCCACAGTTTTTGTATGTATCTGATATTATTGAATGCATATTTCTTCAGCCTGACGTGCCTTTTTCTTCCACTGTTCATGTGAAATTCTGTTCCAGTACTGCAGCTTCTGGAATGTATAAAATTGTCCGTCCTGCTGTTGGGGAGTCCCTGAGGTTTGAAATTTAATAATTACTGGCTTTCAACCTTTCTACTAAATTTTTATGTTTACATGTCAGAATTTCTATTTCTACAGGGAAATGCCTTTGGCAGAATTGAAAAACAAATACAGGAAATTGTCATCAATAGAGAAGGCTCGTTCTGGTTGGGAAGACGAATATGAAGTTTCATCTAAACAGGTATATCCAAATAACGACAACAAATATATCATGGTATAGTTAGTTTCCTTGTGTACAAATGTTTATTAGGGTAATACTACAGATACAGACTCCCTATACAAATTATTTCATGAAAATGTGATGTTGCAGTATGATATATCATTGCCTTGTGGCCCATATTCTTTATTCTTATTTATTCCATTGACTTTTGTCTTTTCACTTGTTTACTAAATTTATCTCATGTCAATTCGTGTATATTTAATAGTTTGTATAAGGGGTTTGTATGTGGATTATTATTATTCCGTCAAGTGGTTTGTTGACAAAGGTCTAGACCTACTGAGAACATGTTGCATGAGCCTTCTTATGGAAAATGTATTGATGCTACATATAATAGTCGTTGTATGACAAACCAGTTTTCATTTTTGGTAATAAGATGGCTGGGAATTATAATTTTCAGAGGGTTCATTGTCTTTTCTTTTCCATTTGCTAATTTCAATTTGGTTAGAGTTAATGCTTTGCCATGGTAAAAATGTTCAATACTTGCCATAGTTAATGCTTTATAATAATCAATTCGTTGGAGACTAATCTTGAAAAGGAATGATTTGTCAATCCAGTGGGATTGATTCTGTAATTACACGTGTTGGGTGGGTGTGACTGGGTGGCCTATTGGAACAACCTGCGAAACCAGAACCATGTAGAACCTTGCTTTATACATTTTCTATTGACAGTTTATTCTTTGCATACTATGTTTTGCTTTATATCCTGAATCCTTTTTCTTGAATTGTTTAAGTTAATGTTTCTGGTGTGAAATCATTAATTGATCAGAATAGGATAATCCCATTTATCCGTCTTGGACCATAACAAGATCATACAGAAAAAGTTACATATATTTTAACCAGTTTGCTGATGCAATGACTTTTTCCACATCTTACAGTTATCTTTTCTTGCAGTGTATGCATGGCCCCAAATGTAAGCTCGGCAACTACTGCACAGTAGGCCGAAGAATACAAGAAGTAAATGTTTTGGGTGGCCTCATTCTTCCTGTTTGGGGCACTATTGAGAAGGCCCTTTCTAAGCAGGTAACAACTAACAAGCATACACTGCTTCTGTAATTTTGCTTGATTCCGATGGTGGCATGACAAAAATGTTCATTAATTGAGTTTTTCTCACTTTTCCAATAGCCATATGGATTACAGAATTTTATGGTACTCATGCGAGGATTATTGAAAAAATATGTTCATGGATGTTACGGTACTAACTTCCACTTAACTAAAAGATTGTTTTACTGATTGGTTTCTGGGAAGTTTTGGGTTTGTCTTAGGAAGTGGGAAAAATTAGCTTTAGGATAATATTTGGTTTGAAGCAATCTGTCAATCTTCAATTACCAGATTTCAAGCAATTGAGTGCCGCTGTAAATGTCACCTGGGGTGCCCCAGCTTAGATTGTTCTACAATTGTAAAAATGATATTGCACCATACTTCTCCCTCAAAAGTAGACTTCATAGCTTTGCTGTGAAACCTTTTCAATATTGATGTAACCTAAATGGAATTCTACAGGCTCGCCAAAGCCATAAACGGCTCCGGGTTGTCCGTCTAGAAACCACCGTGGATAATAAGCGAATCGTTGGGCTTTTGGTCCCAAATGCAGCAGTTGAGACAGTTCTACAAGGTTTCTCTCTCATCTCTTTCTCTCTCTGTGAGATACACACACCAAACTATATTCAAATCAGATGTGGAATTTACATTGATGATATACAAGTGATGGAAAAAATAAAAAGATCTCACTTGAAAGCATTGGTCGCAGATTTGGCATGGGTTCAAGATATCGATGACTGAGATGCAGTTGGTTTTTTGCATGTAACAGCCATGTAACTGCCGTAAAATTAAGAAACCAGCACAAGCCTTGCCCTTGAGGAAGCAGAAACTTATTTTCACACCATGGAAATGGAATTGTGCAGTCTCATTCATATTGATTTTTTCTGCTCAATGCTCTATTTTTTGGCTTATAATTTTGTAAATTACTAACACAGTCATGAAGGCCAACGACAAATAATAGGTTACTAGTCTTGTATTAGTTAATAGTTCCTAGTTCTTCTTGAGCTTATCTTTGTTTGTCTCCAACAAATTCTTATTTGAGTTATAGCTGAAATACAAGTTTTTTTGCCCAAAATTTTCAGCGAACGGCCTTATTATCTCAAAGATAAAAGAACACGTTTAAAAACTTTCATTCAAGGACCAAGATTAATTCGACAAAGAACGAGGCAAAAGATGTTAAGACTCAGACAGGTAAGCTATTGTTTGAGATTTATTTTACATGAAAACTCAGACCATATGCATTAATAGAACAACAAACCCTGCAAACTGTTTGAATTATTCGATCTCTTGGACCGCAAAAGCACACGCTTGTATCAGCAGATAAACGGCTTATCAACATGATTATCATGGCAGTAAAGGCCAGGTTGCTGAGTGAATCCCTGCTTCTTCAACATCTGCCTGGCGGACAAAACAAGCTGCCGGTTAGTCACTGCACCATCTGATTCAGCAATAATGATCTGAACCGCATTGCTGAGAGCTCCGTAAGCTTCACTAGTCTTCCCAGAAGGGCTGGCATCAGCAGAAGTTTGGTCAGTCTGACATCCACTGACCAGAATCCCGCCATCAGGAAGTGAGCGCTTGCTTCCTCCTGCATAAACATCCTTCCTGCTGCCCACTTCAGTCTCCAAGGCAGGTTTCGTATAACTCTCGTCGCTCTCTTCCAACTTATGCTTTAGAAATTCTTGAGCGAGACTACCCACCATGCCCAAAAACCCACCACCCCCACTTTCACCATCCCCTTGCTTCAGTTTGTTAAGAAGGACCTTCATGAACTTCTTCACTTTTGGGGTTGCATCTTCCCCAAACATATCAAAAAGGGTTGGCCTTATCTTTCCGACGTCAATGTCATCTTTACCAGTTTTCTGCTTGAGTATTTCAATAAGTGTTGAGAGGGGTAGGGACTTGTTCTTACGATAACCTCCCTCACCATATTCGGCTTCAACTTCACGATCTTCAACATCTTCATCGCCACTAGGGCGGTGATGGCGCAGCCCAGAAGGAATGTGAATTCCACGAGATTCAAATGCATTTTCCACTTTCTTGTGCAAGAAGCTTTTGAAGCTAAAACCAGAACCAGATTCTTCCTCTTCATCGCGCCTTGTGCTCTCCCCGATCTGCTCCTTAGCCTCATCAATAAGGCCACCACTATGGCAAGAATCAGAGACAACTGTTATCTCACAACCTGGTGGGATTTGGTCCACAAACTCCCTGAAATCATCATCTGTGCACAAAGTGGTTTGCATTTTATAGTCAGAATCTAACATCTCTGGTTGAATCATCAAACAGCACAATTTATCATCCAAACACAGAAAACGTGACAGCAAGAAAAAAGTTAAATTTTGTGCCTAGTAGATATACAATACAAGGGACTCAGAAGCCAAGGAATTTTGAATAGTCAGCATAAAAGTTAGACAGACAAATGAATTGATTGACTGACAAACAAACAAATTAGGGCAAGAAGGAAGGAAATCTGGATCGTTCTGTAAAAGTCCTCGAAACAGAGGAAACAACCCCGGATTGTCAGAAAGTTATTTAAACGTTAAATCTTAGTTCCAAATTTTGATTCTAACCCTCCTATCTCATCATAAAAATAAAAGATGTATCTAATTCCTTCAGGAAACAGAAACACAAGTAAACTAAAGTCTTGAGTCGAGTAACAAAATAGGAGAATTGACAGACCAGTAATAAGATTCATATCAGAAGGGACAATGCACTCATCATAACCCGTATCGTCATCCTCTCCAGTCTCAGCAGGAAGCCTAGTCCCATGCCCACTGTAGTGAACAAACAGCACGTCATCGGGCTCAGCTGATCGCACCAAATTGCCCAAAGCCCTCCTAATATTTCGCCCAGTTGGCTGAGTATACCCCTCATCCGTATCGATTAACACCGTTATGTTCTCCTCCGAGAATCCGTAACGATCCACCAAACACGCATACATCCGTTTAACGTCGTTAACGCACCCCTTCAGCTCCGCTTTCGTTCCCGGATAGTTTATGCCTATTAACACCGCTTTTTTCGTCATTTTTTCCTTTCTCGCTTCTGATAATCTCAAAAAGGTTTCTTTCTTTTGGATCTCGAGTATTGAGCTTGATCTGCTTGAACGGCTGGCCGTTGAAAGGTGAAGTTTTTTCAGAAGAAGAAACGATGATGACAATTTGATTCTTTTTGGTAATTAATTATCTGTCGGCAAATTGTTTTTTTAAATGATTAATTAAGTAAATATTAGCTGTAGAGCGTTTGGTTTGATTTATTTTGTACTTATTAATTTATTTATTTTAAGGAAATTACAACAAATTAATTAATTGTAATGCGGATATTTTTCTCTTTTTTTATTTTTGTTTTTATTTTCTTTTTTGTTTTATTAATCAATTGAAGCCTGCAGTGAAGCCCGAATTGAACCAAAAAAAACACAAAAAAAAGTTGGATTAAAAATGACTTGTCTTAATAATCTCTTGAAATTTAACATTTGAGGACGTGGGCGATGAAATTATACAGTACACAATAATACATGAGAGAATGTCAATTTCGATGTTTGTGTGCACGTAGCTACCGTCAAACGGATAGCAAGTTGTGGGCCTAAAAACATTTATACGAATGTAATACTTGATGTTGAGAGAGCTTTTAGTTTGGGACACATATTTACAATACCGTAAATCGTTCTTTTTTTTTTTTTTTTAAATGTATTTACAACATTGTAAATAGGGGATCTCTGATTTTATAGAATTCGAGATCCTAAATTAAAACTTTTTTGTTGATATCAATATAGGAATATATGTATTATAAGTAAAAAATCGAAAATGAGAAAAAGAACAAAGTTGTTAATATATTTCTTAATATTGTAATTAAGGCCCGTTTGGAATTATTTTTTAAAGATTCAAAGCTGATGTATTGAGAAAGTTAATCTTAATTCATTTTAATTAATTAAAAGTTAATCTTAGGCCCTGTTTGCGATTGAGACTAAAACTCAATAAGCTGTTTATTTTATATTTTTTTTATAAATATTTGGTAAATCTTGTAAAAACTATTCTTTTCATAATTTTTTTATTTTGAAAATAACTTTTAAAAGAAAGTAAATGGTTACTTTTTAAAAGCAACTTATTAAATAAGTAACCACACATTTTTTAAGTTTCTATTATAATCTTAATATCTTAATAAAAAATCAATTATATCTTACTTTTTCATAAATCATAATATATAAATCATTGCATATCATATTACTACCATAATTAAATTAAGCTAATAACAATTATGTCATTGCAACCATGGCATTCAAATTACACAATTACATAAGGAAGCATGCACAATGTGATCTTCATTTTGACAACATTGAAAATTATTTTAGTTCAATCTTTGATGAAGGATTAAAAAGAGACAATGACATTTAAAAAAAGTATCACAATACTAATGGCTTTGAATCGCAAGAAATGAATTTTTTTTTTAGGATTATTATTGTAACAAGTTTAATGTGGAAATAATGCACATTACTTTTTATTTTGTTTGAATTATATATTAGTACAAATTTTTATCATATTTTATGTAACATATTATGAAGTTCATTAGATTGTATTTAATTGAATTTTTTTCGTGTTTTTTTTTTTAAAGGTATGTCTAAACAATTGATTAAACATACTCTAAAATATAAAAGGTAGTTTAAACTTATGTTTATTTTGGTCATTATATAATAAAAACAACACTTTTATAATAAAATTTATCAAACATATGTATTCTTCTTTTCAGACTCACAGCAATCACAACAACATAATTTACCAAACACTAGCTATTTTTTTAATTAACAACTTACTTTATCCATACAGCAAAAGCGGCTTATTTTATTAGTCATCGCAATCCCAAATTGGCCCTTAGTATTTGCTAATTATTTTTGAATTATTTTTAGCAAAATCACCTCATCTTATAATAGATTTGGAAAATGAAAGAATGAGTAGCTTTTCAAAATCTAAGTTTGAGAATTAGTTTTATAATTCCGTAAATATCCTCACATATATTATAAAAATTTAAAATTATTCTTATTCAATAAGGGAATAAAATTATTAAAATTAAAAAGATTATTATTATTATCAATAATATTGAGATAAAAAATAAAAAAAATTCTTTTAGTTATCAATTATTATATGCACACAGTAAAGAAAAACTATATATACATGTTTATAAATATATAAATAAATTTTATTCTAACATTATTCCTATTTTAGTTATTTATATTTTTATAATAGTACAACAGTAAAATTTACTAAATTCACACGACTGATTTTAAAACTAACAACATTTTTAGAAATAAATTTATCAAACATTTAACTGATTTTCTTCATATGATTATTTTTATAATATAGTTAATAACAATTATTTTAAAAATTATCGCGTTATTAAATTGCCGCTTAGTTTATTATATCTAAGAATCACAAAATTGAGGGGTTTTTTTTTTTCCTTTGATTTCAGCTCGTTTGTTAAATAATAAAGCCATTTTAGCTCTCATGTAAATTTTATAAAGAGTTCAATCAGAATTTTTATTTTTTAAAAGAATATAGTAGACAGTTATATTATGATCATTCTTGACATTAATTAAAAATTAGAATGAATCTACTCCTCGTTCTTTCTTCCGAATGATTTGAATGCTGTAATAGTCAAATGATTTCTCATTCATACCTTTTCTTTCTTTTTTCTCTTTTCTTAATCATATAGAATACAAAGCTCCATTTCCAATAAGAGAAGAATCAATGGCCCTTACAAGTGACAAGGCAAAATTAAGAAAATTTCTCAAAATGTCAATGAAATTCAAATAAAATTTGCAAAACAAATCAAATGAAATTATTTGAATGCATACAGATAGTTAATGATGAGCAGACGACCCTTCATTAATAAGGTCGATTGACAGATTTGCAATTTAATCTGATTTCACCTTCGTTGGGGCGAGTGAGCACTCCAATGTTACCAAGTTTGACCATTGACACCGCAAATTGGGAGGAGAAAACTAGTGGCTGAGAAGCCAATACTGAAACAAATGGTCCAGTTCTTGCATCAGAATTCAACAGTTGATCGGTCGATAACAATCCCATATTCTTCCCAAGATTGGTGAAATAAGCCGTGTCGAAAGTCCTAGGAGTTGTTGCATCAAGATCAACATAGACATAGCTGCTAGCAGCACATTTTTTCTTCAACGTGTTCAAATACTTTGTATCAAGTGAAGGATCAGCTTTTCGCGTACCGTTAAAGTTATGGAGCCTATAGTTTATAGCGTCGCAAGAGCTTCTGCCAATAGTATGTGCCCCCGAGAGGATGACCAGGTCAAGAATGTTCAAGCCATGACCTTGGAAAATTTTGATCAAAGTTGTGACATTTTCATGTCCCTGAGGAACTAGGCGATTTGCTTCTCTGGCACTGGAAATCTTTCCGTCTTTTCGGCCAAACGGGACTTCCCAGAATGGGCCTCCGGCTAGAACTGTTGCATCTCTAGCTGCTGCTGTCAGAATGTCAGCACATGATACAGTTTTAGGGCATTTCTTCTCAACCTCAGCCTTGATCTCATCGATGATTCCGAAACCTCTCAGTGTCTTGCTCACCTTGGCTCTCCTTTCGCTGACTTTATGCCTCAGCAATATTGAAGCATCACAACCCTGCAGCATTAAGCATATTATTCCTTTACACACGCACACACAGATATCACTAGTCATTTTGGTTCGATGGCGGTCATATAATTAACGGAGACAACATAACATAAAGAACAGTAATAACTTAAAAAGCTAAGAAGGAGAGATCGATATGATAAATTTAATCATTTTATCACGTATTTTAGCCTAGGGTTTACGAGTTACAAGATGGGAAAAGTCAAGGATGAAGTCAGAATTGAATAATTGCGTGTGTAAAACTGTTAAACTTGAAGGGACAAGTTACCCGTATATATAGGTTAAAAAAGTAAGTATGTAGTATATAAATTAATTAACCAGATGTAAGTAATTATTTCATATATCCACTGAATCATTACTCTGTATAATTAAATTGATCATGCATGATGCTACTCGTGTAATAAATAAAATAATGATAATGCAATTGAAACTTGAAACAATTAATTATGTATCAATTGGGTGAGTAAGAGTAAGAGTACGAGTAATTTAGAGTAGTATATAAATGAAATTAGCTTACCCTAACAACACAGTCGTGGAAGTGGAGGCGGATGAGGCTGGCGGCCAATGTGTAGTCCTTCCTAATCCAGGCTTGCACTTTGCGGTGGATGATGCCTTCGAGATCTGGACATGTTGAATGATAGTAACTCACAGACAAGTAACTTTCTGGAGATGACAAGAGCTTGGACGCCTTATTATTAGTTAAAAGTGAAGTGGCGGTGACATGTTCCAAAGGTAAAATATTATTATTGTTGTCGTTATTAATATTGATAGCCAACACATTAATCATAAACAGCTCCAATATTTGGACTAGGACCAGCACAAACAGAGTGAATTGTTTCAACTTCATTGTTTGGTTTTGTTGCTGCTGTTACAAAGCGAGCTAGCTTTTATATTAATTTACATATGATTCGTTGTTTGTGCGTGCATTTGGGAGATTGATCGAGCTGGAAATTAAATACGTGAGAGGCACTCACTACGAACACAAAACTGATGATCGATTGATCATGCAAACAAGTACAAATTATATAGAGAGCAGCTAGCAAGCTAGCTGCTTAATTTTAATTTAGGTCAAATATAATTTATTTTCTTTTTATTTCATTATTTATTAATTTGTGATGAGACGCGTTAAGAGTGCTGGACAAAGTGGTTGCCGGTGGAGAGGAATCGACCTGGGAATGCAACTATGTCAATATATATAAGCCAATCAATTAAATAATTGTCATGCTCTTATGCGGTGCCCTCATATTTTTTTATGCTGACGCATTATTAAGTCATATATTTTAATAGAATTAATGCAAACACGCGCATTAAACCGTATGATTTAACAGCGTATTCGCACCCAAGAATAATTATATATGTGTATGTGTGTGCACGCGCACGCCTATGTGTGTATGTACGTATGTATATAATAATCTATTGTGGATATCTTCATTTTGTTAAAATGAAGATGCAACTAATAAAAAAAAATGCTGCCACCAATGTATTGAAATCTGTGTTTTTTATTTTACTGATATCATCACTTTAACAACATGAGGATGTTCTCACTAGAAAATGATAATATATATATATATATATATATATATGACAGAGTGGAGTAGCAGAAGCGGAATGACAGGGTAGAAAAACAGTATCTATCGTTTTAGTACCAGACCAAGTCAGCGCAATTAAGTTACGCTCTAATCGGAACGTGATTAGATCTCCTTCTAATCCAAGCAACTCAATGAGTTTTTAATAGTGTGTTAAGTGATATTAGATGACACTTTGATCCAAACTACTTTAGAAGAGAGATTTTGAAAGATAATACCAAAGAAAATTATAAAATAAAAGTTTTTATTGAATAATTGAAGTTAAAGTTAGGAAAAGAATAAAAAGCCCTCCCTGTTTATAATAGAGTAAATCCACTTCACTAAGTTAACTTAAAAAGAAAAATTAAATCACAATTATAATAAAAATAAAAGATTAAAACACATACCATAATTGACTCTAATTAAAAATAGAAAATATCAAAAGTACATTAATAAAAAAAATTAAAATCTTAAAGTAACATCCTACATCAGTCTATCCCCTTAAATGAAAACTCGTCCTCGAGGTTATATGGAGGATAAAACTCTTAGTTGAGCATCAATGCATCTTGGAGCTTAAACTTGTAGCCTTGCTCATCAATCGTGCTTGAAACTAGAAATTCGCCATGCTTCATCTTTTTCTTATGCTTATGAGTAACTGTTCGAGAAGATGAAATCTTGTACGAACGAATCACTTCTAAGCCTCTCAAGTCTTTTGCCAAATCTCACTTAATATTCTCGTTAATTAACTTTATCTTGCAGCCAAATCTTTTTCAACAATAACATTTTGGTCTTTAATGAGGATATGCATACTTATGTCAATCATTATTGGAGTTTCTTTAACTTGATTGTGCTGCACAAACTCAATCATACTATTAGGCGCAATGTCAAATCAAGAGTAGGTTATACCTATTCTTTATAAATCCTAGATAGATCAATAATCTCATCATCTTCACACTTGTCTTGTCTTCCAAGGAAGCATCATACACATTCTCACACAAATTGTGAGGTTGAAACTTTAAACCAATAATTAATTGTACATCATCTTTTGACATCTCTAGCAAGTCTTCTTCTTTAAGAATTGGTGAACTTATCGGTACACTTTTAGGCACTATCTCAGGGAAATGCCATTGCTTTATTAAATACTTCACTTCGTCAATTCTTTTAAGCATGTTATTTAAGTCTCATTGATATTGTGACTCGATTTGCATGGCTAAATAAATTGTATTGCATGGATGTATTTTATTCTTAATATGAAAACTTAGCCCCTTCAAAATCTTATAACTGCATGCTCTTCAAGTTCACAATATCCATAAAATGGTTTAAACTCAAGCATAATAAAAAACATATCTCGTATCTTATTGTACTAAATAATAATCAAGAAGAATAAACTTGGATCGCAAAACATGTTTTATATGATTTTATAATCAAATTTTGCATTTACCTTCATCAAGTTGAGGATCTTGCAACTATTCCCACCAATTCGAAATGCTTATTCTTAATTTTCTAGCAACAAATGATACTTCTTTTTTTTTTCTAGGAGTGCTCAAAACTGTAAACCAGTGCTCAACCTTGTCAACCCAATTAAGAAATTTCTTAGGATGTAAGATGAAAGTAAGCACTGCACATGATAAATAGAAGGGTAAAGATGATAGTTTGGCATTTATTGTCAAGTTTTCACACAATTGAAAAATTGTAAATAAGAATGAACTTGCGGGGTTGGTGTGGTTGGGGGCTGATGGTCATGTTTTGGTGTGATGATGGTTGAATTTGGTAAAGTGCAGTGGTGGTCGTAGTAAGGTTTAACTCATGGCGGTTTGACCGAAAAATCAACTTGAAGTAGTGGCGGCTTATGGTGGTGAGGTGGTGTTTGACGGTGGAGATTACGATAATGATTAGTGGCGATAATATTGGGTTTTGGTTAATGACGGCTGAAAATTTTTGTAGTGGCAGTGACTGGTAATAAGGTCTAATGGTGGAAACGTTTGTGGTCGAAGGCCTCAGGTTTAGGTGGTTCGCACGGTTGATCAACAGTAGAGGTTGGTTGGGTTTGGGTCAATGGAGACCGGCAAGTTTAGTGGTGGTTTTGGCTGGCTGAATGGCAATTGTGGGTGGCTGTAGTGGGGGCGACCATGATGATGAATGTGGCAATTAGAGTTTTGAAACTTTTGGATTTTGTTTCAGTGATATTTAGTGGGGATGGATGTGAATAGTCAGGAAAGCTGTGCGATTGGCATAGAGTTACTCTTTACCAATTGAAGGAGTGGGGTAGTATAAGCAAAATGATAGGGTAAAAAAAATACTAGATATCATTTTAGTACCAAACTAAACCAACATAATTAGGTGACGCTCTAATTGAAGTATGTTAAATCTCGTTCTAATCTAAACGACTTAATAAAATTTCTTAATAATGCGTTAAATTAGATTACATGATGCTCTAATCCAAATGACTTTAGAAGAGATATTTTCATAGATAATCCTAAAAGGAATTATGAAAGAGAGGTTTTATTGAATAATTAAAATTGAAGTTATGAAAACAATAATAAGACCGCCATATTTATAATAGAATAAACATACTTCTCTAAGTTAACCTAAAAAGAAAATTAAATCACAATTATAATAGAAATAAAAAAATAAAATACATGTCATAATTGGCTCTAATTAAATACAAAAATATCTAAATAAAGAAATTCTAAAATACTAAAATAACATCTTACATCATCTAATCAAAGGTTCTAGAATTTGTTAAAGTGCAGGAAAACTATTATACCATATGATGTAATAGTATAATGCGATTAAGCCGTTATGACACATGGTGCAATAGCTTTCTCACACTTTAATAAATTCTAAGATCCTAAACCAAATCAATGCTCTCTCTCTCTCTCTCTCTCTCTCTCTCTCTCTCTCTCTCTCTCTCTC
Source organism: Murraya paniculata (assembly GCA_030449075.1). NCBI lineage: Eukaryota > Viridiplantae > Streptophyta > Magnoliopsida > Sapindales > Rutaceae > Murraya > Murraya paniculata. The sequence continues at coordinate 87,631 of JAEVFN010000085.1, read as the reverse complement.
TCTATCTATATATATATATATATATAGACACACACATAGACAAATATATATATATAGACACACACGCGCGCGCATACACATAGACAAATATATATGATATATTTAACTATTAATTTTCTAAATTTATCTACAATATTTTTACTCAAATTTCAGGTATCAGATCCTTTTATTATCAAAAAAATATGCGATGAATATTGATTTCCCTAATACTCAATCAATTAAAGAGAGCTTCACTGATTTTGCTAGCTAGTTCAAGCAAGTCAAATTTACATAAAATTGTCATAAATGAGAATTAGGTTGTGGCTGTTCAAGGCTTAGTTGTTGAATGCACACCTTGAACCTAATTAATTAGTTATATAAATATCATATGTGCGCACATTGATTAGTTTGGACCGGCTTGCTCTTGCACTCTAGCTAGGCTAGGTTAGCACTCATTTTTGTTTCTTGTAACTTGACGGGTGCTCTTCCATGTATGTCAGCCTTTAATCAAGCAGATGCTGATCTCAAAGCCAAATGTGGTCGTGTTACTCGTGTATATTCATAATCCATTATGGATCGAGATATCTCTTCCGCACGTATTTTTCTAAAAGCTTAGTTCTTTCAGGAGAATGCAATGGTAAATAAATTGATATTGTCTTAATTTTGTTATTGGTTATACTTAACTTTATACGAAATTACTCCTCTTTGTTTTTCAACCCAAAAAAAAAAAAAAGTAAATAATGTTCCCACTTCTTATTAGCTAACAGCCACGCATTAGATTGCTCGCATTAATGCGTGTGTGAGGTTTTTTTTTTTTTTTTTTTTGCCTGACAAATTCAATTCTACTTAATCTCCTCTGAAAAATTAAAGATGGGAAAATATCACATATTCGGCCATGTATTAATTAATTACACAAATTAACAAAACTATATTTCATACGTATAACAAAGATTTCATATATATTGTATTTACAATGCAATTGATAATTAATCAATCAACAAGTAATACGGGCAGTATCAGTACCAAAATCGGATACAAATTAATTAGTTCACACCGGCACACCATAACAATTACACACAAATCATTCAATTAATTAATTAAGCTTTGCAGCAGACAAAACGGCCGAGTCCTTTGGGAGCAGGAGCATCATCATCCCCAGAGATTTCAACTGAAACCGATGATGTTGTCTTCTTGTGCTTACTAGTTTTCTTTGTCGTCAATTCATCATCCTTAATAGGCACAGTGACAGAAAGTACCCCGTCACGCATTGAAGCCCTAATCTCATCGACCTTAGCATCATCAGGCAAACGAAACCGCCTGGTGAAGCTGCCGCCGTGTGGCCTCTCCCGGCAGTGCCACTTGTCGCCATTGTCCTCAGGCTCCTCTTTCCTCTCGGCGCTTATGTGAAGTATCCTGTCTTCATGGACTTGAAGCGTCACATCCTCTTTCGTAAGCCCTGGAAGATCGATTTCGAATACGTGGACATGTGGAGTTTCCTTCCAGTCCATCTGGGTGTCTATGCCTCCATATGGAGGGACGAGAGATAATATTCCAACCGGAAGGAGAGGCATTTTTGTTCAACCCTAATTTCTTGTTTATATATAACTTGAAAGAAAGGTAGCTTTCAATTATTTTGTTTGCTATATATGTCTGAAGTTTTGTCTGCATGGTTATGTATTTATACTCAGCGCATAATGAGTTCTTGAAATTTCTGGAATTTGGAAATTAAGCGTGTGTGTATGTATATATATATCTAGAACAAGAATGTTCTTTCTTTGAAGAGAGATTTAATTTGCAAGTCTCATGTAGATATATTTAATTTCAATGCCTTTTGTGTAACTAAAGTCTTGCGTCAGAGGAGTCTCTGGGAGAACCTGGAAAATGGAAATGGTCTTGAATAGTTGATAATTTTAACGTTTGTTAATGATAACCTACAATGATTATATATGGAAGATTGTAGAAATAACATGAAGAAAATACATATTTTAGTTGGTAAAGGCTTGCATTTTTTTCTGGTGGATCGATCGTATGAGTTAAGCAAATCAATAATGTTTGGGATCCCAACATTTGAGTCCCAATACTATGTGTCACTCATTTATTAGATAATAAATTTCATAGTTAGTAAAATTACTTAATCATCATCCAATGGATGAATGCTACATCAGTTGAGACTCAATTTAAAACTTATAATGTGGGATACCTATCATTACTCTAAGCTAGCACAACTATTTAAATAGTAGCGCTCTATAAGTCTCCATTGGACTTAAAAACTAGCCAATTGAGGGCCCAGACTAAAAGAGGAGCCCAAGCTCGTAACCTAACCTAGCTAACAAATGACACACAAACAATTCTATCCTAAAATTCTCTCGACAATGGGGAAATTTCCTTGATTATGGCAATTGCATCCAGCTATTAGGCTATTATTATTGGTGCTTAATTCTGAAAAATGACCTGAAAATAAATGAATAAATAAATATAACCAGATGATCCGATTGCAACGAATTGCTTCAAAAAAAAAAAAATCGAGTGACTTAATATTTCATTAATAATCCACATTACCTAAAGAATATATTTTCGATCGGATATGTATACAAGTAATTAACGAGTACTTTGGAAGACTGTACGTAGAACATAATTTTATGATGTGAAAAGCAACTTTGATTTGTAAGAAATAGACCCGATGTTTATTTTTTCATTTAAAAGTTTTGGTTTGAGATGAAAATTTTCAACCCATTAAACACCAATTGTTGCAAACTTGCAATTATTAAAACGCAGGTACTGAGACAATTTTCATTTTTTCATTACTTTCATATATAAGCTCTAATTAAAACTAAACAAACTTGAAATTTTAATTAATCTACCGCGATGCTGCCTATTCCTTGCTTAATTTGTACTGAAACAGTGATTGAATATAAAAGACACGAAAGACTGTATGTGCGAGCTCCGAATAAAATTGCCAAGGAAAACAAGATATTAGCGTTGTTGTCCAATTCCAGACTCCAATTCATCAATGAACACACGCCATTCCAGGATACATATGCAACATAAAGACAATTTCTCTAGCCATGCACCAATGTCTATCAACAATTGAAATATAAAGAGCTAGAAAATTATATGAAAAACATATGGATAACATTAAACCTTATCCCTCAACTCCAATTGCATTAATTGAAACTGGGGTCAAGTGCCTTCCTCCTACCAATTTCATCACCACTAATGTTCACAAACTAGCTTGTCCCATTACATTTCTATCTAAAACCGTATATTTACTTTCAAGTCCATAAAGTCATTTTTTTTTATGTATTGATATATTACAATTAGAACTTTACTGATATTTACAATTAGAGACAGATCGAGACTCTCCTTTAGTAATTCTAGTATGTCACAACCTGAAAGTTGACACTCACTTAATACTGGAGGGAAATCAATTATACTCCAACATGGGGAGATAGGTGAATAATCTCATACTCTGTTATCAATGAATACATATCTCTACTCAAACATCCCCACAGCGCAGTCACTGTGAATGCTCATAATCTCTTGTAACAACCTTTGCCTCCAGGTGTAGGCCCTATGAAATGATACAACATCAAATCTCTAACATTAGCCAACCCAACACCTGTATTTTTCAAAATTTATTTAGAGTTACGAAGCTTCATATCTACAATAGAAACTACATTACAGAGTCAACGTGCTCAACATAATAATTTATGAATCAATATATATTGTACGTGTATAAGATTGATATACGTACAGAATGAATTGTACTCTTAAATTCTTATCTTTTATATTATTACGAGCATGATGCATCAATTATCATGTTCATAAGAAACAATGCTTGCAAGCTAGATATATATCAAAGATCCCTTTTGTTCACACGGTTCCATTCACATGTCCTTCAGTCCTGAATGTAAGACAAGTAAAAACCATGTAGATGTTCATCATTCATATGGTCTCCCCTCCTCCCTTTTGGTTCGTACAATAATGCAATTTTGTGACCACTACGTCCACGAATGAATAATAATTCTTTGGAAATGAATAATGTGTCAGAAAATGTTCTCATATTCTCTTTCTGATAATTGCCCAGTATTTTCATTTCAAGCCCACCAAGGAAGGCTTCATGTATGGTGACGCCGCGACGGTGAATAGAATAAATCCCATGCTCACCAGTCACCATTCTTAAATTACCTTTATTTTGTTAAGACTTTACTCGGTTTAATTTAATCTTGAAGAATATTTCAGGCTCTCCCTTACGAGAACTCATACAGGAGATCTCAATAAATTTATGCTGATTATGTATATTAGTTAATGTTTAAATTAATATTAAAAAATTGAAGAATATATCAAGCAATAGAAATTCATTTGTATCTGAAAATTTTTACGCAAAATATCTTTTTTCTTAATCAAGTATGTCACCAACCAACGCACACACACATATATATATATGGTTGATTAGTTAGTTAGAATGACTCCGTTAGGGTGTCCGCATAAAAGAAATGAGAGCGCTTACAGTAGAAAAGAACTATGTATATTTAAAAAGTCACTTTGAACAAAAGAATAGTTTATTACTTTGATTTTTGTTTGGTAAAGCATGGACATACAATTGGCATCTAAGAATTTAATTTCACTTAAATTAACTTCTACACAATCTTAGAACTGAGATGCTGCCAAATTAATTGAGTATCGTAAGAAAAAATTAAAAAGAATAAGATCAAACGAAGGGGAAAAAGAAATGAAAGAAAGGAAGAGAGTTTTTAATGAAAAGGGGAAGCCTCTGAGAAATGAGAATCATATGTACGTTTGCCGAAAGAAAAATAATAGTAATCATCACTATAAGAAAATTGCCAGTAGGCTTGTGTGTTATTAACTTATTGCAAACTAAATTATAGTGGGAAGCATTATTTCTAATAATAATTGATGAGAAGTATAAAGTGTCGGTTTATATCACATGGGCTGTCTTGCTCGAGTGATTATAAAATAATGTGAGTGAAATAATTTCAAAAACTTACCCAAAAGGACTTGTTTAATTAATGAAACGAATATGGATGGCTACCACTTATACGTGTATATGATATGTTCTTAATCAACAATCACGCGTAGCATCATGTGACGGGCGGTGATCGCTTGTAATTCAGCTATAAATAAAGTTATGGAATTGAATTAACCTGAAACAAAAATATTAATTATTGTTGACACATAGTAACATTAGAGACCTTTCTTCTTGCAATTCAGCTTGAATACCGAGTAAATTAACCTTCCTTGACGTGGACCCAGCGAAACAGATAAAAGAGAAATTTATTCTCAAACCAAGAAAAAATCAACTCGATCTTGCAACACATGGGAAGACTCAATCTACAAGACTGCGGAGCGGCTGTCAGCGCGAAGGAATTTGCTTAAGAATTGAAAAAGGCGAGATGCCATTTAATTTGTATGTTGTTATGCTGTTATCGATCACTCTGGACAGATATGATCGTGTATGATGCAGTACTAGCTCTCACATGCAATGTTGGCAACTTTTATCCATGTGGTATGCTTTTGTAGACTAAAGGAGCTCCTTTTGACGGACCTTACAATTCAGCCTCAGGGATCGCAACGTGACTTTGTGAAATCAAGTTTAGAGCAGTGTCATTATATTTTTGTATGCATTCGAAATGCTTTTTCTTTCTATACTACTTCAATCGATTGGTATTGGAAATATATATACATTTCGGTAAATGGCTATAATTAGCCTCGATTTGAGTTCTCTTTCTAGGTGAAAAGAATCAAATTCTAATTGGGCCAACTCAATAACAACAAAGATTGCCAAATTTGTTTTCTTATAGGAAGTGTATCAAACAATGTGCCCCTGAAATTTTGACATAATAAATTTGTATAGAAATTAGTCCAGCTAAGTTATAATTATCATGATTTTCTTTTTCTGGCCACTTTATTATCCGAAATTAATCAACTGGTTTTTCATCCACTTTGATGCTGCCTTTGATGAACGCTTTAACATGAAGGCACAAAACACAATGGAATAAAGACACGATTCAAGCTGTAAAAGTTTTCAGCATACCATGTGTGCATCTGCAGTAAGATTCTTTTGTAATCACCGTCTTCTTCCTTGATTTGTTAGTAATTATAAGATTAATTAGAGTTCCATGATTCGTTGCCCAATCATTCTTACCCCACATGTAATGTTTGGTTAACCTTTTCTGTGACAAGCTTCAAGACAAAATAGGACCAGCTTTACTAACTAATCCCACTTTAATTTAATGAAACAATTAACCATATGAATAATGTTAATAATAAGACTATAAAAGAGTTAGTTGATTTATTTCATGCTTTTAATTGATAATTTACTCAGTTCATGATGGATAATTAAGTTTGTAGTACGTTTTTGAATAAAATAAAATAAAATAAAACAAAACAAAATAAAATTATTTGATTCATTGATTCTTTTTTCGATGAGTCTTGTTTACACAACTTTGACCATTATGTTTACTAGATTACAGTTTAAAAAAAAAATTCTTGATTATTGATTGCATCATATACATTCTAGTTTATTTTGTGTATAAAAAAAATTAACTAGCTTTTTAGCTGAAATATTATACATATACGGATGGTCTAAGAATAGTAACACTCACAATGGTGCAATATCTCATAAGTCATATATTTTTCTGCTATCATATGTAGAGATGACAGAAATCCCAACGGGGACAGGGAGTCGGGGACCCTTGGGGATTTTGCTCATTTAGGGAGGATACGAAGATGATTTTATACCCAATTTCTTATTTGCGGAAGAGACGGAGACAATTTTTTTACCCAATTTCTTATTCGGGGAAGGGACGGGGATGAGTTAGAATCCCCATTCCCTCCCCATTTCCCCATTTCCTCATTTTTATTTTTAATAATAATTTTTTTAGAATTATTAATAAATAAATAACAGAATTTAATTTATAAAATATTAAATATTAGTATAAATAACAAATATCAAAATATTTATATAAATATACTATAAAACTTTCAGGCCTAATTAACTAGTAGTGGTCTTGAATTACTATTTGAGCAGACCATATTTCAAAAGCGTTGGCCTAAAACTGTTTTAGATTATTAATTACATTGCTTATATTATTTTTATTGTTTTAGATTTGAAACTTGATGCTATCTCTCAATTTGCCACATTTGAAGAACAAAAAGAGCAGGAGGTACAAAAAAAAATTATTAGAAATATTAATTTCAGTATTTATACTCATTTCATTATTGATATAAAAGTTATTTTTTTATTAAAGAATTATGAATATTGACGAAGATAATTATTCTGATAATTTGTATTTTGAAATGTGATTTTTGTAATGAATTAATGTTAATGTATGATATATTATCAAATCTTACATTTGTTTAAGTTTTTTTATTTTAGTATAATTAAATTAAGTTAAAAAATTAAAAACATATTGATTATTCGGGGATCGGAGACCATTCGAGAATCCCCTGTTATTATTCAGGAAGGGGACGTGGATCCCCTCAAATAATTTTGACGGGAATTGAGAGGGGATGAAGACAGATGCAGAATATCGGAGATGGGTACGGGGATGTCGGTCCCCTCCCCTCCCCGATGCCTTCCCTAATCCTATGGTTGAACTCGATGAAGTTTGCAGACAAAATATGAGGACAAAAGAGTGCATGCGGAGTTCTTTTGATACTTGTAATTAGAAGAGCCCAATTTAATTTTAATTTCGTCACCTTATCGCAGGTACTTTCCGAGTGAAAGTTATTTTTAATTTCGTCGGCTCCTACTAGGTCATGGGCAGAGTTTCGGGTAATCTTCGCCGCGCGGGGTGGGTGGGCCGGGGGGGTGGTGTATAATCACCGGCTCCAAACTTTTGCTTGTAACTGCAGCAATTTTGATTTAAATATTTTGATTGATAGTTGAGGCTACTGTTACAAATAAAAAATTAAAAAAATAATTGACAAAATAAAAATCAAGGAGCCGGCTCCAAACTTTTAAAAGGCTATTTGCTATTTTGTCAGAATGAAAAAGTAATTAACAAAATAAAGAATAAACAATTAGGCCATTTTGACTTCATTTCACAAAATATAAAATTACATTTTTATCTTATATATATAAAGTCTAGAAATTAATTGTGCAGGGGCCAAACGAATATTATGCTAATTTAAATGTTTTTTCAAATCAATGGTTGCTCTTTAAGATTCAATTTCTCATTTACTCAAGAACTAATTAAAATGTTTTATGATTCGTTGTGAAGAGTTCACAGAAGAGATTTCTAATTATCTATATAAATACATTTTTCTAATATTCATCTTGCTCAAAATCGGCCTTAAAAATATATAGCTATATTATGCTATTTTTTCTAACATTCATTTATTAAATGTCATTTAAGGTACATAGTTAATTTGAAGAAGAAACTTATGGGTATCACATTAGTGTAGACCAATTCGTCTGGAAAGCATAAATACAAGAGATACTATGTGCATGCTCTTTGAATTTGAAGAGTCTCTATATCAAATAGGGATGGCAATGGGGTGGGGGTGGGAAGACCTACCCCATTCCCCACTCCGTTAAAAAATTCATCTCTATTTCCCACTCAATTCCCCAATAAATTTTGTGGAGTGGAGATGGGGAATTCCTATGTAGGAAATGCTTTCCTCACCCCTATCCCATTCTCTATTTACTTATTTTATAGTAAGTATAGATAAATAATTTCAATAAATTAAAAATTAGGAACTTAAATAAAATCATCACTATATTATAAAATATTTAAACTACTTTAAAAAAACTCTAAAAGTTTGAAACAGTATCTTGAAATGTTATCAAAACTGAAAAACGTTTGAAGAGAGCAACACATTTAGAGAAAAAAGAAAACATAATAATGTTTTAGGGTAGAATAAGAATTATATTATAGAGTTTTCTTATAGTTATAACTTATTTATATTATATAAAAATTAAAAAAAATTATTAACCAACATTGTAATTGATAAAATAAAAATTATTAAAAAAAATTAAAAAATATTTATATATAATGGGGATTAGAGTAGGGGTGGGGTGGAGAGTATAAAACTAAACTCCACCCCATTAAGAATTTGGATATTATTTTTGTCCTATTCCCTATCACATTCCTAAAAAATTATTCAAAATTTACTGCATTTGGGGCAGAATTCCATGAGGCTCCAAACCCATAGAGAATTTTGTCATCCGTAATATCAAAAAAAATAAACTCAATTAATTAAATAATAGGTAATTGTACATAGTGCCACACAAATTTAAGGGTCTGTTATGGACCTGTAATCTTGTCTCTTTCGTGAGTCATCATCAGAACATCTAATTACCTCAAACTAAGTTCATCCTCTGGGAAAGGTTGTTAGCCCGTGTCTTACTTAAAAAGTTCATCACATTATTGATTGTGGTTATAAATAAATATCGATATCTCTGCCATCCCATGTTACCCTATCCCTTGTGAGATATACGGTGAGAGAAACAAGAGATTCCCTCCAGCTAAAAGGAATAAATCAATCATTGATTCTTTTCCTTGCATTCTTACCTTCCTTATCCACCACTCAAGCAAGCTGATGAATGAATCTGTTTAATTGATTAATTTGTTCAAAGTCATTCATCCAACTCCATCTGTAGGCATCTTGGCCTATTTCTTTTCTAACTTAATTAATTTGCACGCATTTCAGTCTTTGTCTGATTTTTGCTAAGATTTTAGAAGGACGTATTTTTAACATTCTCGTGTATGTAAAACATATGTCATAACCAATATTAAGAAGTAGGGGAAGCTCGAAGATAAAATTAAAATATGTATTATGATATTTTAACATATTAATTCAAATAAATTTGAATCCAAACTCAACCAAAAAATCGCTTCCATCAACTTCCCTTGATTCTCTCCTATCTCACAACAATATATATACGCACTTATAATTAGTAAAAATGATAAGCATTAATAAAATAAACAAATAGTAGGCAAAAAGTGAGATGATCCTCCACCCGGTGGTTTAGTTAGCAAAGAGTAAAGTAATGCGAATGCCCCATAATAAATTCACAAGACCCCAACCCACCCCCGCGTTAATGTTAATGCTTCTTGTCCCCACTCCTCCCTCACCTCACCCCTAGCTTTGTTATATGTGTATATATAATCCGACATCCCCCTCTTCGCTTCCTTCAATTTTCTCTCTTTGCTAGCCACCTCTTTCGGTACCTTCTCTTCATTTAATATTTCATCTTTTGAGCCTTTGAGAGCCTTTTCTTTTTCAATTCCTTCAAACCCATAGCTAATTAATAACCTAGCTAGCTGTTTCCCTAAAACATACATCACATTACGTATAAAATGTGTAGCTCCAAGGACAAGGTGACCACAGGCATGAATGAAGCAACCCCGACGACGGTTGCCAAAATCAATGGCAGGCCGGTTCTTCAACCTACTTGTAACCGTGTTCCTAGCAAGCTCGACCGCCGTAATTCCCTCAAAAAAACACCACCACCACCACCATTACCATTGCCAACGTCTATTAAACCTAACAAGCCAGCGGCTCCATTAGTATTAATGTGTCCTGCAGAGTCTAAGTCACCAAGGCCTCAAGCTATTAAGCGAGGCAATGATTTAAATTCGAGTTCCGAAAAGGTTGTTACTCCGAGGAGTAACGTCAGAACTTTAGAGAGAAAGAAGTCTAAAAGTTTTAAAGAAGGTGGAAATGTAGAGGGAGCAGCAGCATTAGTGATGAGTACTGCTACTAGCACCTATTCATCTTCTCTGATCATGGACTCACCGGGAAGCATAGCCGCTGTGAGAAGGGAACAAATGGCCCTTCAACATGCCCAACGCAAAATGCGGATTGCTCATTATGGAAGATCAAAGTCTGCTAAGTTTGAATCCAAAGTTGTTCCTCTATTGGATCTTAATAATAATAATGCTGCCCGCAGCACGCCCACAACTGGTGAGCAGCAGGAAGAGATCATGAAGAGGTGCAGCTTTATTACTGCTAATTCAGGTATAGATATATACACATAAACACACACACACATGAACATTAATTTCTTTTCAGTTACCCATATATGTATGTATGTATGTATGTATATTTTGTGACGTAATTTGCTATGAATTCTTAACTTATTATTATTTTGGCTAATCTTATGTGACAGATCCCATTTTCGTAGCTTATCATGATGAAGAATGGGGAGTTCCAGTCCGTAATGATAAGTATGGCTCCTCTCTCTTTCTCCTCCATCTCTCACTTTACATAAATAACTAAGGAGGCTCCTTTTATTCTAGCTTTTTTCCAACTTAACTACTAAAATTCTCTTTCAAACTCAACTTGTCACGGTATTCGCCTCATTTTAGCAACACGAGTAATTATTTTTCATTAATTCTGAAAATGATTATAAAGTAAGCTTTCACTCAATAACTAGAGTTTCCATTTCATAACACCAAACATATATATAACCTAGTTGATTAACGATTAATAAAAATTTTTCTTCTTTCCATGCAGTATGTTATTTGAATTGCTAGTTCTGAGTGGTGCTCAAGTTGGCTCAGACTGGACTTCAATCTTGAAAACAAGACAAGGTTTCAGGTGAACGCTAATTAATTAATTAATAACTATTTTCTAAACATACACATATAGATTAATTGCGCCCTTAATATTAATAAATGGTTTCTAATCAAATAATTAATTAATTAAGCATGACGAATGACAGCCTTTTCTTTTCTTGTTTATGTCTTTTTCAGGGACGCATTTTCAGGTTTTGAAGCCGAAACTGTGGCCAAACTAACTGACAAGCAAATGATGTCAATAAGTACAGAGTATAGCATAGATATAAGCCGAGTTCGCGGTGTTGTCGACAACTCTAACCGAATTCTTGAGGTAACATACATGCTTTTTCCAACTGCTTTGTTAATTTTGTCCCTTTACTACTCATTTTATTAATGACTTTTGTTCCTTCTTTAAAATATAACTTTTCGAGTAATTAATAAAATTTTTGTTAAGATTTAAAAAGAATGTAGTTAGGTCAACAGCTTAATCTTTTTTCAGCATCTCCTCTCCTCTCATTTGGTGAAGAGTTGTTGGGAATCAAGTTCCGAGTTGTCCTATTTAATATAATAAAGTAATGGAAGACCTCGCAACATTGGCTGTTAAGCACATGATCAATCCGATGCAGCAAATTTAAACCAGAAAAACTGAAACAATAAAATTAAAATATACATAATAACAAGGAATATAATAAGTAGGCGTGGGATCCATCATTACATTACATTATTATTTATGATTCGTTTGATTTATTTATCCATTAGTTAATTATTAATTATGAAATTGTGTGGGATGACAAATTTACAGGTTAAAAGAGAGTTTGGATCATTTGAGAAATACATCTGGGGATTTGTTAACCACAAGCCAATCTCTACGCAATACAAATTTGGGCACAAAATCCCCGTGAAGACGTCAAAATCAGAAAGCATAAGCAAGGACATGGTTAGGAGAGGATTTAGGTTCGTGGGTCCGACGGTGGTCCATTCATTCATGCAAGCCGCCGGCCTAACTAACGACCACCTCATCACCTGCCACCGCCACCTCCCATGCACCTTATTCCGGCCCAATAATGATCAAGATCCAACAACACCAACAACAGCAACACCTACTCTTTAGAATGTCATCGATCAAATTAACACCACACAAATATGCATAAGCTGCATGAGTACTATATATGCTAATTACAATTTACTTTTGAGTGGTTATTATGATTAATTTGTGTACATTAAAGCATATAGGAAATTAAACGAGTACTAAAAGCTTGGTGACTATCGTGATAGACTTTAATTATTTGAATGAGTGATCGTGAGTGAGTGTTTAATTATTAGCTTGAACTAATGAATAGTGGGGGAGACAGAGAGCATGTGCAAAAGAGAAGCATCGGCGTGTGTGGGGATCCAAGTAGTACTGCCATTTGATTTCCCATTTGCCTGCAATTGCTTGGTAGCTAGCTATATTGGCTAACCTTTTTTTTTCCCCTTTTTTTCTTGGAATTTGGCTTTTGGTGGGGAATATTATTATTATAAACCCAGCTGAGCCAACAATGTTGTATCTTGGATTTGGTGTTTGTTATTTTGAGTGAAGGTTTGATATATATTAATCAATGCTGCGGTTTTATTTGATTTTTTTTTTTGCGCTTTGGTTATGCCTTTTGAAATATGCTGTTAACCCAGATAAGAAGTGGGATATCTTATTCCATATATGCATGTGCCCACTATGTATCTTTTTTCAAAAGCAAAAGCAATAATAATGGTAGATGCATGGAGTCTTGCAGTCATCTTCTCCATGTGCTCACTGCAAGTCTTTTCACATCTCTATCTCTAATAATTAAGGATATCGGAATATTAATTGCACTACGTACTAGGGATTTCAACGCAATATGTTTCTTTCTTTTTTTGGAAGAATTTACTTTAAGAATATTTCAGGCTCTGCCATACGAGGGGTCATACAGGAGATCTCAATATATTTATGCTGGTTATGTATATCAGTAAATTTTTAAATTAATATTAAAAATTTGAAGAATGTATCAAGCAATAGAAATTCATTTGTTTCTGAAAATTTTTACACAAAGGATCTCTTTTCTTAATCAAGTATGTCACGAACATGTATATACAGAGTTAGTTAAAATAACTCTATTAACGTTGTGTTTACTTAGATAGCTTTTACTTTTCGGATTGATTAAGAATCTTGAGCAGTGAGAATCTTGGGAATATGGAGTGCGAGTGGGAGTGAGAGTAGGTTATTTACTTACACTGAAATGAGAATGTGCAATAAAAATCAGAATCACATTTATGTGTTTACATTGTCTTAGATTGGGAGTGAACATTTTTAAATTATAATTTTACCCTTATTTAAAAAATTATAGTTTTTAGTTACAATGTTGATTGTTTTTAGTTGATTTTGGTGTAGGTGAATAGTAGCTTCAAAACCAAACTAAGAACAATAAATTTATTTTTTGTTGGGAGTTAGGGTACCTCACTTGACCGTTGTGTGTGGTGTTTTGAGATTTAAGTGAGATGGGAAAAAATAATGATGGTGAAAAATCGACATATGAAGAGAGGGGCTCTCGGAGATAACTTCAACCTTGCAAAACAGTAGAAAGTGAGGTTAGAGGTGGAGCTGGGGTATCCGGTGTCCACTCTCCGACGCTCAAGTCAGCTACTCGAGCTCTTTTATGGTGATGAGAGCTTGCCAGCTCTCTAAAAATGGTGGCTGGAGGTTAAAGAATACCTCAGCTTTTTTTGTGTCATATGTGCGTGTGTAATGGAATGGAATATGAAAGTGGAACCTGGCGTGTTTTTATATATGGTGTACCCGGCTGCCACGTGGCGCCTTGCTAGTGGTCGCTGGCTATCAGATTTTAGCATTTTTGGGTGGTTATGAGTATGCTTGGGCAGCAAGAAGGGTGTCTATGGCGTGTTTTACTCCACACTCCCAATCTCAGGATTTCTGCTCCTTAAAATTTCAAATCCACTCCGAGAAGTAAACGTTACCTTACTTTTGTAAGGTGGATTATCTAATTAATTCATATTCCACACTCTTGTTTCGGCTTGCCATGTGTGCATCTACAGTAATTATTATAAAATAATATATGATGAAATTTGATAGTTATTACTACATCATAATTGTTAAAAGAAATAATTCTCAAAGAAACTCTAAAACTGCATGGTTTAGGTGCATAATATATTCATATGAAAAATATTTTTAAAATATGTATTAAAATTTAAAAGTGTTCTGCAACCTTTAAAACCGCACAGTTTAAGTGCATAATATATTGAGTAATGATAGAGCCACAATTATTTTGTACAAATAAGTGTGTACAAACTGATGTGAGATGAGTAGATTGGTTATAAAAAATCATTATTGGTCCACATAATTAAAAAAGATAACCGTTATTACTTTTTATCCGATCTCTTCATGGCACATAAGGTTGTACATATTAATTTGTACAAAATTATTTGTGGCTCTATCATTATTGTAATATATTTATGCACATAAACCGTGCGGTGTAACAGTATTACACTACCCTTAATATATTTCAAAATTCTGAATTGTTCTAGAAACTTTTAAACCACGAGATATGAGTGAATAATATGCTGATACGGTTAAACGGAGTGGTTTTGCAGCGTTTCACTATGCCCCTTCCAATTTTAAAATACGCAGTAAAATTTAAAAAACCGTTCAAAAAGCTAACTTTATTAAGCGTTGGTCAACTTATTATAAGATGAAAGTTGCTGGTTATTACTGCATCATAATAGTTAAAAGAAATAATCGATTGGTGGCGGACGGAAGAAAAATTAATCAGTCATTTTATGGACATCTGAATTATAGATCTCTCTATAAACATGCATAACCAGGAGGTGAAACCGAAAGACATTTCGGCCCAAACAATCTCGAACAAACATTTGAAACCCAAAGACATTTCGGCCCAAACAATCTCGAACGGACAATTCACATTTCTTAAAAATCCAGCGTCACCTCACCGCCTCTCTTGCTCGGCCTCGCTCTCAGTCCTATTAAATTAATCAGTTTTACGCCAAATCACTCGCCTTCATCAAATTCCCCCTTCTTCTTCATTTTTACCTCTTTCCCTAGATACGGGACGCAGAAGCATACGCCCGACCGTTTCATTGAATTGTAGGCAAAATGCCTCTATTCGTTTCCGACGAGGAGATGTCGCGTCTCTCAAACGACGCCTCAGCTGTCGCGGCCAAGGCCGACGCCTACATACGAAACCTCCAGTCCGACTTTGAGAATGTCAAAGCACGCGCCGACGCCGCCGCTATCACCGCCGAACAAACTTGTTCTTTGCTCGAACAGAAGTTCATTTCGTTACAGGAAGAGTTCTCCAAACTCGAGTCCCAGAACGCACAACTTCAGAAGTCTCTCGACGACCGCGTTAACGAACTCGCCCAAGTTCAGTCGCAGAAGCACCAGCTCCACTTAAAATCGGTATTTCTTATTACTTACAATAACAACTAGGGTTTTGTTTTGGTTCTGTGTTTAAGCATTATTTTCATTTTTGGATTTATTTATTTGATTATATATGCGTGTAGATTGGTAAGGACGGTGAGATAGAGAGGTTAACCATGGAGGTGGCGGAGCTCCATAAGTCAAGGAGGCAGTTGATGGAGTTGGTTGAGCAGAAGGATTTGCAACACAGTGAGAAGAATGCTACTATTAAGGGTTATCTTGACAAGATTGTATGTTTTATGTTTTAACTAATTCTATTTTCATGCTCACTAAAAAGAGTGTTTCTTTTATCTCACACGAGTTTATGATGTTTTCTTTTCTGTCGTATTGTTTTGTGAAGATCAACTTGACCGACAATGCTGCACAACGGGAAGCACGCCTCGCTGAAACTGAGGCTGAGTTAGCTCGTGCTCAGGCTACATGCACTCGCCTTACGCAGGTGATTTTGTACAAACTTTCATTATATTTTCTGTTTCATTCTTTATTATTATTGGTTAAGCAAGTTTATTTAGGTTCTTTAGATTCTGTGGGTGCAGTAGCTATGTTGATCAACGCAATTAATGTTTTGGTTGTGTATACCAGAAGTCATTTATGAAATGTACTTATTTTAAAGAATACATAATTCTTGTATTTTTCTGATAATTTCTGAGAAGGAAAAAAGGGGGGAAAAAAAAAACCACCTTTCAGCCTTGAACACTTGCATTATTAGTGTTTGGTTACCGCTTTGATCAGTGTTTGTGACCTGTCAAATAAGCTTTTTTCTTTTCGGGATGATTGAAATAAGCTAAGTAAATGGGATAAAAAATTCTTTTCAAGTCCTCTGCAATATATGTTTGTAGATTCAAAATGCATATTTTTATGTTTGTACATTTGTGAGAAATTAGAGTCTGAGACAGTGTAACCAAGAGCAAGCATCCTCAAGGAGCTGGAAATTGTCTGCTGCACTGGGTCTTTTTGGGTTTTTGTTGTTTGCTTATGATATTAGTTTGTGGAAGGGCTTTTTAGTTCAAGTGTAATATAGGTAGACTATAAATGCTTTGTTATGATTGTCGGATAGAAAAGTGCGATGCAGCAGGGGAGGTAGTGATTCGGTGTGGAAATATGTTTTGGATGTCTTGCTATGCTTGAATGCCTTCTGTGATTATGCTGTAGCGGTTTCAAGAGTTGTGTATAAATCACATGAAATTTTTTGCCTGCTGATAGATTTCCAAGGCTATCAAAGTATGAGATATTCACTGCTTGGATTTTTCCTGGAGGGTTCTTAAAGTTGTTGTTTGATTCAAGTTTACATGTTCACTAATTCTTTGCCATTTGCCCATTGCACTCTCTGACTTGAATGTTGTTGGACTAACTAGTTGTATTTTCAAGATTTCAATTCTTTTGATGCCTTATTCATGTTCTGATGCATTTATAATCTTTTAACTTGGTTGTTCTGGAGTGAATCTTCGTTTAACATCTCATTTTTGGATGAGTAGGAGAAGGAGCTTATTGAGAGGCATAATGCATGGCTTAACGAGGAGCTGACTTCCAAGGTTAACAGTCTTGTTGAGTTGCGTAAAACACATGCTGATCTTGAGGCAGATATGTCTGCCAAGCTTTCAGATGTAAGTGTGCTGAGGACGTACTATTTCTTTTTCAACGTTTTTCCTTATTGAAAACTTTAATCTGTTCTCTTGATAAAAACAAAAATTTATTGAAAATGAGAAACTTTTATCAGTCTATTGCAAATGGCACCATTTGTTGATCTCCATCGATTTTTGTTCTTTTGTAGGTTGAGAGGCAGTTCACTGAATGCTCAAGTTCTTTAAATTGGAATAAAGAAAGAGTAAGGGATCTAGAAATAAAGCTTTCATCTTTACAAGAGGTATCATTTCTTGTATTTGGCTTTTACAGTTTGCTTTATGTTTTAATTCTTTTGTATCAGCTGCCTTAGTGTTATTGCTTTTGTTGCTTGGGCAGGAATTTTGCTCATCCAAAGATGCAGCTGCAGCCAATGAGGAGAGATTTTCCGCGGAGCTCTCAACAGTGAGTTTATAAGATATTTGTTTCAATAAATTCTCTGTGTGTGTGTGTGTCTAGATTCGGTACAGAAAACACATCTTATTTAGCTTTGGTGTCAAGAATTTGTTGTTCATACTCTGAACATATTATGGTATAGATAGGGTCATTGGCTTCCAGACTAATGCCATTTTGGATTTCACTACATATTGTTCATGAATTAGTAAAAATATGTTTTTATCTATGTTTATGATCGTTTTCTTCTTAGAACATTCTTTACCAAATACTATTACAACCATGATGAACAACATATGTGCCTTCTTGATTTCTTTGATGTATTTATGGTGGTTCTGTGGTTAGGATGGATCAAACTATTTAGTTTTTGGAAGATCAATGGTAGACAAACTATTAAATTTACAAGAGATAACTAAAATGGTTTCTCTTGGCCCACGTCAAGTTTTTTCCTTTTTTTTTTTTTAACCGAACATATATATAGCAAACTTTGACAAAAGTTTTGAGTTACAAAATTTTGACAAACATATGAAAAGACTAACCTGTCCAAGTAATTATATACAACTTGCTATCAAATTAGTTTGTCTAAGTAAGTAATGAAAATTAATGGAAACATATAGTAGAGGTATATATGTAGTTGCAGTTGAATAATTTATCTTAGTAACTAGGGTTATTGGTTGCTTCTGTCAAAATGAGGATTTTCAGATTTCTTGATGCGTATTTCCTGTTAATGTGCGTCCCTCCTGTTGAATAAGGCTTGTTTCACAGAGTTGGGTTATGCATAGTTGGTGTCTCATACCAATTGACCCCAATAATACTTTGTATGGGTGGGCTGAACTGTTCACTATTGGTTGGATGTCATTCAGAGCTCTATTAGATGCTGGTGTACTTTGACCTGTCTTCAAAGTCTTTGCTTCTTGGATGGAAATAGAAGAAGCAAGTCCTATGTTCTGAAAGATACTGCAGAGGCTAAAGCATAATTTTAGTAATAAACAAAATATAATTTATACTAAAACAAAATATAATACACACACTCTTTATTTCTTGTTATTAAATATTTAAAGGGTAAGAAAAACGTAATATAGTGAAAGGACAAGATCATGGTGGCTTCACGCTCGTGACATTAGAATTTCTTTTTTGTTTTTTTGGGGGGGCGGGGGGGGGGGGGGGGGGCGCTCCGGTTTATGTAATTTTATCTTGTATGTTACTGACTTATCATATTCTGCTCAATTATATATATATATATATATTTTCTGCAAATTTTCAGGTAAATAAGCTTGTTGAATTATATAAAGAAAGTTCTGAGGAATGGTCCAGAAAGGCTGGAGAGCTTGAGGGTGTGATTAAAGCTCTGGAAGTGAGATTTTATTTCTTTGGTGCTTTTTAACCAATGAATTTTTGTGTATTTGTTCCTCTTCCCCAACACCACCACCCCCCCCCCCCCCCCCCCCCCCAAAAAAAAAACTATTGTTGTTATTATTATTGTTGTCCTTGTTGTGATTATAATTATTGTTATTTTGCTGATGTTAAGCAGACCCAGTTGGCTCAAGTTCAAAATGATTACGAAGAGAAACTTGAAAAGGAAGTTTCAGCAAGAGAGCAATTGGAAAAGGTATACATAGTCTTCCGCATTTTTTTTTTCTGTCGGAGTTGTGCAATTTCTTGCAATCTTTTTTTTTTTCCATTGTTGGTTCCTTTTAACATACTTCCCCAAATTATTTTAAAATTCTCGATTATAAATTATGAATTTTATTGTGGCAGATGTGCAATTTCAGAATACGATATCTTAATTTATAGTTTGAAAGGTTACTCTTATTAGAACTTCTTGTGGCCATCGTAGTCCTACTCAATTAGTGTTTGTTATTTTAGAACAAATGGCTCTATAATTTCTCAAATTCTCTTCTCCATGATCATGTGAGATTTGGGATCGATGATTACCTTTTTTTTCTTCTGTCGATAAGTGGTATCTATGATTACTATTCTATTGTTTTCTTTGCCATCCCTGATCTTAAAATATTTTATTAAAGAAATATCATTCTCATTAACATATAAAGGCATACATTAAAGATATTGTTCACTTACAAGCCCCTTTCATTTCAACATTAGTCCTAGTAAAGGTCTTCAATTGACGATCTTTAACATTTTTATGATATATTTGTATTTTTTATTATAGGGGGCCATGGATTTGAAAGAGAAGCTTGAAAAGTGTGAAGCTGAGATTGAAAGTAGTAGGAAAACAAATGAGCTGAACATTCTGCCACTCAGCAGTTTCTCAACGGAAACGTATGTCCATGATTTTTATGTAGTAGTAAATTTTGGGTGCTGTTTGTCCAGCAATGTGGTATGCATGATTTCATGTTGTTTGTCATGCTTAGTTTTTATCTTGATAATGTTATATCCACTGATTTTGTATGCACATGTGCTTTCTCAAGCTTACCAAACATGTTGAGTAGCATATCTCAATGTGTAAAATGTGCTCTGTAAAAGGTAAGGTTAGCCTCTTTTTTTTTGGGGGGGGTAGTGTTAGCTGAAATTATGCGGACCAGACCTCATACGTGCATCATATACAAATCATATTGGATGACTAAAATCCTGCCTTCTTTAGGTCAGGTTTCAGTTTAATTGGTTGGTTTCCTCAGTTTAAGTTTATTCATCTGCTTTATAAGGCTCCTCGTAAATTTGGATTTTAGCGTATTTTAGATAAATACGTAAAATTTGACGCTGTATGTATTTCTGTGGTCCCTTTCTTTCCTTTCTATTTTGATAAGAAATGTGCTTTCCCTGCTGGAATGATAGGAATTATCAACTTTCTTTAGTACTTAATTATGTATGATCGTAAGTTTAAGAATTTTATAGATTGCATATATTGAGGGTGTTAGTTGTGGATCTAGGTTTCCTTTTGGTCCCGAACTCCTTGGAAAGAGACTAGCTAAGATATGAAATTGTTTGATCTGCTTTATCTTATTTAAAGTGGAAGGTTGTAGGCAGTACACCACGTAATGCAATACTCTTAATCAGTACTTTCTGTGCATCAAGAAAGCATATTAGAAATTTTAAAATGAAAACCATTTCTATCTTTGTTTGCGTATGCACTATGTAGCAAATCTGATTTTTTGGATTGGAACAATGTGCCTGT